>CM077242.1:11307500-11907500 GCA_039654775.1 Spinibarbus caldwelli
TTAGAATTAGGCTTTCTCAACAATAACGAGGACAAGACAAAAAATCTGAATCATATCTATATACGGTTTTATTTATTTTTATTTATTTATTTTTTTGAAGGGGATGGAGGAGGGGTCTGGTTGGGGGGACCCCCCAAGAGCTTTGACACAATTCGAACACTGCTCTGTACTACTAGTTTTAACGCGAATAAACATGATTTAACATCTCATACCTCATGTAATTGCTCAATCAGTGTTTCAACCGCGGAAAGACGTCAGCAAAACAGCGTGGAAATAAAATGTCACGTAGCATTTCAGCAAGTCATCAGTGTCCACAGCTCATTAGTTCACTAGAGAAATTAATTCTAGAGAGGAGCATTTCGTGAAATATTACACCATATACTCATTATATTTTACTAAACCTGTTAGTCTTAATTATTTAATGTATGTTTAAATGAATCTGTTATGCTATGACAGCCAGTGTGTAATTGAATATATTTTAACAAATAACCTAGAAATTGTATTATTTAGAAGTTAATTTAAAAACTGCATTATGTGCAATTTACATGTTTGCATACAATTTTTAATTTTTTTTTTAAACTTGAGTCTTGATCATCTGTTTAAAAATAAATAATAATTAAATTTCAGTTTGGCTTAAGTTGTTAGGCCTAGTTGTAACCTTATAATGTAAAAGGGCTCCCTATAGTTTAAGCATAAGCTGAGGTAGATTTTTATCACTAAGAAAATTTAAACTGTAACTGAATGTATTTAAAGAAAGAGCAACTTGTTCAGTAAACCACTGTTTATTTAAAAAAAAAAAAAAAAAAAAAAGTTTAGTTTTTCCCCCTGCTGTATCGAAATCGTAACGAACCATGATGTTAAAACCGAGGTACGTACCGAATGGTCATATTTGTGTACCGTTACACGCATAATATATAGATATATGTGTGTATATATGTATATGCATATATATATATATATATATATATGTATGTATGTATGTATGTATGTATGTATGTATGCATGCATGTATGTAAGTCAGAAAAATTTCAAACAACGGTAATTTTAAACAAAAGTTTTTTTTACTAAATCTTTTTTCTCCTTCCAGGCACTTAGAAAAATGTGCTGAAGTGTTTGAAAAGCTTAGAGTGAGTATCTGTATAGGATCTATCTTACCAACCTAATTTTTATTTACTTTCATAGGATCATATGTGTGTGTGTGTGTGTGTGTGTGTGTGTTTTGCAGAAATTGGAGGACAGGGGGGCATCGGATCAAGAGCTCAAGCTGACAGAATTGTTGCGATACTACACAAGGGATATCCAGGCTGCTAAGGTAACACCTTCCTGTTTATTTCAGTTGTGTAACACTACATTGGTTACATACATACATTGGAATGTATAATTCAACCAAATGTATTAGATTGTATGTTTTATAGTTATTTCCAGAATGGGGTCATTGTAGAGTGGAAAATTCACATTTTTGCCCACCAGACCTGTGTGGTGAATGTCCCAGTTTTACCAGCTGCCTAGGTTTTTTACCAGTCTATGAAACATGTACTTTGTTCTTAAAGTGCACGTTACTGGTTCTAACAGCAACAGAATTTCTTTTTAATCTAAAACATTATATACTGTTGCTTTGCCTGCAACTGTTTAAAAAATACCCGCATTTGGCTGACCACCCTGGGTCATTGTTCACTAACGACACTAACAACAGTCGATTTATCCTGATTATAGGTTGAGCAATAACTCATTCCATTGCTTCCTTCAGGACCTGTTGTATAGACGTGCACGGGCACTTGCCGATTACGAGAACTCCAATAAAGCTCTTGACAAGGCTCGCCTGAAGGGTAAGGACATCGCACAGGCTGAGGAAAACCAGAAGCAGTGTCTGCAGAAGTTTAACAAGCTCTCCGAGTCTGGCAAGAAAGGTGTTGTACAATCGAAACTTAATTTTATTTAACTGTCAAATAACCTTGATTAATTACTCTGATGATCTGATTTTATAGTATATGAAGAGTTAAGATGATGATTATAGATCTTGGCTGGTAGCCAAAAGATTGTAGGTTTACATCCTGCAAGGAGCAGGATGGAAATAAATCTGTGAACTATTACCATTGTGCGTGGTAAGACGGTCAATTACAAAGAAAATTTGAAAAATCATCAAAGTGGTTTAATTATCAGTTTTGGGTGAACCCTTACTTACTTACAAACATTGATTTCTTTTGTTTGTAGAGCTCACCAGCTTCAAGGCGAGACGTGTAGTAGCCTTCCGTAAGAACTTGATCGAGATGACTGAGCTGGAAATAAAACATGCCAAGGTGAGGAGGTTGAAGTGTTGTGTGTATCATTACATTTACTCTGCAGTGTTCAGATTCTCATGGAAAACCTGGTAATATGAGAGAATTTAAAAAATGTGCTTTCCAGGACTGGAAATGTCTATATTTAAATTTCTATGTTGAATATAAACTTGCGTTCAATAGATTGGGGTCAGTAAGATTCTCTTTTAAAAGAAATGAATAGCGCAATGGCGCTATATATCGGGGTGCTGCCTACAAGGCTATCAGTGCCGACATATAGGACGCTATGGGCGTCCCGAGTTTGAATCCTGGCTTGTGGACCCTCTCTTTCTCCCCCACTTCGCTTCCTCTCATTACTACTGTCCTGTCAGAATAAAGGCCAAAAATAAAATCATAATTTTTTTTTTTTATTCAGCTACGATTTCATCAGAAGTAAAAGTACTTCATATAAATGCTGTTTTTTTTTTTTGTTTGTTTGTTTTTTGTTTTTTTTTTTACTTTCCATTTATCATAGAATCCTGAAAAAAAAAATCACAGGATCATGAGGCTGGAGTAATGGCTGCCGAAAATTCAGCTTTGCCATGTCATCACAGGAATAAACTGCTTTTAAAATATGTTAAAAATTAAGATTCTAATAATATCTCACTAGACTGTATAAATGAAGCCCAAATAAAATGTATTTGTAGACCAAATAAATACATCCTTGGTAAACATAACATAAAAAAAAATATATATTTTTTTTTTCTGACCCAAAACTTTAACAAACTTTTTACAAACCTTAAGCACCCTTAAAGTAAACATGGTAGACTTGGAAAGTCATTGAGATTCATTGGTTAATAGGCGTGAAAACCTTGATTTTTAATGTGATTTGGCCCAACACGTTAACTTTCTTCCATGTGTTCTCTCTCTCTTCTCTCTGTTGTTCTCTCTTCTTTACACTGACTACAGAACAGTGTGTCCCTTCTGCAGGGCAGCATTGAGATCCTCAATAGCAACTGACCCACACGATGAGGTCACTGGATCATCTTGAGCTCCTTGCGTTGTTACCAACCCATTAGAGGGGAACCTGAATGCACCTACTTCAGATGTCTTAAATGTGGTTCAGTAACCTCTCCAAAACGTGAAAAAGAGCCACTACCAGCAATGTCTCTACCATGTTTACGCTCTGTCTCGTTGTTTTTTTTCTCTCATGCCCCCTTTTACTGCCGGTATCTTGCCACTAAACTGAGGGCAGTGAACATGACATCACCCAAAAGCTCTCCCATTTATTTGAATTATCAATAACACAATGTGTGTTAGCATCCTTTTCTCTTTTTTTTTTTTTTTTTTTTATATATTAAGTATTCCAAGTTTTGCGAGATGAGATGTTTTAGCTAGGATTATACAGACTGATCTAAATCATCACAGTGACAGAAGAAGTAAAAGTGCATAATTTCAGCGATTTTCTGTTGTTTTGATTATGACTGCAATTTGGTACCTTTAAATGTGATTTATCTGCTTTTTGCTGTCACACTGGAAAGCTGATGCATACTAATCATGAACTATGATGTAAATTGATGTCTGACGACAAACAGAGCAGGATAAAGTGTTATGTGACATGAAATACTTCAGATATCTTTCTTTATAACCTTTTTCTATTCAGTCGAGATTCATCAGAAGACACAACCCAATGTCACAGATTACTAGATAAAAATGTAAGCACCAAGGAAATGTTGACATTAATTTACGATCAAATACTTTCAAGTTACCCTTTGCCAGGGTCAAAATCGGGTGAATCGCACAAGTGTCTATTTTCAGTTACTATTAGTAGTTTGTGGAATCCAGAGTTTTTTATGGTAAAGGTTACACAGCCATGAATAAGATGGTGCTTCTATATATGTGTAAACAAGAAACTGTTTCCCTCAAGTGAGCTGCATGTTTTTCCTGAACTCATCCTTTTCTGAAGACTGAAGTCAGATTCTTTGGTGAAAAATGCCACCGATTTAAGTTTTAGTTCATTTAGTTTCATAGTTAGCCTTCACATCCTTTCACTATTAAATATAAATCAGCATTCCTTATTCAAATGTATTTTTTTACTTAACTAAATGTTTTCTCTTGATGTTGTTACTAACAGTGTAAGATTTGCTACATTTAAATTGGACCAAAATATATATGTTTAAGGTTTGGTTTGATGTAAAACCACAAAAAGATGTAACTTTACTGATTATGGAGATTATGTTTTGTAAAAGCACTATTACGATCATGTCTCAGAGAAGACAATTTTTATAAATGATTGTATAGATGAAAAAGTTTTTTCATATGAACTATCATCATTTTTATGAAAGCTTGCAATAATGAAAATAAATATGCCCTGTTTTCCCATTTTGTGGCTTTTTATGTCTTTTTTTAACCTGTTTTTGATAAGAGATGTTGAGACCTATCAGTCATTAATGGTTTGAATATGTTATTTTTCCACCAGAGGGTAGCAGTGATTATGAATATCAGTGACGTGTCACTTATTGATTGCTTGCTGTGAGAAATGCTAAATATCAGACATCATATTAAGACACACTCTTGCAGCTAAAAAGAAGCACTAGCTCTTTACCAGTGGCTTTTGGGGAAGCTTTTTAATATTTAATAGATTCTCTCACAGCTTGAAATCAATTAATGGAATGAACAGACACATCGACTACATTGACTTCCTTTTTGCCAAAAGCACACTGATTGATGTTTTCTTTTCCCAGTGTCTTCCTTCTTCCTTTCATTTGGAGCTGGAGTTGCTGTCAGTGTTTTGGCTGTAGGGCTCAGTACATTATCCACTGATTCATGTTTTTCTGTCGATGAGGAACTGGTTACTTCTCCATTCTGATTATATTTCCCTGTCATTGGCCTCTAAACTTCAGGTCTTCTGACTTTAACTCAGACCTCATGAGCTTCCCCAAAACATAACCATCTGCCTGTTGATGAAAGTATTTGTCTCGTTATGAAAGGATTTTCAGCAACATGCTGGCTGTGATGTCACTAAATGGTGACATTATGGTATAGGGGAGGGGCTTTCTACAGGACTTTCCACATTTTGACATCCGTTTTAATAGCCGGGCCTGATTTTCCATTAAGCTGATCATGGTGGAGTAGTGATGTAATGTAATGTGACTCATCATGACTGGCCAAACCTCTATGTGCTGATGCAAGAATATAAGAATTTGATGGCAGACCAACACACCATGCTCTGCCAAAAAAACAGAAAGCTTAATTTGTTAAACCAATGACGAGGGAAGCTGGACTCTCAGACAAGTTGGAAAATGTTGTCATCGCAGTCAGGATGTGGGTCAGCTCTCCCAAACCACACAATAGATAATGGTTGATGTTAGCAGTTGAGGTGGAAATCTTGTGGTTTTGCATTTGAATATTTGTACATAAGTGTAGAGCTCCTCATTTACTGTATATCTGGAGGCTATCCAGTGATGTGATCAGATGTGAACGTCGATGAGTAACTTTATGGTCTTCTTTTTCTTTTCTTTCTTTCTTTATTTTTTACTATCCACCATTTAAAGTATTTTTGTGTTTTGACCCTGGAGAATAACTGGAACCTTGAACACCAAACAAATGCAATATGCACCAAACCTTGTGTCCATTTTACCAGACCCTATTTATCTATTCCCATAAAAAAATCTGAACACATACAATGTTAAAAGACCTTTTCCACAACACTATAAAAAGTATAAGTTTGGCTTTTAAAGTAACATACATAGCTAAAAGACTGTCTGTAGTACTTGATTCTGATCAGTAATGATATTTAGTGCTCAGATATTTTTTGTATAATACCTCTTAACTGGTAATCAGTTAAGAGAAAAAAGGCAGCTGTGTTTGCCAGAATAATTCTATAATAATACAGTAAAAATGCAAACGTATTTACAGAACAACCTGTAAATTTTACTGTTTACAAAACAACAAAAACATTTTAATCTGGTAAATCCTACAGCCTTTTCTGCTGAAAGGTCGAGGCCAAGCTGCTTTTAATATCTGGTTTGTACTTTTAACATTTACTAACAACCCCTACAATAACATAGGTGGTAAAGAAAAAGCCACAGGAAGAAGCAAAGTTAATTGCAAATGATCTTTGTAGGCTATGGTGCATACAGTGTCATACACACAAACACAAAACACCATCATGGTAACACATTGCACTAAAATAATGCAATAAACATTCATTAAACAACACGAGTTGTAACATATAATCCTAATATACATAACTGATATCTGATACCGATTGCAAAACACAATCATTTAAACAAAATACTATCAAATATGAAGTGTCACCCAGAGAATACTGGGAATGTCATTTTGCGGGTTTTCACTGTAAATTTTAAGATGACTTTTGGAATTTCCTTCTTACTTCCAAAAACTGTACATTCATCAGTATTTTGCTGTAAAATTACATTAAATGTAAGGTTAAATCTATTGCACTTTTCCCCTGTATAGTAAGAGAACTTAATGTTACCAATTAAAGTTTTTTTTTTCTCTGTAGCATTTTTACTGTGTAGTTTCTCGTCTTTTATGTCACTTAGCAGTGAACACATAATAAAATAATTTCAACAGGAATTTAGTGTCCATTTATTTATTTGGATAGTAGTTCAATAAAAATGAGAATAATGTCAGTCTGTCCATCATAATACAAAAGCAACCCTCACAGGTCGATCAGGACCCTGAAGGGAAGTGTACAGGCTGAACGTACGTTCTCTCTTACATACAATACAAAGTTGAGCCGCTGAAACAGAAATATAAGACGTTAAGTGGGTCATCCAATACAATTCCACCCACTTTCCAGTCATACTAGACTTTCATTACGCTCTTACAATGCCATTAAATCTTTATATACTTCTGTCCCAGTTTCCTTTTAACCACAATCTAAAAATCATTTTACGGACCTACTTTCCTACAGAGTTTCAATATTGTCTTTGGATTACCCAATCACATGTCAGAATTCTGGGTCAGAGTGCCTTGTCCTGTGTCAAATGACTGCACCTGCACAAAACAGAAGACGGCAAGGGCAATGTACCCGCAACCCCCCACGTTTTTTTTGTTTGTTTGTTTGTTTTTTTTTCAAAGAAAGAAAGGCTGTGAACGGTTAAGAGAAAAATGCAATGAAGCACTTTAAAAAAGTCTCAGGTAAAACTGGGAAGGTAATAGATAAGTTCATGTTATATGGAACTTGGTGCATGTAAAGTTACTTCTTTGTTGACTGATATGTATAAAGTGATTGTTGACTGACAGTTTAATATTTATACTTCTTTTTAAGTGGTGTTAACAAAACTTAGATCTTGAAATGAACAAAAGAAATAGAGGACAGTGAAGTTGATAGTGACATAAAAAGTCAATATCAATCAGAAGATATTTAGGAGTATTTCCAGATTAATGGAGCGTGTTTTAGCCAATGAGATTTCACAATGGGCGGGGCTACCCAGCAAGACTACAAAAGGGACAAAACTCATAATGAGCATGCAAACTGACAGAAAATTTTGCTGTAACCCAGACAGTATGAAGAGTTAGAAACTCAGGTGCTGAAAGTGCTCTGAAGTTCTCCACGATATTCTCTGAAGTCAGTGAGAGCATCTGCTCTGATTCCCCTGTGTTCAGTCCATTGAGTGGTTAGATAAGAGCATGCTCTTGGCACTGCTTGGTCTGCTTCAGTGTGTTCAACCCACGTACATATTAGATACAAGTAAAAGTGTAAATAAATAATTATATACATAAATAAATGCATACATAAATGAATAAAACTGGACCTGAAACTCTAAATTATTACTTTATAACTAACATCACATAAATGGACCTAAGGAAAATGTGATGGAAACAACAACAGAAAGCAAATTAGCTCTAACAGAAATTTGGATATATGATTCTCAGAAATGTATATAGTGTGCTTTTATATACCTTGAATAAGCAGACCAGTTTGTCCACTTCTCTTGATAAAGTTGGAGAAGCAGTTTTGTTTGCTCTACAGACATCAAACATTGCAGTAACAGCTGAGACACTATTCACCATGCAGTCATTTATAGGTTATATAATGTTCTGGGCTCCATCTGTGCTCTAGACTAGAGAACAATGCAAAAGATTTTAAAATGACGTGCTGTTTGCACTGTATTTTTGTGGAAATGCAAAAACATTTTTAGAATATTTATTATATTTTTATTTCCAGCTTGATTTTTAAAGTGAACGCATTTAATATGAACAAAGGTAACATTTATTATTCTTTTGCATTTATGTCCATGTGCTAATTACAACCATTAGGGTTAGACAATAACAAGCAATGAACGAAAAAATGTGAATAGTACTTGCCAATACTTTTCTAGACCATGCACTACTGTAACTCTGACTTTCTCACTCACTAAGCAAACAGACCACGTTGACTTGACCTCAAATGGCTGACCGATAAATACATGAGTCAGCAGTAAAACCAACAGTTTCATGCAGTTTTTCTAACATTTACATACATATGGGACCTGTTGTAAAACTCTAAAAAGTCTATTATGAAGCAAATACATTTTGTGGGCGCTGTTTTTATCCTGAGGGTGAATAAACATTTGAAAATATTGAATTAGGTTTGGACATGTTGATTTGATAGATTTGAAGAAAATGTATTTAACTTGTATATCACATAATATAAATTTTGCAAATGTGTGATCTGTTGTACATGACAGGTTCAACAGTAGAGGATTATGCAACTACAAAGAAAATGAAGTCTGAATAATGCAGTAATGTATACTATTGTCACCTATCTAAGAATATTCTGTGCGTATATAGAAGTGTAAACTGCAAAGAAAAAACAAAAATGACAAGACATTTCACCTGGAAAGTAATTAAATGAAAGCATGCCAGGAATTACTTGTGTTTGTTAGGAGAGGCAAGAAGGTGTGGAGTGACGCACTTAATCTGCTTTACTGTATATTTCTTTCAACGCCCTCTTATTCGATTTGATACTGTGAGTACTATTACACCATGCTAATACACAATAAACAAATGAATGTGGAATGTGTGCATCCACTCCTTTAATGTAAACTTTAGTTCACTTATATGAATCCTCACAGTTCTTAAAATCTGCTTTGAAGAGTACAGTGATATATGTTTGACTTCTACAAAGCATAATATGTTTTGAAGCCTCATTCATGATTTTTAAAGTTATAATTAAATAATATAATTTGTATAACATTTAAATATTTAAAAACATTTCTACTGATGTTCCAGTGCTCTATGGAAACCACACCTGCTGCTAAACAAATTAATGTTACACCACGCACCTAACACAACACAACCACACCAAAGAATAACATTTCAAAAGAAAATTAATATTACCCCAATATATCCTCATCTTTGTTCAATAAACAGCTCCATAACTGAGTGTCATGGTATACGCTGAAGGCAAATAAAGATAAAGAATATAAATACTGACTTGTCTTGTATTGATTTGTAAAGGACATTAGAAATAAATAATTCACACCTTCATTTACGCATTACTTTTAAAACAGTCTTTGCCAGTCACAGGATATTAAACAGTTGTAAACAACAATTAAAGCAGTCTCATAAGAATGATACAAATGGTAGTAAATGACTCTGAAAACAGTTTCCTTGAAGCTGGATTTTATTTTGTATAAATGTTCACAGCAAGGTATTGTTTCTTATCCGTATCCGTTAAATATGGAATAATTATCCATTAAAAGTTATTTTCATGTGAAACAAATGGTGGACATTAAAGGCTGTATTTTAAAGAAAATTAAATTAAATTGAGTAATAATATATTTCAAAACAACTGTCTGTGTTCCTATATATATATATATATATATATATATATATATATATATATATATATATATATATATATATATATATAGGAGTCGTTTGGTAGTCAATTGAAATCTGTGACGGTATTTTTTTAAAGAATTGTTTAACAACCCGAGTAAAAAAACTACAACTCCCATTAAAATCAAAAAGACCAGCCTTCTTTTACGACAACAAAATCCCATTGGTTCGCATCTGTTTGACTGACTCCACTCTAGCCAATCAGCTGTCTTCAGGATGAACGGAATGTGGGCCATTGACCGGCGTAATGCCAGCTCGAGAGAAAGTGCCACGACTCCACACAGACATCGACTGACTCTTCAAGCTGGGGATAAGAATTTTTTTGGTTTTTTTTTTTGTTTTGTTTTTTTTTGGTTGGAGTGGTGAGGCACTTGGATTCGAGATAATCACTTCTGTTTAAACTCTTCCTGAAGTGGTTCATCCAACGGAAATCTGCCGCGAGAAAAGGTGAGATTTAAAGCTTTTGTTATGGCGTTATTCATTATAAGATTAAAGATTATAAGATTTTCAGTAGCAGTAAACTTTGACCTCTCCCGTTTATTTACTCCCCTCTTTAACTAGCTCGTAAGCCCAGTGGGTTGAAGACATCTTATTGTAAAGCGAATAGTATGACTATAATAAGTGTTTTCACGATTTGCTTCGATTGATGCTCTGTTTTAGGCAACTCCAGCTTTTCCTTTGTGAGCTAGCAAAGAAAACTGTATATTAAATAACACATTTCGGCTCTAACAGCTTTAATGTCTGGGAGAATTATCCGAAATTTGTTTAAACACATAATTTTGATAGATCATTCATACTTCAGGTATAGCTGTAGAGTTCACAAACCCTCAGCCTTGATTTCTTATTGTATGTTCATTTATCAGCAACATTATGAACAGGTGTCAAATGACAATATGAAATGTGGAACAAATCCTCTTTCTTCTAATATGAATCAGCCTTTTAATTCAGTTTCATAGCAAATGTTGAATCTCCCCGTAATTTCCTATTGGCTCTTTAAATGGCTCCCAGTAAAGTCATTGCAAATGAGCCATATAATAACTATTATTAATGATTATTTCTTATAACATATTTAAATATGTAAGATGGAAATAAATGTACAACATAAATGTAGTCTATCACATTTTACAGGCACAATCATTGAAATTTCAGAGAAAAAAATTTGGCCCCCATTATCTCCTGTTGGCACATTTCACTATAAATGAGCATGTCTATAAGTGGATATCAAGGTATAAACATAATGCAAATAATCTTACAGTATACAGTATAGATTTTTTAATCTAATATTGATTATGCTTTTTCATTCATTTAAATTTCCTGTATAATCTAATCTAATAATTAATTGGCACCCAATCAAGTCATTATATATTACAAGTACAAAACAAGAAAATATAGTCTCAGGCTATGGAAAATAGCAGTTTATGTGCAAATCTGTTTACCCAAAAACTTAGCATTCCAGTGTACAAGTTACCGATGGCCATTAAGCCTCTATTGTGCTCTGAAAGTTGTCTAGATTGTTCTTGCTTCTGGGATATGTCAAGTTCACAGCTTTTTTTTGCAACGCATTTGTGATTTGGTGCACATTTGAAGTGTGAGATTGGCATGAATCCCATGGAAGCAGCAGAGTATAGAAATTTGCAGACAGCAGCACATGGTGGAATGGAAAGCTCTCTTACATAACACTTTTTTTTTTTTTTTTTTACCAAACAGAGTGTTTGCATATTGTAGGAAAGCAGGTTTTTGTCAAAGTTTTTGTAGTAGAAGTTGAGGGTAACACACTTGGACATCTATACTTGTTTTTTTTTTTTTTGGTTGCGTGGTCCTCTTCTACCAAATGCAGTGTTTGCATATTGTATGGAAGAAGCTTTTCTTCAGGTCAACATTCAAAAGCCAACTTAGTGTAATGTCCTTGGTGTAATATTTTAACTAGTACAGCGACAAATATGTGTTTGATAAAGATAATCTGAAGGTAAAAGGGACTCACGTTACTGGAAGCTTTAGGTGCCTTAATGTCGAACTTATTTTAATATATTTGAATATACAAATATTATTGACATAAAAGTACACCAAGCCTTACACTTTTTTTTTTTCCTTTTAATCAGAACGGAAACTAGCAGTCATGGATATCTACGATCCTCAGACCCTTGGAATTGTGGTGTTTGGTGGCTTCATGGTATTCTCAGCCATTGGGATTGCTCTGGTCTCAACATTTTCCATGAAGGAGACCTCATATGAAGAAGCTATAGCCAAGCAGCTTAAGGAGCAGGGGAAGACTCCTTCTAGCCAACGGTCAGACAAGAAGAAAAAGGACAAGGGAGCTGAGAAGAAAAATCGTGCTAAGAAAAAGGAAGATAAGCCCAACGGGAAGCTCCTGGAGTCAGAGGCCACCCCTGAGGTTACAGAAGTGCCAGCTGAGCCCAGTCCTCCAGCCCCGGAACAAGTTTCTACACCTGCACCTAAACAAGAGGCCCCAGCTCAGAAGTCTCCCCAATCCACCCCTTCTCAGAAGCCCACTCCACCTGCCCCGGCTCAGAAATCAGCTTCAACTGTCCCAGCCCAAAAGTCAACTCCACCTGGCCCGGCCCAGAAATCTGCTGAACCTATCCAAAAGTCTACTTCAGCGTCTCCTGCCAAGAAATCCTCTCCAACTCCCTCTGCCCAGAAATCGGCTTCACCTCCTCCTACCCAGAAATCTTCACCGGCTCCAGCCCAAAAGTCTGCTCCAGCTGCCCCTGCTCAGAAATCCGCTTCACCTGCCCCCGCTCAGAAGTCTGCTTCAAATGGCCAGAAAGCCACTCCACCTGTTCCAGCCCAGAAAGCAGCTCCACCTGCCCCAGACCAGAAAGTCGCTCCACCAGCCCCTGCACAAAAATCTGCCCCACCAGCCACCGCACAAAAATCTGCTCAAACTCAAAAGGCTGCTACAACTGCCCCAACACAAAAATCCTCTCAACCTGCCCCATCCCAAAAGGCTGCTCCAACTGCCCCAACACAGAAATCTTCTCAGCCTGCCCAAACCCAAAAGGCTGCTCCAACTGCCCCAACACAGAAATCTTCTCAGCCTGCCCCACCCCAAAAGGGTGCTTCAAATGCCCCAACACAGAAATCTTCTCAGCCTGCCCAAACCCAAAAGGCTGCTCCATCTGCCCCAACACAGAAATCTTCTCAGCCTGCCCAAACCCAAAAGGCTGCTCCAACTGCCCCAACACAGAAATCTTCTCAGCCTGCCCCACCCCAAAAGGGTGCTTCAAATGCCCCGACCCAGAAATCTTCTCAGCCTGCCCCACCCCAAAAGGATGTTCCAACTGCCCCAACACAGAAATCTTCTCACCCTGCCCCACCCCAAAAGGGTGCTTCAAATGCCCCGACCCAGAAATCTTCTCAGCCTGCCCAAACCCAAAAGGAAGTACCAACTGCCCCAACACAGAAATCTTCTCAGCCTGCACCACCCCAAAAGGGTGCTTCAAATGCCCCGACCCAGAAATCTTCTCAGCCTGCCCAAACCCAAAAGGATGTACCAACTGCCCCAACACAGAAATCTTCTCAGCCTGCCCCACCCCAAAAGGGTGCTTCAAATGCCCCGACCCAGAAAGCTGCCTCACCTGCCCCAGCCCAGAAAGTCACTCCACCACCCCAAGTGCAGAAATCCTCTCCACCCGACCGAAAACCCAGCCCACCTGGCCCGGCCCCTTCCCAAAAAGATTCTGCAGGTCCTACCCCTCCTGTATCCCATCCTGCTCCTGAAGATGCTCCGCCTGCCCCATCTCCTAAGGAAAAGAGGAAGAAGAAAGCTAAAGCAGAGTCTGTTTCTGCTGAGATTCAGCCCAAATCTGTGGCTCCATTGGAGATGGTGACCAAAAAGGTTCCTGTCATGGCAGTGCCTCCAGTGGGTACTCCGAAAGCTGTCTCAGCAACTGCTGTGCCGGCCAAAGCAGAAGAGCCCAAACAGGATGCTCCAACCAAGAAGAAAGGAGGATCCAAGAAGAAGTCAGAGTCAGGTATGCTATTATCTCCACAAAATCACCTATATTAAGTGGTCAGATTATTACTAGGCGGGCTGCACAGCCCTAAAGGAAGTGGAGGAGGCTGCCCCCTCCTGTTTCTCTTTGCAACTGTAAATTTTTAGACATTTCACTTAATTGGCATAATAAATAACAATAATATTGTTATTAATAAAAGTAGCCTTCAATGGTAGTCAGTATGATGCACTAAGGCATCATCAAACCTTAGGAGTCGTAGTTTTTCTATTACTCTGTTTCCTATTCCTCCAGCTTACCCTTCTTGTCTTTCTTTTGCTACATTGAAGGACTAACAGGTGCTGCTGAAAATGAATGCTTACATTACAATCTTCATAGGCACTAAATTGCAGCTCAAAGACTCTTTAATGTTTTAACCTAGTGATTATATTAGGTTAACATTAATTTTGAATGATAATTTGCCATTTTTTCATATTTGTCCGATCCATGACGAATGATTTTTGTATGAGCACTGCACACGTGGAGCTTGAATTCAAGTGCCAATGTTTCCCTTTTTCTACAATATCTGTTTGTATGTAATATGTATTATCTTTAATATATTTATTATATATTAATAAAGAATTATATTTAAAATATATACTTATAGCTTTCATATTTATAAATACTTAACAATATTACTTAATTATTATTTATTATATATTGTATTTATATTTACTATAAATTATAATCGTTTTTAAAAATTTTATATTAATTTTACATTATCAGGTGAATGCAGTGTAATTTTTCTGAAGTGTAGCAGATGCTAATTTAAAAAAACCCAGTCCAAATGAATATATTGGATCCAGGTATGTGTTAAAGGAAGTATGGCCTCAGTGTGCAATAACAGGATACTTCTGATTGGTTTGCCAGACCCTTAAATACACAGAGATAAAACTGTTTTGGCTAGACCACACAGATGACATCTACATGTAATAAACCTCCAAGTGGAGCCTGGAAAACCTGAAAATATGGTGTATGTGAAGTGGCTGACTCGTAAGTTTATATACGTGTCACTTCCTGATGTCATTCATCTCGTTCAGAGTACCGTCTGGATTGTTTCTTCTGACAAATAGCGCTGATGTGCTCTATTTCCTTTGTGGGCGGGGTGTTGGAATAGCACTACTCCTTATTTGCTGATGTTTGCTCTGATTGGTTGCAGAGAGCACAGAATGGGTTTCTGTCTGAAGTGCTACTCTCAGAGGAATGGAGGCAGTGAGCTGCATTCTTCTGCTCTTGTGCTTGTTTTTATGCACGTGTGTGCTAGTTCACAGGCTCTTAAGCACATAGATTGAGTTTCATTTAATAACAGTTTCACATTCTGCCTTGCCCTTGATTCTTATGATGTTATGCATAATTTTGACTTCACTTTATTCTCTATGCCTTTCTTTCTCTTTTTGCACACTCTGTCAACTAGAGATGTGGAAAAACTACATATTGTCAAAATCGACTCGTCACAACTCTTTAGTTAATTTATTGTTAGAATAGTCAACCTTTCAGTGTTATCATTAAGTAAAACTAATAATAAAAAACATTTGTTAACTGAAATAAAATATAAAAAACAATTTTATTTAGCTGACATTTTAAGTTGTTGTAAAATTACTAAAACTAGAAATGCAATAGATTTATCAAAACTAAATACAGAAAAACTAATAAAAATTGCTAGAACTTAAAGTAAAAAAATAAATCAAAATGTAAATAAAAACAAATTAAAAAATTTATAAATACTTTAATCTATTAAATGATAATAAAATAGCTCTGGTCATGTCTCATTACTACTGTAGATTTTTTTTTTTTTTTTTTTTTTTTTTTTCAAACATTTCTTTCTCAAACTCTTTTGAACTCCTTTCATGCATGCACATAGAGTCAGTCCTTATGAATTTTCCACTCACTTGTGATGAGGTATTGCTCTGCTTTGGCCATGGGAAAAAGCAGAGAGTTTGTGGCAGCACACAGGTGCATTTCCGTGCACCCAGAATTCCACTCCTCTTCACGGAGCACAGCCCTCTTGGCCCTGTTCAAACAATACTTTTGCCTCAGCTGCTCCATTAAGGAGCACACAAAGGCCTTTAGTGACTGGACAATAGGAGTTTATCATTAGTCCTGGGTGCCATCTCTCCCTGGTGCCACACTGCACTCATGCCATGTTGGCACTGTCTAAATAACACAGCGAGTCAATAAAGAACATGACAGTGCATGCAAACACCACTGTACAAGCATTCAGTTAACTGTATTTTACACATCATTCTCTGGAAGCTGCACTTGTTTTGGTCTGTCTGTTTTATTTTATGACTGTGCTGTTCTCAACATGTTTGAATGGATGCTGGAGATCATGCTGTGGGTGTTTAGGGAATGTTTAGGAGTGTAATAAAATGATTTGGACACAATTAGTTAGTTTAGTGGACACCCTGCTGCGACCAGAGACAGTTTTGCCGCAGAGCACATCTTAGCTTTCTGATTTAGTGTCTCTGAAATACAGAATGACACACTGGCACTCCAAAAGGATGTAACTGTGTTTTCTCAGTGGATAGCAGTTAACTCTGTGAGTTCTGTTATTTGTATCTTTTTTTTTTTTTTTTTCTTAGGCATAACCTTAATAAATGATCAGTTTTTTGTTTCTTTCTCTCTAGCGGTGGCTGCAGACCCCGTGGACAGTCCACTGTACCTGCCCTACAAGGCCCTGCTTTCCACGGTGAGGAGTATGGTGTTCACTGAAGGAGAGGCCCAGCAGCTCATTGAGATTCTGTCTGATAAGGCTGGCATTATTCAGGACACATGGCACAAGGTATGGCCAACTTCCTAAAATCATTTTTTTTTGTCTTGTTTTATATTTTTAAATGAGTGATCTTTCACTTTCTATCACTTTATTTAAACTCAACCAGGAAGTTTGTCTGAACAGTTTTATGCATGTTTATAGGCCACACAGAAGGGTGATCCGGTAGTTGTGCTGAAGAAACAGCTGGAAGAACGAGACAAGCAGCTGGCAGCCGAGCAGGAGGACTCAGCAGCTGTTAAAAGCCAACTGAGGGATTTGAATAAAGTGAGGCCTGAAACACTCATGCCAGTCTAAAAAATAATCATATACAAATTAGGAAATGTTTGATATGTGCACATGCATTAAACCTTATATGGATTCTATTAGGGGAAAACTGGCCAGTCTCTTGATTAGATATTTTGCTTTGGTCTGATGGTGATAGTGCCAAGGTTTAAACCTACACTACCATTCAAAAGTTCGGGTTTGGTAATGTTGAAAACACGCATTACTTTTGATCAGTTTAATGAGTCCTAGTTGAATATAAGTAATCATTTTCATACCGACCCCAAACTTTTGAGTTTACAATATTTTTTTTTTGTTTTGTTTTTTTTAACCAGCTCGACACAACCCTACACAAGAAGCCACAAGTATTGTGATGGCCTGTTTTCACGCCATATGTTTATGTTTGTGTATAGGAGCTCTCTGTGGAGAAGTCAAAGGTGGCGTCTGTAGAGACCAGACTGAGCTCTCAGCTGAGTAAGCGAGAGCAGGACATTATTGCCCTGCAAGCACGCATGCAGGCCAGTTATCAAGACCACCTTGCGGAGACTCAGCAGCTTAATGCCAAAGTGAGATTCCCTGCCGTACACCTGCATGATAGCAAGACTCTCTAAAAAGTCTAGCAAAATATTTATTTAGTAGGACAGTAAATTGTAAAAAAAACACGGTTAATCTCAAATTATGAAGTGACCAAACTATTTTTCTTCCAAAATATGCATTTATTTGTTATACATTGTAACATAGATGGAAGTTTTCTCATTAACATTAGGTATAAGTGAATGCAATCAGTTTAACAAGATTAGATGCTTTTAATTAAACACATTAGTGAGCTTTGGCAGCCCTATTATTTACGTGACGTGCCTAAGCCCTTTCTGCTCCTCCTTAGATCTTGGCTCTCCAGGACCAGCTGGAGAAAGGCCCTAATGCTCAGCTGGCCCGTTTACAGCAGGAAAACTCTATCCTCAGAGATGCACTTAACCAAGCCACCAGTCAGACGGAGAGCAAGTATGAACCTACAGCTCCTGCCAAACCCAATAATGTCTGTCTTGCTTGCTTAATTCATCTGTTTCACAATAGTGACAAACATTGTTTTATATCAGAGACTACACCTGGATGATCACAACTTTTGACCAATAAGATTGCAACAGTAGTATCCAAGCAGCCATCAAAATGTCTTCCTGTGGGTTGTTGATGATTGCCACTGGTTATGATGACAACTACACTGGGTTGTCCAGAATGGTAATTTTTATTTATTTTTTTTGATCCATTAGACAAAATGCTGAATTGGCCAAACTGCGTCAGGACTGCATTCGAATGAATAAGGAGCTGGTGGAGAAGAACGAGGCCTTGCAGGCTGACGAACAGCTCAGGAAAAATCTGGAATCTAAAGCTGCCATGGCTGAGAAACAACTGACCCAGCTGCAGGTCAGAAACTCACCCTTCTTTGCACCACAGACGCTATTCATTCCTGTTGTTTAGTTTGCTGAGTTGTAGTTAGTTTTGTGATGCCTCTTATGAATGAGATCAAAATGCCACTCTAATTCTTATAAAACATCTCCCAGCATGAGCACCAGCCTCATTAGAGCTTTCCACTACCTCTCGCTGAGCTGTTTAGCTTTGCACATCCGTAGGTAGGCAAGCTTAGTTTCTAGTAATCTTTGTGTGTATTTAAGAAGCTTGATTAGGCTTGCTGGTAAAGCTGAGGCTTTGACGCCCCTGTGCTGGTGCCTCTACTAATGGGATTGTTCACATACTGGCAGAACAGCTGATTGCCAGTTTGATCACTCAGCAGTGCTCTGTGGTTTGGAACATGGCCCAAACTACAGGGAAGCGCTTCTTCGAGCGATCTGGAATGTGAACCTGCCTGAGCAGTACAGTTTCAGACAGAAGTATCTGATTATTCATACTGGAAACACAGATAAAACGTCTCTTCGCTAATCCTCTAGTACCAACCAAAGACCACTGAATAAAAAGCAGCCTTGTGTTAAAGTGTGTCCTGAGCCCATTTTAAGCATCTAGACGGTGTACTGGCTTAGGAGAGACATGGGTAATGTCTGGAGAGTGTGAGTCAGTGATCTAAAAAGAGTTGTTTTGTGTAGAGCAACCTTATGAGAAGCCTTATTTTTTTGTAAGGTTTTGATATAATCTCTGAGTGACCAAACAGGGAGAATTCTTTGTTTCTATGTTATGTTAGTTCCCAGTTAGAAATTAGTCTAAATAATTATTAGGACATAAAATAAATTTAATTGACATTGCCTCCCTCCAAAAAAGAAAAACTGTTTGAATGTTATCATATCAGAACACAAGATTGTGGCTACTGTTTTTAGGTGTCTAAAAATTTTAGATGGTTATGGTCCATTGTGTTTATCCAAAGTGACTTAGATTGCATTCAAGGTACACATTTCACATTTCATCATTTCTTGCTTTCCCTAGGTATCAAACCTATGACCTTGGTGTTGCTAGCACTGTACTCTACGGTTTATGAGATACCACCTATTTGGTTCATAAAGACTCTGAATTTAGTGGCATTGTGCGATCAAATCTGAACTATGTTTTCTGCTTTCATGCTTTGTCCCCTGCAGGCGAACTGGGTGAGCAGTGAACAGGCCCTGCAGAAGCGTCTGGAGGAAGTGAGTGAGGAGCTCAGACAGACCCAGAGCAGCAGAAACAGCATTCAGACACAGCTTGAACAAGCTCAGAAAGACGCCACTGCTCTAGCAGGTCAGCACCCACTTGGTTCTTAAGCAAGGAAGCACTCTGTAGAACCACAAGATTCAGTCTGCTTTAAAAACATTTCTTTATACCTGAAAAAGTTGGTTAGATCTGAGCTGGAAATCGTGCAAGGTGTAATGCTTGCAGTATCCACAATGTGTCCTCTAACAAAACACTTATCATCAGGTTTCTTGTGTACTATATGTCGCTTTGGACAAAAGCATCAGCGAAGTTATGAATTAGTAATTAGAAATAATTGTTCTCTTCGTAACTGCACTGTTTTAGAGGCTCAAGCTCGTGTGGCTAGTATGGAGGCGGAAATGAAAGAGCAGACTGGACAGTTGGAGAGTCTGCAGAGCCAGTTGAAACTGCTGGAGGCGAGCCAGAACAAAGAACAGAACCACAATTCAGAGGTGACATTCTACTTTCTGAGATGTCAATGTGTCAAATAGAATAAATGGGTTAAAGTTTGTTAAACATTATGTAAATTATGAAATATATGGTTGTGAGGTAATTTGCATGTTTAATATTTACAGGCTTTGATGGCTGAACTGGAGCAAGCAAAGAGCAGGTAAGATATAAGGCCATATTTTCTTGAGATGCAAAAATTGTGTAAGTTGATAAGACTTGTTTTCAGATGAAAATGAAATGTTTATTTTTTTTCTCCAGTGACAAATTTTCTTGTTTTTTTTTGCATTACAGTCACACAATTTTAGTACAATTCAACTAAAAAATATGCATTAATAAATTTTCATCAGCTTTACAGCTAACAATTTTTAAACATGAATTCACATTGATTGTTTAATCTCTAGCCTGAAGGAGAAAGAAGAGGAACTGATCCAACTCAAAAACATCATATCCAATCAGGTGAAGCCGAACATACTGCTTTTTAGACATTTCCAGCTCATTTTAGTATTTCATTAGTAACTTTGATTTATAATGTGTAAAACGTGATTTGTTGTGCTACCTTATTTGAACCAATCACATATCCTCTTCAGGTGGATAACACAACAAAGGTGCAGCAGTTGCAGCACAGGTACGATAGGATGTTTTCTGATGCTTCATTAATACATTTCATTAGTTGATTTGAATGATTTAAATCTGTTTATTTGATATGTTTCTTTGAATTGAAGCATTAAAGAAAAGGATGACCAAATAGCAACTCTTCAGGGAGAGCTCCAACAGATTAAAGAAAAAAGTTCAGACCTCACCAGAGTAAGTTTATCATATGCAAACCCTCACACTTCAAACAATAATTCAATTTATACTTAACCATTAATCCCATATTTTTTTATTATTCCTAGCTTGAAAACACAGAAATGCTGGAACAGCTTCAAAATAGGTATGCGTCAGTTGTGATGCAAACAACAGCATGTGTTTTTCTCATTCTCTTATTAAGATTTAATGCCATATGTTCTCTTTTTCCTGTTCCTGTAGTTTGAAAGAAAGAGAGTCTCGGGTGGCTCTGTTTGATGAAGAGATGAAGCAGTGCAAAGAACAGTATGACACTAAAGTAAGTGAGACTTCACTGTTATTTTTATAGTAGTATGTTTGACTTTTAAAGCTGTTGTATCATTTTTTAGTTTAAAACAATCCACCATTTTCTAATAATGCACTTTTCATTTACAGCTGGCAGACAGCACAGCCAAGCTGGAGTCACTACATAAAAGGTACATTCAGTCCTACTGTAGGCCACTGCATGTATATGTTCCTGTCAGCCACCCACATTAACACCATTCTGTGATAAGTGTCTTCCTCTACAAAAGCCGAGTGTTTTTTTTGTTTTTCAGTGTCACTGAAAAAGAGAGCCTAGTGACATCACTACAACAGGAAGTGCAGCAGCTCAAGGAACTAAATCAGTCACAAGGCAAGAGTTACGTAAGTAGCCAACTGAGACAACTGTGGACGTGCTTGCCATTATCTTACGTGTACACAGTGATTCATAAAACATGCGTAGGCACACATTTTAACTCATGTCAGCTGGGTATATGGTCTTGCTGTACAAAGCAGACTCTTCCATTTCTATTTCAGGACTTCTAAAGAACCATATATAGGTTTCTGTGTGTTTAAAAATGAGGACAGATAAAAGAAGTTTTAAAGGTGCTGTATGTAGGATACCTAGTGGTTGAACTAGGTATTGCAGTCCAAATTCAAAATATTGGAGAGGGTTTTTTCACCCGGCCCTCCTCCTCAGACTTGGTTGCCAGATTGACGACACCAACAGAAACGAGCGCACCTTCCTTGGCAGCTTCCATGACTTTGGCTTTTTTGACTTCATGAGCGCTGAAGAAAGCATGGGGTGAAACGTATGCTCTCTGGTCTGTTTTTAAGACCTTTGCACTTTTGTCACTTTTTCACTTTTGCATCTGAAAAATAAAAAACTATATTTTTGCTAGACCTTTTTTGGTCTGTTTGAATTTTTCAGTGTGCTGACAAATTCAGCTACCTATTGGACTAAACAGCTTCCATGACTGAAATGAAATATGCTGTGTTTTCCACCAACTGGCAACCCGGGGTGCTGAAATACAATTGGGTAAACTGGCAGTGGGGTGGGTTACACAGACCAAAACAGAGACATGTTTCTTACATATCTACAAACATATTATGGTATTTTTATGCTTTAGTAGAGTCAAAAACTTACATACAGCACCTTTAAGGGTTCATTTGTTTCACGTTAATCCACTATTAATTCCAGTGTCTCAGCTTTTAACTAAGACAGAAGATTCTAATTTTTTTTTGAATTTCTGTGCTTAGATTTGCATTTTTGTTGGTTTTAGAGGTGTTAATGTAAATATTGCGTTCTGTTGTCACTGAGCATATAATGTTGTTACAGGAAAGTTTGGAGGACATGCTGAAATCTGTCCAGGCTGAGACCAAAGAAGTTCTTCATTCTCTTTTCCCACACATCAACATAGAGACAGCGCAGGTGTCTAGGATTTCAGTTTTCTCATGGTTTCATTTCTCAGTTTTGTTTTTGGATCCACTTGTAATATTGGTGTGTTTTGGAAAAGTCCCTCTATAATACAGTACCATTCAAAAGTTTGTTCACCAAGGCTGCATTTATTTGATCAGAATTACAGTAAAAACAGTAATAATGTGAAATAGATTACCATTTAAAATAGCTGTTTTCTATATGTATTCCTGTGATGGCAAAGCTGAATTTTCAGTATGCATTACTCCAGTCTTCAGTGTCACATTTTGGTGCTCAGTAAATATTTTATTGTTATTATTTTTTAATCTATTATGTATATAAAAGTATTAATATCTTTAAAAAAAAATCTTAGTGACCTCCAACCTCTGAATGGTAGTGTACTTGATGCACTTTCCCTATTCACATCCTTGTGTGCTAGCTAATCCTGAGTCTCTCTTTCTCTTCCTTCAGACCAATTGGCTGCAAGACTTTGCTGTGAAAGCACAAGAGGTGCTAAATCAAAAGCAACAGAGCCAAGAATCCCAGCAAAGCACAGAGATGGTGGTAAGTGTGCTGGGGTTTGTCATCTTAAAGTGGGTCTTTGTTGCCCCCTACTGGGGATGTAAGGCATATTTGTAGTTACTACAATGCTGTTTTTATTATTAGGAGATAATGGGGAAACTACAGGCAGCCCAGGAGAGTCAGTGCACATTACAGTCTGAGTGTGAACAATACAGGAGTGTACTGGCTGAGACGGTGAGATTATACACCAAGAATCTGTTTCAGCTAAGCCTTAATGGGAATGAGATCGATCGATTTGTTTCCTGATATTCTTTAGGAGGGGATGCTGAAAACACTTCAGAAGAGTGTAGAGGAGGAGGAAAGAGTGTGGAAGACCCAGATAATGGAGTCAGAGGAGAAACTGAGAATGGTAGGTTTATTAAAGGGGCCCACTCTTTTACAACGTCTTGATTTAGTTTTGTGGGTGTACTGGAACATGCTCTCATGCTTGGTGGTTCGAAAATCGCATTATTTTTCACATTATTTACATTATTACAATACCTTCCTCCCCAGCCTGGCACAAATGACTCGATTAGTTCTGGGTTTGATGAAGGTCCGCCTTCCGAAAAACTAAATGTATTGTGATTGGTTAGTTGTCCCAGTGCGTTGTGATTGGCGAACAGCTTAGACGGTGTTTCAGTACTTCCCCGCCCCTTGCCAAAGCAGCAAGTTCTTCAATATTGCCATATTAATTCAGACCCCGAGAATATTGAACAAGAGCATTGTGCAGAACCTGTGCGCGCACGGATATTGCAAGACATATTAAAGTGGTAACGATATTGTTGTTGTTTTTTTTTTGGCTAAATCACGTTTTAGATGGGATGTCAACAACAGCTTAAAAATAACTGCATTTACTATGTACAGATAAGTGGAACAGTAATGTGTATTATGTTTATTGTTCTTTAATTCTAACATTATAACATGAATTGCAGTGAAACTGTTATACAGTTGAATTTATTTATACCATAGTCCCACAGAGTTACACTATTTGTGGCGGCATTCTCTGCCAGCGGGAGCCACTGTTGTAGTCGTAGAGAGCGAGGTTTCCCCGGTAACGTTGTACACAAAGCAGAGATCCGCTCACAAATGCTGCTTTATCAGGCATTACATGCAAGATGAAATGAAAATGACATCCAAAATTTTCTGAAGACAGTCGGCTTCCTTCAGAAATACAGTGATATAAAAACACCAGCACCAGGTTTAGATTTTGAAACGTGCATTCGAATTTCTGGAGGTGGGATTTATTTTAATGATATGCTAATTGACCACTTTGTGATGTCACAAATACAGGAAAACAACTTTGTAGTCCAAACGAGCCGTTCGTTGTAGTTCTTGAAAAGGGATTTTTTAAAAACACTATATATCCCTTTGGAGTGGACTTTGAGATTTGTAACTTTGTAGATCTGTTTATGCCCAAACATACACACTACACACTGACTAAAATTCAAAAAGTGAAAAAGCATAATAGGACCCCTTTAACACACACACACACACACACACAAATCTACAGACACAGTGTAAATACAATAAAGAAGAAGAATTTATTCATTTTTCTTTAATTATAGAAAATAATCATATACTGTTGTGGAAAACATTCGTAATATTTCAGGGGGAATTTGGTGGGACATTCCTCTCTCCAAGTGACAGCGAGTGTGAAAGTTTCAGTCTGTCATTTTATGTTTTCAATCTGTCATTTTATGTAGGCACTCAAAAAGGTGCAGGAATCAGAAGAGACAACAGAGAGTTTGAGAGAAGAGAACCAGAGAACCCAACAGGTACAGATTTCACCTGTGGAAATGAGTTTTTGTACAGCAGGACACTATAGGAATACAAAAGATGAGTATTACAGAGTGCAAAAATGTGTCATGCTCTATAAATAAACCATAAACTGAAAAATCCAGTGACTAAGAAAATAAAGTATTGTCAAATTTGAAATATTTCATATTAGGACTCAACTAATGCATTTTCATTTATTATTGATTTACATTCAAATGACTTTTTCTCCACTTGTGCAAATTTAACCATTTATATGCAAGGTCCTCGTGGGTCCTTAACTCAAATTTAAGGTCATAAAAGTCTTTAAAAGTCCCTTATTTCAGTTATCAAACTTTAAATTTGATAACTGAAATAAGGGAATTGTGACAGCCTTTTAAATGTTAAGTTATGATTTAATTAAATGTACTGGCATTTAATTCATTGTAAACTCCTGTAGCTTCCCTCCAGGCCAAAACGTCACAGAAAGGAAAGGCTAAGGACTTTTTTTTAGCAGATTCAGTATATAGATTTTCCTGGTATTGCCACAATAATTAGTTTATTGTCTGGTTCACGCTACCTTAGAAGTTTGAACCCAAGTGTATATAAAGAAGTACATTTTAACGGCACTCAATATTCCTCATTCTCTCACCAGAAATTCTCATTCAATCTGTATTCTGTATCTATCCATTTTTCTATCCACCTGTGCAGCTGGAGGAGAAAGTGATGTTGCTCGAGGCCCAGTTGGAGAAACAGCTCCAGTCAGTGTCCACTGACAGCCAGAGTCAATCTGAAGAGATAACACACGTGAGCGCACACTCCTGCCTAAAGGCTTATTCACTGAAACACAATATGAGATACAAAAGCAAAACAAAGCCATATTAGTCAGTCATTCAGTACATTTTATTTGATTTGTTTTTTTTTTTTTTGTAATAATGGTTTTGCCTTTGTGAAGAGCTTGTTTTAACATCTGACGTGGTTGTGAAAACATCTTGAGATTTAGTCCTGCTCTGCCACTTAACAGTTCATTTTGTTTGTTTTCAATTGAAGCATGTTTTAGCAGAATCAGAAAGACAGCTGAGTGCGGCCCAGAAGGAGATACAGATGCAGAGGGAGGAGCTTTCACAGGTTGGTTTCTCTTGAAGTCCAAAGCATTTGTTACAGGTTTACACCTACTATTCTTTGTTTACCCACAATCATGTGCCAAACAGGAGATTTTGGCAAGGAAAATAAACAAAGTTGGTTTTGTTGAGTGACAGCTTTTATTTCCAGGTCAGGCAGCAACTGAGTGACGTGACAAAGCGAGCTCAGGGAGTGGCAGAGAACGGGCAGCCTGAGGCGGAGGAGTGTCAGGTTAGGGTGCGACACTGAAAGGCACCCTGCACCTCACTTGGCAGTTTTAGATAGATTTTTCAGTACTAACTATGGCTGTGTCTCAAAACCTATCAATGCCTGTAGAATAACTCTCACAAAAATGGTTGACTGGAATACTGCTTACATTGCTGATTATGTTATGAGACACAGTCGCCAAACATCCATAGAAAAGTTAATTCAAATTTATTTACATAGTTCATTTCACTCTACACATTGAGATTATTTTACCCTGTACAAGAGGCTATATTTACAGTATCTCACAAAAGTGAGTACACCCCTCACATTTCAGCAACAATTTCAGTATATCTTCTCAAGGGACAATACTGCACAAATGAAACTTGCATATATTTTAGAGTAGTCAATGTGCAGCTTGTATAGAAGTACAAATTTACTGTCCTCTAAAAATAACTCAACACACAGCCATTATTGTCCAAATAACTGGCAACAAAAGTGAGTACACCCTAAGTGTACATTTCAAAACTGTGTCCAAAGTGTCAATATTTTGTAGGGGCCAATATTGTTATTTAAGAACTGCCTTAATCCTCCTGGGCATGGAATTGACCAGAGCTGCACAGGTTGTTGCTGGGATCCTCTTCCACTCCTCCATAATGACTTCACGGAGCTGCTGGATGTTAGACACCTGGTGTTTCTCCACCTTCCGCTTGAGGATGCCCCACATGTGCTCAGTAGGGTTCAGGTCTGGAGACATACATGGCCACTCCATCACCTTCAGCTTCATCAGCAAGGCAGTTGTCATTTTGGTGGTGTGTTTGGGGTCGTTATTATGTTGGAAAACTGCCGTTCGGCCCAGATGCTGAAGGGAGGGCATCATGTTCTGCTTCAGAATGTCACAGTACATGTTGGAATCCATGTTTCATGTTTGACTGTAGGCAAGACACAGTTTTCTTGATACTCCTCACCAGAGCGTCACCACACATGCTGGACACCATCTGAGCCAAACAAGTTTATCTTAGTCTCATCAGACCACAGGACATGGTTCCAGTAATTCATGCTCTTGGACAGGTTGTCTTCAACAAACTGTTTGCAGGCTTTTTTGTGAGCACATTGACTACTCTAAAATATATCCAAGTTTCATTTCTATAGTATTGTCTCTTGAGAAGATATACTAAAATGGTTGCTGAAATGTGAGGGGTGTACTCACTTTTGTGAGATACCGTATGTGCCATATGTTATTCTCCCTATCCAGTGCTGCCAATGAGGGGATGTTTTACTCATATTTCTAACCATTCATATTTCAGCATTTTGTTTCAGCAGCTTCTGTTAACCCAGGCGCCGGTTTTCATCTCTGAATATCTGCGCTCTTGGGTTCTTTCTGTCACTCACCTTTTTTAACCACTAACATTTGTCTATTGTATTTGAAACTCATACTTCTTTGAAGATCCTACTATTTTTTGAAGATTTTATGCTTGTTTTTACTCTCATTTTCTGGATGCATTGTGCACTAATACAGCTCTTGTGTTGGCTGGCATGGAAAGGTTTTGCAGTAGTTCATGGTTTAGCTACAATAACTTATCTACTTGTGTGGTATTGTTGGTTTGGTCAGGTCCAGGCTCAGCTGGAGCAGACGTTGGAAAAACTGCAAGGTGAACAGGCTCTAAACCAGCAGCTCTCTGCAGAAGTGGAGCAGGTACAGTGGTGTCCAAGATCTTGTGTTTTGTCTTGATTTCTAAAAACATGTTATTCATTAAAAGCATCATTTTATCCTTTATAGGCTCAGGAAGCCCTCAAAAAACAGCTTCAGAGCCATCTAGAACAGATGAAGTCAGCTGAAGATGCTGCAGCCATGGAGGATGTTGTTCAGCTGAAGGTATTTTTGAACTTTGAATAGCTGATAACCAGTATAATGTTTTTTTTTTTTCCCCTCCTTTTTTTCTCATTTTAAGCTGCTAAGAAAGCACTTCAGCTGGGATAGACAATGTCAAATACCAACATCTGATGTTGATACTAGATTTCTATATTTCCAAAAAGTGGGAGAAGAAATGGATTAAATGTATCCATAACAAAGTATATGAAGTCAATCCAGTTATAAATGAAAGATCTAATCATTGGTTTTGGTTTGAAAATAGAAATTTCCGAACTGTATTTGCAAGATGTAGAACTGGTCACCCAAGACTTACCTGTAGGTGTTCCTTTACTGTTAAAGTGGTAAAAACATTTCTCCAGAGAAAATATTAGAACTTTTATCAAATATCAGTTTGAAAGATCGTATATAATTTTATGTATTTATTTATTCATTTATTTTTGTAACATCTTGTTAAATTGTGTACAGTTCACTTAGGTATTATTATTAAGACTTTGTAAATCTTATTATTCTTGAATTTGCTATGATTATAGCCTTTGATGAAAAAAAGAAAGAAAGAAGGATGGAAAGAAGAGAAAATTTGTCAAATTACTCAAATTATGGAATGAAGAAAATTTGTCAGATTATTCAAAAATTATGGAATGATTAAACACTTTTAAATTTAAACTGAAGCTTTATCTAAAATGTTTCTTGTTTAACTGTTAGAAGTGAGTTTCTATGAAAATCCCTAATGCTCATGACTTTGTGTTAGGAGTGTCTAGAAAAGGAGCGAAAGATGACCAAAGATTTGGGCCAGGCAGCCACCAAACTCCAACAACTCCTTAGAAACAGTCAGGACCAACTTTCCAAAGAGAAAGAGAAAGTCAGGACCCTGCAGGATCAACTGCGAGACAATGTACAAACATCATACATATTAATAAAAGTGCATAGGACAAATAGCTGTATGCCTGTGTTAACGTTGTTTGTTCTTTGTTTTCCAGGAGGGTGATGGAGAGCTGAAGCAAGGCACATCTGTTTGAAGTGTAAAACAAAACAAATTGCCAAAAATTGCCTTAAGATGACCAAAATGAAGCATTCCGAAATTTTTCTTTCCTTTTTTGTTGTACTATAGTCTTGGGAGAAATTGTTTGAAGACTTTTGGAGAAATCTAACTCATGCAAACATTTTATTTCAGAGATGTGCTGGACATATTTTCACTTTACATTCCATCTGGAATCTTCTGGCTATGTCAGAAAATATTCCTCAACTGCCTTATATATATTCTTAGTGTTCTCGCACCTCTCCTCCTGATGTCAGTGTTAAAAGGGAAACTGCATGTATGTTATGCGTACATTAACTGGTGCAATTAATTTCTTGTAAGTGAATGAGTATGCATAATTGTATTGGTACATGGGTACAGGATTTAGAATGCCCTCTCTGTAGCTGGCTTCAACACCATTGTAGTAAGTTCCATAATAAATAATAAATGGCAACATAGCTTTATTTTTCTGTCATGTTTCCTGCTTTTTTTTAATTTAAAGAAATAGTTCACCCAAAAATGTAAATTTTACTTTTTTTTCATATCAATATTAAATAGAATCTTTAGGTTTAAAAAATTTTTGTTTTGGCATAGGTGCATATACAGATTTAGAATTAGAAAATACAGAAACATTTCATAATGCCTAACATGGCTGTAATTTTTTGGTATCTTTTGTACAATTCCAAGTTAATTAAGAAACACATTAAAGTTTTTGAAAATCACATGATTTTATTTTTCAAGTACACAGTTGCTTCAGGTAACACAGTCTAGTTGTAATTTCTAACACAGGATTTTTGCTGTCATTATACTATATTTGATGGTTTGTTAGTAAAAAGTGTTGGTGTTTGCTTAATAATGATGATCATTAATTGAAAATGGATAAATATGAGTTGTTCTCACTTGGTCAAATGACAAATACTGGTTCCAATGAAATACAAAGTTTATAAGCATACTTAAAAAAAAATTCTTAGAGGTAAAATTTTTCATTTTGACTAACAGGCTGATAAGGGGGCTGTTGGGTCATTGGTCTGATTTTACACACGGTTCCCCTCCAAAGACTTTACTGTGTCCCTTCCACCAAGTTTCTCCACAAGACATGATGCTTCTCTGTCTGCAGGTTCATTAATTTGCCACTCAAATTTCAAACCTATAGAGAAAAAGCACAGATTATCTTCTTTAGTTTTCATTTTCTATTAAACTGCTTTTAAATAATGTGTACTGTAAGAAGTGCTTTACAAATAAATTAAATTATTAATTGTAACATTAAAAGGACCATAACCAACCTGGCATTTTGGCCTTAAGAGCAGCCTTTGAGCTTGCATAGACCATTTTGCTCTTTAAGGGGGCATTGTCAGGGGCACTGTGGAATAAATAGACACAAAATGGTGAAAATAAAAGTAGAGAAATCTATCGTAATGGTTGCTTTTTACAGAATGCATTTTGTGTTCCATTGTGCTGCTTTCTAATAATTTTTCTATGAAAACATGCACTAGATGGACGTCTTTGTCCATTGAATAAAAAAATTGTATGTTGGCTCACTTTTTTATTATGAGCTGATCTTACACATCCATGTTTGTTTCTGCTGGATGCTCAAGCTCAACAAAAAATTAACTTCAGATGTCACCAATAAGCATGTATTGCCAAAGGAAGCATAAATTAGGCTTCAGTGGGATTTTTCAGCCCATTCCTAGGAGACATTTTTGACAGCCTAAATATGTCTACTTTTTCTAAAAGGAGCTCATTGAAAATGGCATGATTTACACTTGAGATATTCTTAGTACAACCAAACAGTCACATGGAACACAAGCCGTCACATTGACTGCAAAAGCAGATTGATCAGTGAGATACAAAAGCCTCATACGATAAGATGAAGACTAGGTCCTCCTTCACGCTCTCCTTGCTCACATATGAGCAGTCGTACAGGGCGTAGCGGCACTCATCAGTAGGAAGCTTACTGAGGATCTTCTTTAAGACATCCGAGTTCCCCACATCTTTGACTTTCAGGCACTTTTCTTCGTCCACTACGATGCTCTTTTGGTCTTTGCTCAAACACATGACCACAAGTTTAAACCTTTGCCCCGCCTCAGTTCCCATGTTGCGCACCCGGATTGAATTATAGTGGTCTATCACCTCATCACTGATCGCTACACCTGAGGCCTGGATGACGGAAAGAATAATAAGAAAACATAAAGAAGTGATAACTATATAATTAGACTGTTAAGTAAGAAGGTATTTTCTTCCATCCAGATGATTTTGAGGAAAACATAAAGCAGATCATTGTATGAACCTCATAAAATTATCTTTACTAGACTAGGCAGACATATGACTACCACGGAACAATTTTTATTCTTTTTTTAATCTACATCCAATAGGTATTTCCCATCTTTATAAATGCTTTAGTTTAAGATATGAGGTGAAAATCTGAACCAGTTTGCGGCCTTCAAATTCCATTCCTTTACAAACAAGTCGAAACAAGAAGCTGAGTTACACCTCTAAACACTCTGGTGTGAGGAAACTCAGGAATGTCTCTGAATAACTTTTTGGTAACACTTCCCATTACAATGTAGTTGTTTTAAATTTTACATGCTACAATAATATGAGTTTTCCATCTTAATAGCCTCAGTCAGACTTTCAGCTCACCCAGGAACCCCTATTACTACATTATTTAATACTTAAAAGATTATAAGTTAGAAAGACAAGAAATAGTTATAAATATAATGAAATCTTAAGTTCTATATGCAATATCTTCTCATAGGCCCCCTGGAGTAGCTTGGTGGACCCCCTGTTGAAAACACTGGTAATAGTAATGATAGTAATGTGTGATTGTATTCTCCTCAATCACAAAATAATAACACATTTAGTATATCACACAAGTAATTCATAAGCATTACTCAGACCACATGAACATTGTGATGTAAGGTGTGGCCCAATTCTTTCTGTCCTATCCAAATAATTCTCTATAAAAGCATTACAATAATTAAAAAAAGGAAATATAGGGATAAAGGACATAACATAAACAATAATGACTTTTCCGCCCATTTTCATCAACATGTCAATAAGCTTGTAGTATTATTTTTAACTAAAAATTAAATGGATCCACCATCACATTTTCGCTTTTTTTTTTAAATAAATAAATAAATATTACACGTGAAAATAAATTCAAAATAAATGACATCTTATTCCAAGAAGCCATAAAAACCACAGGAATTAGCTTAATGCTGAAATGCTCAAATAGATAGAGTTTAGCATGACACACTGTAGCACATATATAATGCAACTGCATTGCATGAACACGAGCCAGTTTTTACGAAATGCTTGAACAGCATGCAAAATGTACACTGAAAGAAAACTAAGTCTGAGGACTTACCATGGCTGACGCTTGCTCTGAGACGGAGGAAAGAAGTACGTTGTTGCCCTGCAGAGTAAAGAAGCGTCTCAGCAGCTCGATGATCTGAACACACCCTCTTCAGAACAGATCAGTCCTGAATGACCTGACTTTCTACCTGCTGTGCGCAACTGCAAACACTTCTAATTACAGGATGGTTGTGTTAAATATCCTGTTGACGCCCGAATCTGATTATTTATATGTTGTGCTTATGATAAGGAAGCCATAAAAGTGATAGTTTATGGCACATGTAAACGCTCAGGTGATTCAGATGCAGTTTGGAGTTGGAGACTGAACAGAACAGCCTTATAAGGAAGACAAAATCTGACAAAAAAAACCCTTATTTGGTGAGAGGGGCACAAATATTACGTTAGCACGAATGGAAGGATCCAGGTGTAAAATGATCGATACATGACGTTTAATCATGAGGATTAGTATAGACCAACAAATTCATGCATAATGTTAGTAATGTTTTATGTTAATGATCAAAGTCTTCAACTGCTCAGTAACTCATGAGGCGCATGATTTTTCAGGCCCATTTCAAAATTGCAGGTACAAATATCTATGTATTAAATATGTTGTCAAATATGTTTGTCTGATCATGTGTTAATAAATCGTGTTTTTAATTAAGATGCCGAATAAATTGTAATAAACAAGGGATGGCCCACTTTACCTGAATTTGTTTTTTCCACTTTATATGAACTGTATTCAAATTAAAATATTATTATTAGTTGGACCTTAAAATGAACAAAAGTAATAGAGAAAAGAAAAGAAAAGAAAAGAAAAGAAAAGAAAAAACATCTAGGTATCTAAATTACACATTTTACAAAAAGTGGCCCAGTTTACCTGAGTTCACCCTATATAGGTTTTATATATATATATATATATATATATATATATATATATATATATATATATAAATATTTTGAAATGACATGTAGTAAGAATGTAATGCAACTGACACAACTTCTGACCAATCTGATCAATTTTTTTAAAGCAAAAACTTAAATAAGAGATGACATTGGTAACAGAGTAATTAAAAGAGTCAAAAACATAATTTTCTGCCTGACTCTGAATCTTTTGAAACAATATTTAAATGTTAAAATGGTTAAGGTTTTCTTTTTGAATCTTTCATTTTTTAAATTTGTCTGTAGGCTATAATTTGGAGTTCTCCAATGTCATTTTTCTTTGGCCTGACCTCCTTTGTCTGAAATTATAAATCAAATTTAAAGTCAAGCTGCATCAAGTCAACCTTGCATAAATTAAGACACAGCACCAATACTGTTTTTATTATTAGGAGATAATGGGGAAAAAGACAGGCAGTTCAGGAGAGTCAGTGCACATTACAGTCTGAGTGTGAAGACTATAGGAGTGTACTGGCTGTGACGGTGAGATTATACACCAAGAATCTGTTTCAGCAAAGCCTTAATGAGAATGAGATCGAGCCGGATTTGTTTCCTGATGTTCTTTAGAATGGGATGCTAAAAACACTTCAGAAGAGTGTAGAGGAAGAGGAGAGAATGTGGAAGGTTTTTTCACTGTATTAACACGCGCGCACACACACACACACACACACACACACACGCACACACAAACACACACACACACAAACACACACACACACACACACACATCTGCAGACACAGTGTAAGTACAATAATAAAGAAGAAGAGTTTATTCATTTTTCTTTGATTACAGTCAGAAAATATGATGATAGAGATGACATTGGTAACAGTGTCAGGGAAAAACACGGATTCAGGTTCAACTTAAATGTTTATTAAAGTCTCAAAAACACAAAACACAGCAGGAGCGAAAAGCTGGAAGCCTAATCCAGGGCAGAGGATGCAAAGAGGAAAAGGTGGACAGTCCAAACAAGCATCCACACACTCCACGAGGCTGAGAGGGGGAAGCGCACAGAGAACAATGCATAGAGTCCCAGCGTCAGTACTGATGCAACATCAGAGCAGAGATTTCCCCAGTGTATGAGTATGGCGTGCATAATGTGTCACATTTTAGCTACGTTCACACTGTCAGTTTAGGATTAACAACTGCATTTACTTACAGGTGTGTGTCTCGAAATGTCCTGTTCACACAGCAATTTACAGTAGCTTCTCAAATACTGTCTGTATGAACGTGCAACAGGAGTCAAGCCCCTATTACTTACCAGTAACCATAGCAACAGTGACCAATGAGTATGAGTAGTAATGGCGACCTCCATAAAACTGAAAGTCTTATCACTTTCTGACATGACAAGAGTCCAATCGATCTTCATTAACTGACAGCATCTTTTATATTTGAGTGGAGAGTGGAGCATTTGAGTCGCACGCAGAATACAAAACTGACGGAAGCGGTTCCAGTGGAGAAAAAGTGACTGGATGTAAAACTTTCAGATAACACAACAGCTTATTTCTCCATCACTGCAAGTTACCGAAACCACATGTGAAAACATACGGTAGACATGCATTTGTGCAGCCAAGTGGCTCTTTCTCGCACTGTATGATGGTTCTCCAGTCCTGTTCCATTCACACAGTGTGTTTTCCAAGAATGCGGTTGTGAGTCCTGAAAATTTATGGGTGTGAGTTCAGTTACAGAAGGAAAGGAAAGGAAAGAACGTGACCATACTTGGAATTTGTGCTCTTCATTTAACCCATCCAAGTGCACAGACACAGCAGTGAGAAGTAAACAAACAAACACACACACACACACACACACAGTGGGCAGCCAATGCTGTGGCACCCGGGGAGCAGTTGGGGGTTCAGTGCCACCTCAGTCGTGGTATTGAGGGTGGAGAGAGCACTGGTTATTCACCCCCCCCACCTACACTCCCTGCCAGACCTGAGACTCGAACCTGCAACCTTCAGGTTACAAGTCCGACTCTCTAACCATTAGGCCACAACTGCCCCCCAAAATGTGGTTGTCACGCCCGTAAATAACTGTACTGTGTGTGAACGTAACCATATTAAGGATTCAAATACAGGACTGACAACATTATTCTGCTGCATTGTGAACTTGGCCTAAAGGCTTACCAGTAGAAAGAGTAGTCTACACTTCAGTCACCATCATTCCTTGTCGATTTTTAGTTGGGATTGATAGGGACCACAGACAATAGACCCGCAGTGACGTCACAGTAGGAACCAATCAGGCGGCGATATGATGGCAGCGTATGTGAGAAATTTATTTGAAAAATTACGTGACAGATCTGAACTGGTGCGTCGCCTTACATGACGCTTGATACATACGTCGACTCCATGTACGTCGCCTTAAACGAAATTTAAAATTTGCATTACAGTAGATGTATTTGTTATAGGCTATTACTTTTACTTAGTGATTTCCCAGCAAGTGTCAATAGTGCATAATAATTGCTGCAAAATTAAGTTAATTTCATATTTGATAACTTTTTTTTTTGTTTAGCTGTTACGTTGGTGTTTTGCTTGGATGCTACAAAAAAAGTACTGAAGCCCTAAGAGGCCATGCATGATTTCTGCATGAATGATTTTTCTTTCTTGTTTTCTTGAGATCTCGACATAAAAGAACGTCATTATTAAGCTATTTTCTGTCCTGTTTTAACCCCCCTCATCAGAACGCTCTGTCTGAATAGGCGTGGCGGATTGTAGACTCGGAAGTAAATGCCCACTGCTATGCTTGGCAAATTTGTGTATGTTTGACAGTGTACATTTGGATGCTACTGTGAATTAGGTAAAAAATGCATAACTCAATAAATATCAAACGATCTGTTAGAAGAGACAAAGCAATAGTGACCACATAATGACAACAGTTAGAACCAAGTTCTTACTGACGCGGTCTGGATCTTATTTAAAAATAAAATTCATTCATTCTTTCCTAACGTTTGGATTAGAAGGAAGGCAACACAAATACTGTTTTCCACAGCATGGCACTGCACAGCATCTTGTTGTCTTCAGAGCCATCTATATAATTTTGTTTTCTGCCCAGACCTGCGCGTTCGCCTCTCGTAAATACTACATGCACAAATTGGTATGCGGGGCTAAACAGGCAGTGATGTCGAAGCAGGCATTGATCTTCTGCTTGCATATTTACCATTACATTTTTAACTTGTATAGAACTCAGTACAACATTTTTCAAGTTGTTAGACAGGATTAAATACAACCCCAAATCAGAAAAGTTGGGACATTTTGTAAAATGTAATAAAATTAAGAATCTGTGATTTGTTAATTCTATTTCATCTTTATTTGATTGACAAAAGTACATAGAAAAGATTTTCAATGTTTTTACTGACCAAATAAATTGTATTCTGTAAATATAAACAAATTTTGATTTTGATGGCTGCAACACACTCCAAAAAAGTTTAGATAGAGGCAGTTTAACAGTGTCACATCAACTTTCCTTTTAATTACAATGTTTAATTGTTTGGAAATTGAGGATTCTATTGCAAGCAAAATTTTTGTCCAATCTTGCTTGATACAAGACTTCAACTGCTCAGTAGTCTGTGATTGTCATTGTTTGATTCTCCTTTCATGATGGGCCATACATGTTCAATGGGAGACAGATCTGGACTGCAGGTAGGCCAGTCAAACATATTCACTCGGTGTCCATGAAACCACGCTGTTGTAGTAGCACATACAGAAGGAGAACTGACATTGTCTTGATCTAATAACCATGTACTTCACATGAAATATGTTATCTTTATGGCAGTATATGTCTCTGTACAATCCCAATATATGCCTCCATGCCAAAGGTACCTTTGCACATATGCCAGAAACCCATGCCGTTTGCTCTGCTGTACCCCATTCCATGACAGACGTTTGCTTTTGCATCTGTTGCTGATGAAATTCTGGATGGTCCCTTTGATCTTTGGGACTGAGAATTTGATGTCTGTTTTCCCCAAGAACAAGTCGCACAGCACACATTTCCATCTCTTTCACTATCTGAGATGAGCTCTGGGCCAGAGAATATGGCGGCATCACTGCATAGAATTGATGTATAGCTTTCTCCTAGAGTAACAGAGATTCAAGTTGCATTTCTTGATGCAATTGATGTACTCCTGAGCCCATGTGGCTATATTTAACACTGCAGTATGACGGTTTCTTATGCAATACCATTTGAGGACTCAAAGGTCACACACATTCAACTGAGGTTTCCTGCCTTGCCCCACACATACTGGGATTTCTCTGAATTCTCTGAATCTTTTCACAATATTATGCATGGCAGTTGGTGAAAGACCTAAATTCTTTGTGATTTTGCATTGAGAAATGTGATTTTTGATTTGTTTGACACTTCTCTCATGAAATTTGGCACAAAGTGATGAGCCAAACCTGATACCCTCACCTATTACCAGTTTACCCACGAATCCGGTCCGTGGCCTTCCATCCGATTGCCACCAGAGGTCGCCCTTCCATTATATTGACTCTCACATTACACAGACTGTTTCACGTTACCTTGGACTACATTTCCCATGTGTAATTTCACTAATCACACGCTCACCTGTAGCTAATTACACACACTTTAAAACACCCACTCAGATTCTTTTCAAATCACCGAGTATTGTTTAGCGTTTATCGCTCTCCTAGTGATAGCTACATTATGTCTACCAGTCTCGTTTCTCCAGTCTTAGTTCCCAGTCGTATCTAGTCTTGTTCTTTGCCTGATTTTTCGTGTTTCGATCCTAGCCTGTGTATCTCAATTCTGTGTTTCCCTGCCTACTCTGGATTTTGCTTGTTCTGGATTACCCCTGTCGTCGCGCCCTGTTTGGATACAGTTTGCCCCTCGTCTGGACTATAGCCTGTCTGTTGGATTTCCTGTTTGCCTTGTCCTCTTTTAAATTACTATGGTGCTGAATTGACAAGCCTATTAGCGTTTTCCAATATACCCCACTGTCGTGGCTGTTTTCAGCCAGCATCACTACAGAACCTTTAATGTTCTCATATCACACGACTGTATAACAACACATCTGAATGGATCAAGCAACTTGCGCTGTTTATCTCTTATGATTCGTGGCAGAACCGTGGCGCACGTTCGTCAGCGCTGTGCGGGAGACTGATCCCGCTCTGCTTTGACGTGCGGCTGGCGGATGCATCGGGTAGCGCTGCTTCACACTTTTGGAGTATTTGCTTTATGCGGTTTCGCATGCGGTGTATTTTAATATCGGGGAGATCTCCCTCGTTTCGGCGATCGGCCCACTACTTGAATGGAATGTTCTGGTGCTCCCGATGGCCAGTAGGCGATCGCGGGTCCCCCAGACCTCTGGGCCTTATGCACTCTGTCACTCTTTTCCCCCCACTAGTGACGCCCCTGACAATAATACACACACACACACATATAACATATTATAAATATTACTGGTGTTGATAGAAATGAGCCATTGTGCTTATAAGGAAGCCAAAAACTTTGAGGGACATAAAAAAAAGTTTTGCATAATAGGAAAAGTCTCTAAATATTTTATGTTCCACAGAAGAAAGAAAATCATACAGGTTTGGAACGACATACGGAAATGATTACTCCATGATTATTATGAAGTTATTATGAAGTTCCACAGCCACGAAGACTGCCTGCCATGGCCTCCAGAGCTCCTAGCTCCGCCATGGCCTCCAGAGCTCCCAGCTCCGTCACGGCCTCCTGAGCTCCCTGCTCCGCCATGGCTCTGGAGTCCCCTGATCCGTCCTGGAGGCCTCCCCCGTGTCTGTCCTGAGGGGTCTTCAGAGTAGTTTAGTTCCTGCCTGTTCAGTTCGTTTTCGTCTGGTCTATTCGTTACACCTCCTGTGTTCCTGTCTGTCTCAGCCCTGCCGTGTATTGCCCTGTCTGGATTAAAGACCGTTTATTTTGAAGTTTAATTCCTCGTCTCCTCGTTCCTCCCCGCTGTGTGCACCATGACACACATCTTAGCTTGTTTTAATTTCATAAAAATTATCTGAAACTACAAGAGGTGGGGAATATATTTGTAAAGAAAAATAGACACAAACTAGTATACCACAACCAAAGATTACTGTTAAATGTAGGATGTAAAAATAGATTTGTAAACATTTAACCTTAAATATAGAGAATGGGAATCTATGTCATGCCGCATTGCATTCCGCCATGTTTTAGGACACGCTCTGGAACACACAGTGTAAACAAACGCTAATCATCACAGCAAAAGCTGACCATTTTACATTAATAAAAAACATTTATTATTATTATGATGTTGAAAACAGCTGAGTGGAATTTTTTCAGGTTTCTTTGATGAATAGAAAGTTCAGAAGAACAGCATTTATCTGAAATAGAAATCTTTTGTAACATTATAAATGTCTTTATCATCACTTTTGATCAATTTAAACCATCCTTGCTAAATAAAAGTAATTTCTATAATTTCTTTTCCCAAAAAAAAAAAAAAAATTATACTGACTCTAAGCTTTTGAATGATATAGTGTATAATGTTACAAAAGCTTTTTAATTCAGATAAATGCTGATCTTTGGATCTTTCTATTCATCAAAGAATCCTGAAAAAAATGTACTCAACTGTTTTAAATAATAATAATAATAATTAGGGGTGTCAACGTTAACGCGTTAACGCATGCGATTAATCAAAAAAATTTAACGCGTTAATATTTTTTTAACGCAAATTAATCGTCTGTTAAGGGTTGACCCCAAGTTCTTCCCGTCATCGCAGCGCGGAAGGTTATCTATCAGTGTGTGATGAGGGTACAGCAAACCAGTGTTGCCAGGGCAGCGGCACAAGTGGACTATTTTGAAAATACAGTCGCGGGAAAAATTACAGAGCCGCGGGTTGCGTTTTTTTGGGCTACTTTTATAATGTACTGCGGTCACCCAAAGTGTATATAGACAAATAAAAATGATAATAGATCCTTTTACTAATGTGTATTATACTTGGAATGGCAACTTAAGAACGGAGAGGCAGTTGTAACATCACAAACAACGTGAGTTTCAGCCAGAGCATACATGTTAAGCTTTACACAGCAGAAATAAACATGGCAACAGCCACTAAAAATTATATAAGATAATAAACACACGATTACGATAGGATATTTGTATGTGATATTTTTGATTTGAATGTCTACATCTATGCTAATTTGTGCAGCGATATATAAAAGGCTATAAATAGCATATTTTAAACGACCAAATTCCACATTTGATCACAAAAGGAAGTTATTACAAACACTCGATGGTGGTTTGAAGTGAGTTCTGAGTAAAAGCGTACTATTAATCTCATAAATCGTTTTATGAAGTATGATGCTAATATTAGCTCTAATGCACCTGCAGAACAGGTCCAATTCTTCTTCATAATGCATTTTGTCATAATACTTCACTTAAGGTCGCAAGAAAATGTTTTGTTGTATTTATTTAGAAATACTTTTGATAATAGTTGGGTAAATGTATACTGGGATTGAAGCGATGTGGCTTGGTAAACATTTTATTGCCAGTTTAAAGGCTGATAATGACTGAATAAAAACAAAAGAATAATGATAAAAGAATAATAAGGATTATGTCTCATATCTGGCGGAGGTGTGAAAGCTTCTGTTTCCTTAAACTAGTTTGTCATGCATTTCATTTCAACACATTTACAGGTAAATCCTAGTATTTTAAATTTGCGATTAATCATGATTAATCACAGTCCAGGACTGTGATTAACGCGATTAAATTTTTTAATCGATTGACAGCACTAATAATAATGAAAGTGAAAAAGTGAAAGTCGTGACGTATTGTCAAGTATGGTGACCCATACTCAAAATTGGTGCTCTGCATTTAACCCATCTAAGTGCACACACACAGCAGTGAATAGTGAACAAACGCACACACACACCGTGAACACACACCCGGAGCAGTGGGCAGCCATTGCTCCAGCGCCCGGGGAGCAATTGGGGGTTCGGTGCCTTGCTCAAGGGCACCTCAGTCATGGTATCGAAGGCAGAGAGAGTGCTGTTTATTCACAATCCCCACCTTCAATTCCTGCCGGTGCGAGAATCGAACCGATTAATCGAATCGATTCATAATAATAATAATAATAATAATAATAATAATAATAAAAGGTTTCTTGAGCAGCAAATCAGCATATCAGCATGATTTCTGAAGGATTATGTGACACTGAAGACTGGAGTAATGATGCTGAAAATTCAGCTTTGATCAGAGCAATGAATTACATTTGACTATATATTCAAATAGAAACCAGTTGTTTTACATAGTAAAACTGTATTTTGGATCAAATATATGCAGGATTGGTGAGCAGAATCTTACTGTTCAAAATCTTTTGACTGGTAGGTTATATATTACAGAAATGTTATGTTGTGTTATATTGTAATGTTATATATACAGGTGCATCTCAATAAATTAGAATGTCATGGAAAAGTTAATTTATTTCAGTAATTCAACTGAAATTGTGAAACTCGTGTATTAAATAAATTCAATGCACACAGACTGAAGTAGTTTAAGTCTTTGGTTATTTTAATTAGTGATGATTTTGGCTCACATTTAACAAAAACCCACCAATTCACTATCTCAACAAATTAGAATATGGTGACATGCCAATCAGCTAATCAACTCAAAACACCTGCAAAGGTTTCCTGAGCCTTCAAAATGGTCTCTCAGTTTGGTTCACTAGGCTACACAATCATGGGGAAGACTGCTGATCTGACAGGGTGAACTTCACAAGGAATGGACTGAGGCTGGGGTCAAGGCATCAAGAGCCACCACACACAGACATGTCAAGTAATTTGGCTACAGTTGTCGTATTCCTCTTGTTAAGCCACTCCTGAACCACAGACAACATCAGAGGCGTCTTACCTGGGCTAAGGAGAAGAAGAACTGGACTGTTGCCCAGTGGTCCAAAGTCCTCTTTTCAGATGAGAGCAAGTTTTGTATTTCATTTGGAAACCAAGGTCCTAGAGTCTGGAGGAAGGGTGGAGAAGCTCATAGCCCAAGTTGCTTGAAGTCCAGTGTTAAGGTTCCACAGTCTGTGATGATTTGGGGTGCAATGTCATCTGCTGGTGTTGGTCCATTGTGTTTTTTGAAAACCAAAGTCACTGCACCCGTTTACCAAGAAATTTTGGAGCACTTCATGCTTCCTTCTGCTGACCAGCTTTTTAAAGATGTTGATTTCATTTTCCAGCAGGATTTGGCACCTGCCCACACTGCGAAAAGCACCAAAAGTTGGTTAAATGACCATGGTGTTGGTGTGCTTGACTGGCCAGCAAACTCACCAGACCTGAACCCCATAGAGAATCTATGGGGTATTGTCAAGAGGAAAATGAGAAACAAGAGACCAAAAAAATGCAGATGAGCTGAAGGCCACTGTCAAAGAAACCTGGGCTTCCATACCACCTCAGCAGTGCCACAAACTGATCACCTCCATGCCACGCCGAATTGAGGCAGTAATTAAAGCAAAAGGAGCCCCTACCAAGTATTGAGTACATATACAGTAAATGAACATACTTTCCAGAAGGCCAACAGTTCACTAAAAATGTTTTTTTTTATTGGTCTTATGAAGTATTCTAATTTGTTGAGATAGTGAATTGGTGGGTTTTTGTTAAATGTGAGCCAAAATCATCACAATTAAAAGAACCAAAGACTTAAACTACTTCAGTCTGTGTGCACTGAATTTACTTTATACACGAGTTTCATGATTTGAGTTGAATTACTGAAATAAATGAACTTTTCCACGACATTCTAATTTATTGAGATGCACCTGTGTGTATATATATATATATATATATATATGTATTGCCAAAAGTATTGGGTCACCCCCTTCTAATGAACAGGTTTGACTACTTTATTAATTTCCATGAGTACAAATCTTAATGTTTAAGCATATAATGATATTCTAGTGAATTGTGTGCTTCTAATTTTATAGCAACAGTTTGGACAGGACCCTTTTCTATTGTAACATGACAATGCCTCTGTGTATAAGGCAAGGTTCAAAAAGAAATGATTGATTCAGTCAGTGTGGAAGAACTTGACTGGTCTGCAGAAAACCAAGTCCTAATCCAAGCTGAACACCTCTGGTGTGACTTTAAATGCAGACCTTGAGCCAAAAACTCTTTACCAAACACCAATGACTTGTACATATGGGTACAGTCATTTTAGACACTTCCAAAACTGTTGCAACAGAGATGGAAATACAATTTTTAAATACATGCATTATGTTTCCATCTTTGTTGCCACAGTTTTGGAAGTGCCTTTTTCTGTTCTAAAGAAGGGGGTGTCCCAATACGTTTGTCCATATAGTGTATGTACAAGTCATTGGTGTTTGGTAAAGAGTTAGAGCCCAAATTAGAGATTTCAACAAACATTAGAAAAAATGTAATTAAAAAGACAGAATTAAAAATGAATATATTCTTTAAAACTAGATTTTTTAAGCTTGCTTTTTTGAGTGATTAATGTATTTTTCTTTTGCTCTGTAGCCTAAGTTTAGAGGGAGTAACAGCACACCTATAATTCTCTATTGTTTTTAAGTCTGAAGCTCTGTCTAAGAGCTCAAATTTTCTCCACAGTTGACTTCTGTAAGTTTATGCTGTATGAAAAAGAACAGCTGTTTCTGATATGTTGGAAATATTTTATTGAGTTTTGTTATCAACACATTCTTAGTACATTGAGCTGATTTATAGGAGATACAGAGAGCAATGAAAGTCACTAAAATCATTAATAATCAACAATAAAAGTGTATTCACTAGACTGCACTATCACACCTCTATAAAAAAACAGCACTGAATCCAAACTGAATGTTTGGGAATGTGGGGCAAACTGGGATTCAAACCTATGCGGACACAGGGTAACATGCAAACTCCACACAGAAAGGCCTATAGCTCATCCAGGACTGGTACCTTCTTGCTGTGAGGTGTCAGGGCTACCCACTGAGTCTTTTTTATTTTATTTTATTTTAATTTTATTTTATTGATTTGTTTCGGAGAGGTGAGGTTACAGCCCAAAATAGAGATTTCAACAATCAAAAATGAGGAATAAGGGATTAAAGGCTGTTCTTTAAAACTGAAATTATTATTTTTTTTCTTTTTTAAAGCATTTTATTTTTAAAGCATTTTTTTCATAAATGTGTTCTATTTTAAAATTTTCATTATATTGTCTCAAGTAGATTCCACATGAAAACTACCACTGAACGAATAAGAGAATGTAGTCACCAACAAACAGATTTACATTTCAAATTTAAAATAAATTACATTTAGCAAAGTACCAAACTAAAGGAAAATCAAAACTGAGTCTGCATAATTAAAAAGAAAAAGTATAAAACTTGCAAGAAAATGATCACAAATAGTCAGAAGAGGGCAGTGTAGCCCACACATTTACTATATGGTGAATTGCAGATTTTAAATGCTATTGGAGGAGATCAAACATCACAAAAGGTTAGACAGCCCCAGTATTTTAAACAGCACTGATGAGTAGAAGTGATAACACTGCTGCTATGTGCCAGCATAAATTAAACAAAACATTATCAGCTTTACTAAAAATGATAACCGCTTTGCTGTAATAATCTAAAGGGGAATCTGTTAGACTTGATTTTTAATATCATTTAATATCATTTAATATCAAAACATCAAATAATGTATCGGTACTGAATTACTGACCTAAAATCAGATTTTATAAAGGGATTTTCTTGAGGTTACCCAAGAGAACAAGTATTAGGTCAGCCAGACTGAAGGAAAAGATAAATGCAAAATAAGAGGTGGACATACAGAATCAGGAGATAATAAGTGTGATAAATCATAACAGTGCTAGTTGGGCATCAGTGTTGCACAGAGAAATTTCATTTCACTCTGAACACACTTTAAAAACACACACACACACATGCTGTTACATAAGCAATTTATAAGCTCTCACTCATCTCTCACTCACAGATCATTTCAGAGGTGACTTTCCTCCAGCTGCAGCATCTATTATCTGTTCATGTATGAGCAATTCTGTGTCATATGCTATACAGGCAGTTGTGAAAACTCAAGCTATTAACGAAACTCATGTTTGGAGCAAAGAGGAGGACAGTTTTTCTCCAAACATTAGAAGAAATGAAAAAAGCAAGATGGATGTATGCACCTCATACCCTGTCTCTCATTTTTGTGTGCTGTTGTCAAAGACAGAAATGAGGTGCTGTGCAAAATTATTGAAAAATAAAGGGATAGTTCACCCAAAATTTTGTCATTCTTTACTTACCCCGAAGTTGTTCCAAACCTACATTAGTTTCTTTATTTTGAAGAATGTGAGTAACCAAACAGTTGCCATTGACTTCCATTGTATGGGGAAAAAAATACTATGGAAGTCAGTGGCTACCGTCAACTGTTTGGTTACTCGCATCACTTGTGCTTCTGCTTTAAGAACATGCATGTCTGTTTCTGTGAATTTCTGTGAGCATGTAAATGTGTTTTTCATGATAGAGACTTAATTAGAATATGGACCTTAATCAGAAAATGATATGCATTTAAGCATGGTTGGAGAAATTGTTTTCAGAGAAACCTGTTGTAAAATGTTCTAGCATTTACCCTCGTGCAATATTTCTTTGCTGTGCATCAAGCCAAAGTTTCAGCACTGTAATTGTTCTCTAGTCGTGCACTTGTGTAAGTGTGTGGTTAGGCAGTTTTGCAATGCTAATTTAAAATGTCTTTATGTTACGGAACCGTTGCTCTGTAGGTCTGTGCCGAAGCGACTGTTAAAATGGAATTACACACAGTGTGCAGATGAAGCAAGTGTGTCGATTGCTCAAAAGACTCAGGGTAGAAGCGTTTGGTTTGATGGTTCAAAAGAGATAGTCGAAGTCTGATTGGCTGCTGAGAAGGAGGCTGTTACCCATCTGGTGCAGAAAGAGATGATCTCTTTGAACCCTGTTAGTTCAGGGGTTTCTAGGGCTGCTGTGAACTTACACAATAGGCTTGATGTCCACTGGGTTCTAGTGGACATGGCCAAAACATTTTCACAATCAAGAGGGTCCTGTGTGTACTAGTTTGTGCGTATGTGAGTAAATCTGCAGCTAAATCAACCTCAGCACTGCATTCATGTGTGTGTGAGTGTGTGTGTGTTTTGGGCAGATCTGCTATTATGAACTCCACAACCCGAGCTAATGCAAGGGAGACAAGGTCAAAGGTTATTTCAACACAACTGTTTTCATCCCTCCAAGCTTATTTCCAACATATGCAGCAATTAAAGATGATGACAAATATTCAGGCCCTTGTGAGAACATTTCTGGCTTCTGACGGCTTTGGAAACATCTCCCCTCCCCAGTGTTACACTCCGTAACTATATTATGTTATGGTATTATTCTGAAAATGGCAGTGCATACACATTCTTTGGGGGTTGTGGTTATATGAAGTCAGTCTTGTGGCTGAAAATCCCTAAATGAAATGGCAGTGTTGTTTAACAATGTCAGGTTTGAAGATGAAGATTACACTGAATGTGTGTATGTGAGTGACTTTCAGCGACTAAAACCAAACCAAACTGCTGCATGCATTTGATTCTAGGTTGTAAAAAGGAAAAACAGCCTCACTTTTAAAGCTGTGAATGAGTGAATCTCAAGTTACCATGAAGAATACATACACACACACACACACACACACACACACACACACACACACACACACACACACAGTGTGTTTAAGTTGCAGTTTATTGACCAGCTGCTATGGTTACAAAGCAGAGAGGCGGTGAAATTATTTCACAGCAGTCAGATAATTATTTATGACTTCATAAAAGGAGAGCAGAGAGCTGATTAAAAGAGTGTCATGGAAAACAACATGAAGGGGCGCTGGTGGCACCAGTGAACCCCAAGTAATTCCACTTCTCTCTTGTTCTTTTCTTCTTCCTCGTCTAGTTACTTTCTTGTGGATGCTCTGGAAAAACAGCTTTTGAGACGGGCAAAGAAACTCTGTGAGAATAAAATCAGTGGTCCTTTTAAAAGTTGTTATTAGGGGTCTGAAATAAGGTTGGAGTTCAACCTTCAGCTCTTTTCATCTGAGAGTTCAGGCCATCTAAGAAACTGTTTAAAATGTCCTAGTTGCCAGTGAAGGCAGTTCACAAAGGTTTATAAGCGGAATTAAAAGAAGCACCACAAAGTACAGATTTTACTTCGTACCACAAACATGGAACCTTCTTTGTGTTTTTTTAAATTTCTGTGTCACTGGCCAGGATTAGATTTCATTTTAACCCCAATATCATAGCCCATTCAGAGATCAACAATCAATCAGTAAATCAATTTGCAGTTAAAATGTTCAAAATAAATAAATAAATAAATAAATCTTTGTCATTTATATTCCTGGCATTTGCTCAAATTATGATACAAATGACATTAAAAATTATACCAAAAAAAAGTCTTGAGATGAAAAACACACAAGTTTTCATCCCTAAATCAATCAATGTGAATGAATGAATCAGCTGAGAGACTGATTCAATGATTTACCATGACAAATTTGTTTCTTTCCAGAATTTAATAGTGGCTGCATTCGAAATCCCATACTCTCTGAGTAGGCAATTCTTTTGAGGAAGTAAATACTTCATGACCGTTAAAAAGTATGTTCTGTGTGAATGTTACTGTGAAATTAATCCAGACATACTACATTCACCATGTTGTCACTGTCATGTGATCTTCTCCTGTGTCCTCATGGATTTGCACTTCAGAATCTCGTCGGAAGAAATAAGTCATCCAGTAACTTTTTACCTGAATACTGTGAATGCAGACATATTTCACTACGTAGTAAGAGAAGTATGCGAAGCATCCAGTGTTTTTAAACAAAATGGTTAAATGAACTTGACTAGGACAGTTCGCCAGCTACTGGTCTAACTATGTAACCTGCCGAAAGAGTCACAGGCAAGAGCCAAATTCAAGGACTGGAAAATTCCAATTGAAATTGTCCGTGAATATTTCCAACGGACAGTCAGATTTACCTCACAAAATTGTTTCCCGACTGCTGAGAAAGCCCACACATTCTCGTTAAGTTCACGCAAATGTGCTCCCACACAAAACAGCAACTGACAAGGAACTGTTGAGAGCAGTTGAGGGGATAGTAATATCAGTTTACATTCCACCTGTCTGACTTCACAATCAAACTTCATCTGTCTTGCACAAGTAGAGTATTGAATGAGTAGAATAATGAAACACATTAAGACTAATAATGGACAGTGCTCACTTTAGCTAAAGGGATCACAATCCTGCTGGTCAAAGATGAGTGATAAAGGCGAGATATGATGCTTTGAGAAATAAAGAGATACAAAAGGAAAAGATGGAAAGAGAGAGAGAGAAAGAGGAAGAGAGAAAAAGTGGATATGAGGTTTTTCTCACCACACCTGTGCATGTGGAGGATATCCGCTCTGGGTCCATTGTTCCTGAACCTTGATGTGGTAACAAGCCCCCAGGATATAAACACACACATATATACACACAGAAAGGACGAGGACAAAGCATGGGGATCTTTACGTGCATCCTGTACGGCTTCAGAGATCTGAGTGCTGTTCTGTGTGTTGTAGAGCTTCATAAAATCACTTTTTATGACCACATTTCTTTCACATCTTTTTGCTTTTGTTCTGATTTTCCTTTCGATTTTCCAGTCTAATTTGACTTCCTGCAGCTGATGCTCTTTTACAGTGTCTACACCAAGGTATTAATATCTCATACAGATATGCCAGAAACATAGCATAGTTTTAAATTTTATTTAATTAAAATTATTTAAATCATGCCATATAATAAAGAAACCTGCAATGCAAATAATAAAAAAAAAAAAAAAAAAAAAAAAATAATAATAATAAATAAAAGGAAAAAAATCAAAAATTGATTTAAAATTTGTTTCCAGAAATACATGGATCCATTTGAAAAATACTGTAACCCCTTATCAAAACCCATCACAAACTGGCAGTGCAAACAAAACACCAGAATGGTGCATGTTAAAACGATACTCTTATCTTGATAGCAGGTGATCGTTTCAGACTGTGGCGGTCTCCGCTGACTGATGCATTGTGGGGTGAATGGTGATTCTTGTAAGCGACACGGTTCCACCTCTGAGGTTTTGTTCTTTTGGTATGTTGGGCTGAATTTTGCATCCCCACCCTGTTACTTTGCGACAGATGGAGTTCTGTTTTCTACTGTCTCATGGTTTTGCTATATAGGCCACACCAAACCATTCAGCTTTTATTGAAGACAAAAGACTTCTTGTGAGTTCTGAGTGAACAATGATGTTGGGGAACACGAAACCTTCAGAAGAGTAGTTTAACACCAAACAAAACCCCTCCCCCGTGATATAAGGTGTCTAAATATCTTATCAATGGAGATTTTTCCATAAAGTCATCTTAAATTTTTATTTCAGGACATTTAAAAATAAATAAAAGAGTGACACTTTAATACTAAACAGACCATTAATTTTTATAAACATCCTGAAGAATCATTGTTCAGTAAATTCACTCAAGAACTGAATTTACTGGACAGCAGCAAATGCAGCAGTGACAAAATAAACAGGCAGTAGTGATGTTCATCAGCAATGGAAGTTGATAATAAATTCTTGAGATTTTAGAGCTGTCTTTAGACAGCTGTTTGGCTCTGAAATCAATTACAAACAGAGAGCACTGCTGTTTGGCCATATGCACACGTGTGCAACACACATTCTTCTGGCCAGGAGGAAAATCAGTAACACAAGTTAACTTCTGGGACCGCACAACAGCTGTGTAAGATTTCTCTGTCTTTAAGTGCCAAGCCTGGGGTCTGACGGAAAAAAAATAAATAAAAAAAGAGTATATCAATAGCTGTTCAGACCCCTCCTGTCCAGCAGGAGGCAGTGTTGCCAGAGAAATGGTGCAGGTGCAGGTGCAGATGCAGGGAATGACAAGAAGATGCCACACTGGGATTAAAGACAAAAAGGCATAGCCTGAAGGCACCTAAAGTCAGAGTTTATGGCTGGGCGTGACACACACACACACACACACACACACACACACACACACACACACACACACACACACACATGCACGTATATATTTGTACACACTGCCCATTCAATAAATATAGCTTCTGGCTAAGTAATACATGTTTATGACAGAGTGTCTGAGACTCAGATTAATGGCCAAGCTTCCATTACACACAATACACCTTAACAGAGTGCAGACAGGTATGAACACACACAGACTGAAGAGCTCCCAGAGAGAGATGCATGGATTCACACCTTAACACAGTGATTCTAATCCCTTATTGCACATGGTATACATTTAAAGATGATACACAGAAGAAACAAACCTCTTTTTTTCGTTTTTTTTTTTCAACAGAAAACGTATTTCTGAAAACATTTAAAAACGTTTTAAGCTTAGGCTCTGTGTTCCCCATGCAGGGATGTTTTATATTCATATAAATTGTATGGAATGAGCCGATATTGACTCTGATTGGTCACCTAAAGGGTTCATGTGCAGGAAACAGGCAAATGACACAGGTACTCCATTTTATGGGTGCTTTTAGAGTAAGTGCATACATGTGTGTGTGCTTGTGTGATCTGAAAAGAAGGGCATGTCCTGGCTTGCTGGTTGACCCAGGTCAAAAATCTCAAGGAATGCGTGTAACACGAAGCGGATATGTCTTTTTGATTCATTGGAAAGTTGCCTCAGCCTAGCAGCCTTATTAAAGCTGAAACATTATTCAACAGAGCATTCAAGACAAGCAAAGCTGATTGGTGAAAACAAATGGAGTGATATTGCAGAGGTCCCCCCTCCTCACCCATTTACTATCTGCACTCTGCTTTTTGTTCCAATGTCATTAAAACATAATTAAATAATAGTAATAATGTAATAAATGACAATATAAATCAAAATACCCATAAAATACAGAATCAGTTACAGGATTGTTAAAACCATATTGGACACGGCTCATTTGAACCATATAGCTCTAAAACTTTCGGTGCTGAGAGGGTCACTTCCATCAGTATTAAGTGAAAAAAAGCCACACTGAAAAAGTCACTCACTGAAAAATTGAAAGAAAAAAATTGTAATCTAAAATTGTAACTTCTAAATTATTTAAGTAAATTATTCTATATTTAAGTCAAAATATATTACTATATTATTAATATTATAAAATATTATTTAACATCACTGAATCAACCTAAATAGACAGTTTAAAAAAAAATAATAATAAAAATTTATGGGTTAAATCAGGAAATAGGAAAATAGAAATAGGAAGTTTTTTTTTTTTGCATAACATGACTGTGATGATTGATATGTATTCTCAAATTTGATTTATCGATCATTTAAAACCTTCTGCAGTGCAGCATAAACTGGAGTTAACATGTTTTGTCAGATATCTTTTGTACAGAGGAATTGCTAAACAGACATAGCTTATATATGTTGTACAAGCAGTTAGTGTTTTTCAGTGATTTGAAGTGACTGGATGTGTGTCATTTTCATGGTCACGGTCCCAAAAGAAAATCACTATGAAAAAACAGAGACTAAGTGACAAGCAACTGCTGAAAACAGCTGTTGAAACATACACACACACACACACTGAGGGATAAACAGGCAAACAGCAGTGTCAAAGAGAGGATGTGTGTGTGTGTGTGTATGTGTGTGTGTGTGTGTGTGTGTGTGTGTGTGTGTGTGTGTGTGTTTGTGTGTGTGTGTACATGAGCCAATTAGAGAGAAAGAAAGAAAGAAATAGCGGGGGTTGTGTATGCCTCTTTTTATGGTCAACTTTGACCCCTTCTCAGACAATCAGCAGAACCCTAAAATAATAGACAGCAGAGACAGACATAGATAATTACACCTTTACTGATTACTACTGTACAGATTCAGTGGATACTGAAAGTTCCACAGTGTGTGTGTGTGTGTGTGTGTGTGTGTGTGTGTGTGTGTGTGTGTGTGTTCAATATGTTGTAGCTACAGTGCAGTTTTAAATGGATCCAACAATGTTTAGGACACTAAACAACAACAACAACAACAACAACAACAACAAAAATTCAAACATTTACAAAACATTTAAAAATAATTGCAGCCTTATCAATTCATACAGAGATTTATACAGAAGATTTATAAGGCTTCACATCTGAAAGTATTAGGAAACAAGTGGATTCAAACTTTAGGTGCAGATTTTTGCTTCTAATAATGGTAAGTCAAAGTTCCTCTCTGTGTGATCTTTACTCCTACATCAGTAGGAGACTTTTCAGTGTTTCTGTCTCTACCAGTGTGATTTTACTATTATTCGTATACTATCTTAGTATTATTGATGTTTTGAGATTAGTCTTTTCTTTTCTATTATCAGCTTTCATTTTCATTTTAGTTACATTTTTAGTATTTTTATGCTTTTGTGATTTTTATTAGTTATTTTTAATGGTTTTAGTTTTTAGTAATAATAACAACACTCTTGTCTGTGTTTATGTGTTACAGGACAGACTCTCCAGACTGTCCATTCATTAGCGGTGGGGATTTTTCAATGACTCTTTCCACTGGTTATAGTCATGTCTGTATACGGCTACAAGCGTCTGTTTTTGTAAGTGAGTCATTGAATCTTTACTCAACTGATTTGTTCAACAACACTGATTAATTTATGATCGAAACAAGGAACTACGAGTGCTTCTCAAATTAAATGATGCATCCTTGCTGTATATTAAGGCTGCCACGTCACGAGGCAGTCTTCGGTTTGCATCCTTCATTTGGCCTGTTTTGAAGGATGCATCAGGAGTAGCCTATCCTTTGCTGCAAATTTTTCCCCATGTTATGCAAGACAAAAAATGATTTTTGTGAAGGTGAAGGCATTGTGTTTGAATCACATAATGACCATAGAGACCACATACTGTTGTCATTATCTGTACTGCATTAATAGAAAGTCTGTTAATATATATTTTTCAACATAAATTTGAATTAATTATTTTTATTTTTATTTTTTCAATATAATACTTTTTCAAATATTCTTCAAATTATAAATGTAACAGCATTTTTGCGCCCTGACCGTGGGGGATGGAGACATTTATGATGTAGCTATGTGCACTTAATGCTGAGAATAGGTGTGTTTCATTTAAAGCAGCGCTGCACACACCAATCGGTGTATGACATCAAAGTACCGCGAGAGCGATTGGAGAGCAGATCACTCTTACAGCTTTTTAATTGCTCCCGCGGTACTTTGATGTCATACGCAGCACTGATCTCGAACAAGCCTAATGACTCTAGCCTTGAAGCCTCAGAAGGACTGGTCTAGAAAGGACGTATCCTCACTAGGATGCTTACTTCGGTTTATCAGTGAATATAACCACTGAATCGTTCACTCGAAACACTGATTCATTCAAGAAGGAAACATTGTCTGCTACAATCATGTATTGGTTGGAGACATGCAGTGGTTAATTTTGCCTTATTTGGAGCTATTTTTGAGGGCTGGGCGAAAATAAACTGGAAATATGATGTCTATAAATGTAAGTTACACAATATTAGCTTATTTAATTATGCAGTGCTTTTGTCTTAGTCGAACATTTAATAGAATGTAACAGCTGTCAGCCCATCATCTGCTGTAGTGAAAACTAAACATGTTAGCTATGTTAGATGTGTTCTGACCAGATTACGGCACACGTCAGTGCAGAAGAAGCTTCCAAGAAACCCATCAAATAATTTTAGCTAAAAAGCAATAACTGACAGATGGTACTGCCACATCCTCTTTTCTAGTGCCTTCGTCTGTTTTCCTGGAGAGCTGCATCCACCCAACTTTAAGCAGTGAGAAACAATGTCTGAAAAATATTACTGACCAGGCTATGGACAGGGAGGACTATGAAAATATAAAATGTAACACCAAATGGCAAAAGGTCAGTGTTTGTGTCACAGTCTTTCAGTGATGTCCCAACAACTGTCACCTGCCTTTCTGGATTTATCCAATAGACTAGTGTTGAATGAAGCATCATCACAGCTGCATTGCAGATGTGTCCTAGATTCAAACAGTTATTTTGACGGGTCTGAAGAAGCCCTCCATCATACTGAATGGATTTGAGATGAGAATGCATAGCACTTTAAAAGACTCCAGGTGTTTGGTGCTTGTGTCAGTCTCAAAGCAAACGATCCTGCAACAGCTAATGTGAAAAAGCTTTATGCTGCTGTTGTTGCAGTGGCAAGACTTACGGTGAGAGGGAATTGCCAGGAACCTTATGACAACACATGGATTATGATATGACATAATTTTTTATGTGATTAGATTCATAAAGTATTGTGATAATACAGTCATTCGAGTCATGTCGAACCCATTTACTCGTACTTAACCATGCAAAAGCAGTACAACACATTTAATCTTAATCTACTATAAAACTAACCTGCACAGTAGAGGATGCCCAGTGTAAGCCTTCCAGCCCACTAAATATTTCTACTACTATTGCAAATAAATCATAGGTCTCCAAGCACCATGTTCTCAAGTTGCATATTCCCATGAAAACACTGGAAGGGCTGTAAGAATGATAGAATCAATGCATTATTTGATAAGATAGCAAGTGCTGATTTGAAAACCCTAGCAGTGAAATTCTAAGAGACATCAGTGTCATGGTGAAGAGACATCTTGATTTTCGGCTCTTTTGCAAAGAATGCATTAGTTTGAAGGGATGATCCTTGCCTTGCCTCTTGCCAAAAGGAAAAAAAAAATCTGAAAAAGTATTGAAAGTTCCAGATTTATGTTACTCAGTACTCACCTCACTGCTGCTTGCAGGAGCTTGAGTTTAATGTTTATATACTGTATTTGGCTGATTATGCTCTGTGAGTTACGGGCAAACAAATGAGATAAACAACTGTAGATTGCCTCTTAACCATTTAATTGAAATATAGATAAAAGAACAAAAATATTTTAATAAGCAACACTCCATGTAGGGCAAATATTTCCTTCTTGTTACACTACCATTCAAAAGTTTGGGGTTGGTGAAATTGTTTTATTTTTAATTATTATTATTTTTTTTAATTTTATGTCACTTGTGCTTACTAAGGCTGAATTTATTTGAGCAAAAATCTGTAAAGAAAAGTAATATTACGAAATGCTATTCCAATTTAAAATAACTGTTTATACATAAAAAGTTCAAACCATTAAAAAAAAAATATATATATATATATATATATCTATGCTGTATTTGCTGTCACTTTTATCAATTTACTGCATCCTTGGTGATAAAAGTATTAATTTGTTTAAAAAAGGGTATTTTTCCCACACAGCTACAGAAAGAATACATTTGTGTAAATTAACTTTTTATTCAAATACTGCTTTCAGTATTGTTCTTCATTTCATCAGTATTTATTTAATTTTTCTTAAGTGAATAAACTTCTGTCTCTGTCTTTTTCCTTTTTAAATGCAATCACAACCACCATTCATTTGCTTTCTCTGGCTTATAGTCATGGATACAGTTTCCGATCAAACGTCACATTCTGAGTACCTGTCATCTTAAAGTTCCTCTCATGATGCATTATAAACGAACACACTTGTTCTCTTTCTCAAACACTCCCTATTTGCATGTGACAAAAAAGACAATTTTTTTTTTTTTTAGTTTCAGAATATGGATGAGTCGCGTCTCAAATGAGAAGCTTTGCTGTAAATTAAGATAACAGATTTTACTTTACTTTTATTTAGTCATTAGCCTCATTTACATAATCTTTCCGAAAAATCCTTTCAAGTTGTATGTGCGACTATGTCTGTCAGTTGTTGACCATCAGCTCAACTCCCTGCTGAGTTAATAGTCTTGCCAACTCTTTCTTTCTTGGTGACTTATGGTGAGTATGATAGTTTATGACCTTGGCAGTGGCCAAACATTATCTCAGTTGTGTTGAAAATGTATTGTCCATGACCCCAAAACTTTTTGCTGCATCCTCTTTTTACTCATTTGCTCAGCACTGGCACATATTGCATGCAGCAATATTGCATGTGCTATTTACATGATGCTCATTTTCTTATTTTAGTTAGCTTAATGCTGATTGGATGACAAAATGTGGAGTTGTAATACGTAACAAACACAAATGAGGAGTGGCAACATTTCAGATGTAACAGTCAATGTGTCACTACATTAATGTCACAGTGGCCCAGTATTAGTGGTCACTTTAATGGGCCAGTTCCCTTTGAACTGATCTGCGTCCTCTAAGGATCCCTCTCAGGTGACACATTCTGCAGTAATAATGCACGCTGCAGTGTGTGTTTATCTATGTGTGTTGGATGGTTTATTTTAGGACTGGCTCCATTACCAAGGCTGGGAAAAGTCTGCGTCTTATTGAGGGAGACATTAGTCTGCCACACCCATTAACACACACACATACACACACACACACAATCCCAGGCTACACCCCACAGCCTAAGGCCAGTTCCCAGACTCTGCCAGTGTGTTTCCATCTTACAGAAGCTGGTTAATGACAGACCCTAATAAAGACATGACTGACTGAAGACTCGCATTAAATCAATAAACCGCTATAATACTCTGATCTGAGACGCACAATAACACGCCACACACACACTTCCATGACTCCAGGGATAAACGCTTGGGTAAATGATGACATCATTGAAGTGGATTCAGTATCAGTAGAGTGTGTGTGTGTGTGTGTGTGTGTGCATATACCGGAATGCAAACAGATTATACAATTTTGATTTAACTCTACTACATTCAATATGGGTTCATTGTACTGTACGGATGTAGAACTTTACCCTTAAATCTGTATGTAAATATCTAATGGTCAGATATTTGCAGGTGAAAACATTGTTATTTGAATTTTATTTATATACTATCAATATTTAAATGAACATTTATTTTCATATTTTTTGTTTCAATTTTAGTTTAGGTTTTAGTAAAGTGCTTTTGTAATTTTTTCCCCATTTTTTATGTTTCTCTTTAGCTGTAATTTATTTCTGTTTTAATTTTACTGATTTTAATCCTTCAGCTTGAACTTTTTATATCCGTTACTTTTAAAGGCAATTTTTTTTTTAATTTTTCTAAATTTTTTATAAAGAATATTTTGTATATCGAAACATTCTGATTCTGTTAACAATAACAACACTGGGTGGAAAACTTGATGCATTCGGAAAATGCATGTGAGTGTGTTTACAAGTGGATGACTTGGCTTTAAATGAATAGAATTTGATTTTGCTGATCAAGTTTTCTAATCACAATGCTCGACGCGTACAGGCACATACAATCACACATATCACTTTTTTTTCCCAGAACAATATTTTCCATAAAGTGGCCAATCAGATTGACTGATGATGTGTTATTGCACATCTCTTTGAAGTCTTTCCCATGTAATATTTCTACAGTTTTTCCCAAAGGAGTTTAGGTAAAGTGAGTGGGAGGAGCGCGTCGCATCTCAAGAAGCAAGCTATCAGAGTGAAACTAGTCACTGAAACATGAAATTGATTAAAGCTCAGTCAATGCCACAGTCTTTGCTGCCATTTTTAATTTTTGTGTCTGTGTAATAAACATTTTTCTTTAATAGCAGGTAATGTAACTTTGCACCTTCATGTTAGTGATTTAGTGAGGTTAGTGAGTTTCCTTTGAAGAAACACACACATGCATATGTTCAGTGGTCAGAAGTGGAACAGCTGAGGAATGACTGGACTCATCTGAGAGCAACAGCTGCAACCTAACTATTGCCAGAGATATGAGAGAACAGATATATAGACACAGACACTATCGCACAGACACATGCTACACTTACATGTGACACTGTAAGGTTATAGATCTGCAGCATGCATGCAGGGGACATTTATTTCCAAAAATATTTTCTTAATTTTATATATCTTATCAGAACAGCATAGCTGCGGCTTCAAGGGTCACGGACAGATTTCCATTGTCAGTGGGGTTACTGTACACACACTATCAGATTTCAGTTTCAGAGGGAACTCCTACCACAGATGCATGGGTATGCACTGTAGGTGCATATGTCCGTACAGAGGAAATTGACAGCTGCCAGTGTGTGATGAGAGGCACCATTTATTACAAATGGTCTGTCTTTCTTCTGGTGAATTTTGCTTAAACAAATGCAAGTGCAAAGTGCACTTTGTATCTATGAGAAATCACCCTGCTGCATTCTCACTGATTCACACTTGGCACTAAAAGGACAGTAGCCTGGAGCATTCAGAAGTTCAGTGCTTCTCACAATGGCAATTTAGATGTAGTGTAGTTTTTCAGTCTGAAACTTGGCTTCTCTAGTTTTTGACATTGAACCTGCAGCCCACACAAAGTTACATGGATGCATTACAATGCATTCATCATTAAACATAAATATGTTCGCATATAGACATATAGACAAAAGGAAGGAGAACAAGCAATCTTAACATTTGCTGTAACATAATGCTTGCATTTGAAAAAGCACACACATTCATGGTTTGTTTATGTAAAGGAGTAATGATTCATTGATAGGTTGACGGTGGCAGCTGTCTGTTTGACGACGGACAGCTGCGTTGGTAAAGACAGCTGAACAATCGCTCAAACACATGTATGTGCTCATAGACACACACACTGCTCTTTACTTTGTTCAGTTTACAAAAACAATTAACATGCACCTTATCATTCGGGCTATTTGGTGGATGGGGCTAGTTGTCACAAAAAAAAGGGTTTTTTTTCGAAACTGTAAGGTCAAAATTTCAGTTACCCAAATATGTTTTCCTCTAGCAATTGTTTTACATGTTGGTTGCAAAAATCTTAAATTATGAAATTTGTGAATTCTATCCTCTAAAAATTTAACATGTTTGTAAACACTCTCAGGTAAATACATTCTTGGTAGTTTTGTTTTACTGTGTTCACCTAAAGGGATAATTCACCCAGATATGAGTTTCTTTCTTCTGCTGAAAAAAAAAAAAAGAAGGGTTTTTTTTGAAAAATGTTGGTAACCAGACAATTGATGGTAGCCATTGACTTCCATTGTATTTTCCCTCATACTATGGAAGATATTGGTTACACTGTAAACCCCAATGTTGTCATTAATAAAGAAATCAAGTTATCATAACTTAACATTACTTAAAATGCCAAGTTTTGGTGTCAAAACTTAAACAGGTATGTTTAACTCATTTGGGAGCAAAAATCTTTTGAATTAAGATTTTAAGTGTAATGAACTCAAAATTTCAATTTATTTAAAGCTGCAGTCCGTAACTTTTACCTCTTTGTCGCCCTCTATGTTTGAAAACCTGGAATTGCAGTTTCTTGCGGAATTATCTTCAGTGCGCGGGGTAGTGATCCGGTGTTCCGGTGTTGTGCCCATTTTCGACCCCTGCCAAATTATTACCCCCTCTCGATGAAATCGCTACCTGATTGCCTAATCCAAACCCCACCCCTAATCCTAACCCCTCCCCCACACCTAACCCTAAACCTACCAATACTAGGGGGGTAGTAATCTGGCGGGGGTCAGAATTGGGCACAACACCGGCACAGCTCCAGCGTGGATGAATCTAATGTTTTGAGGTGAATGTGTAGTTGTCAGTCACTGCACCGGTGTGGATATTTACTGCCTATGTCTTGGAATATATGACCCAAATCAGAATTTTCATCATATATTGCCATCTGAACAAGTAACAAGTCTGCCACGTTTGTTCTGACCAACTGAGGAAAAAAGCATTACAATAAATCGCGCTACCAACGGTGATTAAATCTAAAGATCAGTTAGCTCATATCACATCTAACTGCAAAGTATTATCATTGTTATACTTTGTTCTCAAATTATTAATGTTAACAACATCAGTATTGCGTGACTATGAATATAGTATTAGCATGTAGATTTCAATTTTTGTACAATCTAATATCTAATTGTCATACCATTCAAATTTCATATTAAGAAATTCTTTTAATCCAAAAAGCAAATGAATCTTCCTTCAAACTGGTTCTATTTAAAATACAAAAACTTGTATTTTAAATAGAAAAATTTAAAATACAGATAGCCTCCCATGTTGGCTATCTGTAAGCAGAACCACATTTAAAACTGGAATATGATTAAATTAGACTGAAGATATTAATTCTGTATATTACTAAAGACTGAAGATAATACCACCGCGATAGATTCTGTATGTAACTGACTTTATTCTGCGTTGAGGACATTTTATAAAACCTACAGAGGATGGGACTCAGCAGCCTTCACTAACATGACTGAAATTCAAACCGTAACGGTCATCTGACAGACGGATGGACGGGTGCGAAGCCAAAGGTAAGCTTATTCGTCGTTTTGTACATGTAATGTTAAATTTCACTCTAAATTTATATTGTTCTGTGTTAATAAGTTTTCAAACTCCCCTCTTTGTTATTTTACATAGGCTATCCCTGTTGGTTTATTTCAAGATATGGTCTGAGGTAAATTTATGTTTCTCCCCTTTTAGTTGTTTAAATTGGTCACTAAAACACGTAATTTTACAATAATATATTTAATATTTTAATATATTTAATATTTTATCTTGTAGTAAAATCAAAGAGTATAGAATACTTTGGTAAAAGAGGCTTTGTTGTGGATCCCGGACGTTCACGCGATTCTGTGAGAGATGTTTACAATATCAAAAGAATTTAAAAAAGCACACCGAAATGATTCAGTAAAGACTAAATATCAGTCTGACAGAAGCCAAAATGAGCATTGTGAAGCTATATTTATATTTATTATAATCGTTTTTCAATTGTCTTTCTGGGCAGTTCATGAAGTCAGTTCTAGTTCCACCTGCCACATCAGACTCCGCTGTATGGAGGCCCTTATGTGTGTAACGTTACATTTCATTATTGTGCATGCAGATATTATTCAGGTACGTGAACACTTGACTATTGCATGAATAATGAATGTACCATCTTTGAATGTACCAGAATTTTAATTGGTTAATTGCAGTTGAAATAAAAATGAATTAGAATTTTCCCCCCAATTCAGCTCCAACAGGTGAACATGCAGTACTAGTCAAACGTTTTTGAACAGTAAGATTTTAAATGTTTTTTTATTTATTTTTTTGTCTCTTCTGCTCACCAAGCCTGTATTTATTTGATCCTAAGTACAACAAAAATAGTAACATTTTTTTAAATATATATTTAAATATATATTTAAAAAATATATAAAAATATTTTGAAATATTTGGTGAGCAGAAGAGAGAAAAAAAAAAAAAACAGAACTTACTATTCAAAAACTTTTGACTGGTAGTGTTCTTTATGGACCCAACTAAACTAAATTGTTTGTTATTTGTTAATTGTTATCCACTGTATGATAACTAAAGTTTCTTTGTTTTCTTGATTTTTATACAAACAAACTGTGTCTGAGAGTTGATTTGCATGAGTTTTAATTGAATGCAGCCTAAGAGTGTTCATTTTGTCAAGCAGTATAAATTGTGTCTAAATGAGACTGCGGTTATTTCTAGTTAACCATTTTGTGTTAATGGCTCTCATATCATTTCAGGCATATGCTAAGAACACGCTTAAGCAGAAGTGTCAGCCTGGGATTATTTAATGGATTATGCGTTCTTCTTTCGTGTGGTCGAATTGTGGTAAGTTATTTGCTTTGACAGTCTTGCAATATGTAAAGAAAAGGTAGTGTAATTGTGATGTTTGAAGTGTCTGTTAAATTAGTCCCAAAAAGTCCACGTCTCATTCTGAAGGTGTTCGCTAACAATAACAATGTCAATAACACCTGATGTACTTGTTACATCGTAAGAAAAATGGCATCTATGCTAATGTTAGTCTGTTTCATTCTTATTCTGAGGTCACCATAGCCACCCGGATCCAGTCCGTATCCAGATCAGATGGTGGAGACAACTCTATAGCCCTGAATGTCAGCAGAGACCATGTCAACTAGATGAGCCCCAAAGACAGATCCACAGTGAAGGCCTCATCAACTATACAGCCAATGGCACAAAACCTCAGCAAAGACCACGATGAAAAACACCACGTTGGTTCGTCTGGCCAGAGGAGAACTGGCCCCCCGACTGAGCCTGCTTTCTACCAAGGTTTTTTCTCCATTTCTGTCACCTTTGGCTTGATTATTTGGGGACACTTAATGTTTGGGAATATTAACGACTTCATTGCAGGGACACTATTTGAAGAGAACTGAACTGAGCTGGATGATGATGATGACATTACTGAATCGAGGATGAACTGACTTTAACTGAAATATTGACTGTTTACTTTTGTCCTCTTTTTAGAGCTGCTTTACTGCATAACTGAATTTTGTTTGCATTATTGACACTATTTTCCTGTCTAACAATGTAAAGCTGCTTTGACACAATCTGTATTGTATGAAGTGCTATATATAAATAAGGATGAGTTGACTTGCTTTTGACAATTCTTCATAGAAATGTTTGTGCTGTCTGTTTTGAACAATTTTGTATTTTTGAGAATTGTATTAGTAGCTTTCAATGTGAAAAAAATCAGAAAAATAAGATTACTTCAAATCAGTCTCAAGTGAAATTGTAATTACACAAATACAATAAGTTGTGGTTACTTAATTTTCTCAAGGCAACGGGTTTCTTCAATTTAATTAAGTAGACAGAACTCAGATTAACTTTTTAGTTTTAAGTTAAGTAGATTTAAACACTTTTAAGTAATCACAATTTAATAAATTTAAGTTAGTCCAACTTAAAATAAAAAGCGAACACAACACATTTTCTTTTGTTTATTTGTTAATGTAACTCAGAATTGTCAAGTTCACTTAACTTTTTTCTTTTAATTATGCATGAATTTCCTTTACTTAATAATTTTAAGGCAATAGGTTTTCTCAAATTTTTTAAGTCAGCTGATCGCTTTTTGCTGATCTAATGCATGCGCATATATATATATATATATATATATATATATATATATATATATATATACACACTATCTTTAAAATGTATTAAATAAATAAAATTTATTGAGTTTGTTCAACATAACATTATTTGTTTAAACAAACGTCTAGTCTCGTTGTACAAACATTGGAAACATTTTTCTTATTTTAATGCAATCCAACAAATTTGTTTACTTGTGTACTGAAAGTAAATTTTATCTGAATTGTGTTCTCAGGACAAGGGCATTTTCTATAAATATCACTAACCCTGAGCTTTTAACCACTACAAATCATCATCTGTGAGTAACTTCTACACCTGGTCTTGAATCACACAGATTCAGACACTGATAGAGTGAAGATAGAGCGGTATGCTTAACAGTCTGTTATGAGTACAGCTTCAATTAACAGCTGATCTTGGATCCGTTTTTCCCATTATCTTGCTAATCTACTCCATTACACATATGGCAACTGTTCAGGCCTCATTTAGGAAGTGACCTTTGATGAAAATGACTCTGCTGTAGCTGTACCATCAGCACTATAGTAATTAAGAAGAGACAAGTGAAGAGAAGTGGGCCAGAGGTGGTAAAGCACACAAATAATGAATTTGCTTATGATCATTTTGTCCAAGTTCATTTCATTGTGTACAATTCACTTAAATGGGGTTCATTCAGTGAGTGCTATTTGTTGCTATAAACTCAGTAATTATTTAGCATGATCTGAACCGGGGGTGTAAAATTAAGATTTTATGTAGTGTTCACTTCCATTTATACACACAAATATAGCAGAATGGAGCCAAAAGTATTAGCTTTTGCATTTAGTTTTTTGACCAATAGAGGAGGATCTATGTAAACATCACAGATTCAGTCTACAAAGAATACTTCAAAGCTGCATGTTCGGTCGTGTTGCAAAACAGTATTTTAAAATATTTTGAGTTTATTATTTCCAATTTACTATTTTATAGAAATAGAATGTGACATAAGGTTCAGAAGAACTTTCACATTCTCAAAGTGAAGTGTGACCACACCTTTAGTGAGACATCTAAATTGTGCAGCGGTGGGACGTCCAGGAGGAAGATTGAGACATGATGCCACATGAATGCCTGTATTACCATTCTTCTGAAAAGAGAGAGACAGGAATAGCCAAGTAAGTAAAAATGTGCGTGCACGCATGAGTGTCGAATATCAAACTGTTTATCTTGCTTTTCTTTTCTGCATTACTGTAAGGATGGATCCACCCTAAAATGGAGAAAAAGATAGGAAGAATTGCTTAGCTCGTATTTATTACCTGGGATAGCATAGATATGAGATCTTTATCGCATCAGTAGAGAGGTGAACGCAACACCCTCTGTGTCAGGGCCTGGGATAACGCAGGTCTTTTCTTGTCCCAACATCAAATGAAAATCACTCCAGCAGTTTTTTTTCCCAAATAGAAATTTAATTCAGGGTGTGGCGTGTATGTGTGTGTGTGCATGTTAAATGTGATCCGTGCCACTACATGATTTTTGTAAGCACAGATCAACTGAACACACACATGCTTGGATGCTTTTGTAAAGTTTAAGCTTGTGACTCAGCCTGATAAAACCTGTGATTTGAAAGATTTCATTCACAGTACGTTGTTATTCAGTTTGGACAGAATTTAAGATATGTTTATATTTCGAGATGTGAGTATGCGTCTTAGTCTTACTGTGTCATACATCTTGCTATGGGCCACTTCAAATTGCTTCTTATACTCTGAACTCTGTGACGTGATAAAGTGCTGAGATATGCTAGAAACATTGGTGGCGTCTTCTGTAATAGTCCTGGAGAATGTTTGATCTAGACCTGCACGGCTCTTCATATATGGCACGAGGTAAGAGGGCAGATCAAAACATGCCCAAGAATGCAGAGCAGGAATTTAATGATTAATTGGGGTAATAATACAATCACTGTCCATTCAGTTTCTCAGAAACTCACACCTGAAATGCCCAACTATATGTGCTTGAAGCAAAGGTTGTTTTTTAGGGGTGCTATTTAACAATTATGCAGTATTTGATTATTTGGTTTTGAAGTTTTTGGTTTCAGGATGAGAGGAGTTTCGATTGGCAGCTGCTATGGTTTTTTGCCAGCACTAGATGAATGAAGTTCAGTTGAGAGCAAGAGGAATTCTGGGATGTGTTCAATGCCAGCATGGAGTCTTAAACCCGCAGAGGGTCTTTAGCAGCTGTTTCCACAAACAATTAAGGTATTGAGACGAGTGAAACACAGGCTTTGACTCTTCTTTAGTCTCCAACTGGAGATCCCTCAGTGTTTCTGGTCTGCATTTAAAATAAAATATCCAACACTTCAACAGCCTCAACACAAAGGCTAATAAAAGTGTAAACAGTTTACTTACAAAGCTTTGCATTGACTGGAAATGTTATGTCAGGGCAAATAAGTACCCTGCTGACAGGGTTTTTTTTCTTACAATTTCTCATTTCATTTATTTTTCTATTTCTACTTTCTTTTTTGTAATGTTCAGAGTTTGTCTTTTGTCTAACTGAAACTTGTTTGCTCATCGTCAACATTTTGTATGCCATGTTTGAGCATGTCTAGTATTTATAAACGAATGAATGAATAAAACAGGTATTTCTATTTCTATCCCCCCCCCCCCCCCCCCCCCCCCCATTATTTACATTATAAAGAAATGGAAATAATTTGAAAATGTATAAAAACCCCTACAAAACTTTCCCAAAGTACATATTGTTGGGATGTTAAGAATTCCCAGCATACATTGCAGTATGAACATATTTTGTGGTTACTGTTAAGCTGAGTTACTTTAAACTTTTGTTGTTTTGTCATTATGGTTAGTTATTTGATGTGTTGTGATGTGAACAAAAAATCTATTTGAATGAGGGAGGCATCTTGATTTTAGTGAATGTACAAGTTGAAAATGAGAAAATAAAAAGTTACTTAGGACACTTAAGACAATAACTGAGAGAACCTAAAAATTTGAAATCATCATGTTGCCTTGAATTTTTAATTCCTTTTTACAGTATTTATGAGTTAAATGTGCAATATTTCTCATGGACTTTTGTAGCATTTTCAGTTGATTCAATGAAAGCCTAACATTAAAGTTCTCTCAACTACTTCAGTTGTATTGATTGTTGAAATTAATTTTGAGTGCAGACAACTTAAAAGCAAGGGCACTTTTTACAGCACAGTTTCTGATTTCGTTTTTTCTTTCTCTCTGTCATTCTCTCTCAGCTTATAAAACAGGAATGTGAGGTGTACCTCAAGTTTCAGGTACTGAAGACTGAGTTGCCAGATTCCTGTTGGCAGCTTCCTCTGTTGGCAGAACAAATGTGTTCGCTAAATTCTTTTCTTTATGTCTGTGCATGCAGCTCAGATTGTGAATCTGATACCACTGCTGACTCAGCAATAATACTACAGCTTAGCATGGAGCCAACATCCAACAAATCAAAGCTCGCTCGCTCATACACACGCCAAAGTACCTACACGTAAACCTACTACTGTTGACATTAGCAGTCAAGTGCACTTACTGTCCCTTCATACAGTAATCTTACCAGCACCTGCTCTCTCCATGAAGTATATATTACAGTACGGCAGGAAAAACACACTCCTAAAATAGACACCTTTCCACTACCACAGACTACCACTACCATGTTACAGGATAAAGTCATTTCAGCACAGAGTTCAGACAAAGGGCACCAGGCCACCTAACAAGACCTGAGGATGCAAAACCACAGACTGGGGCTCTTCAACTCATTCCTGCAGTACCAATCCTAATTTAACCCAACTGTCTGTAATTTGCAGTCAGTTTTGAACACCTTGACTTGCTTGTTCGGGTGTGTTTGGTTAGGACCAGAGCTAAACCCAGCAGGACACTGGCCTTCCAGGACTGGAATTGAAAAGCCCTTGATGTAAAAGATTGAGTAATGTTATGTATCTCCATCTGTTATGCTTTTTCCCTTTTTCAACTTTAGTTAGTGTGCAATGTTGCTGTTTGAGCACAAAAAGATCTGCAAGTTTACAAAACTCAAAGTCCATTCTAAAAGGAGATATTCTCTTTAACACACTGTTGCTTATTTAAATACAGTAATTCCTGCCTACATGCTACAAGCTGCGCTAGAGAAGACGAAGAAGAAACGGCTTTACTAGCATGTTGGTGCCATGGCAAACAGACGCTGTTTCTTCCACCCTGGCTTCAAAACAATCTTCTTGTTTGTAAACATTCTCAGGGTCTACAATGGACTCCAATAGGTATGGCAAAATTGGAGCCATCTTTAATATTTACCGCTAAGCAGATGAAACTCGCCGTTTTAAGGGGAGAGACATTTCTGGAACACTCTCTATGTGGTTCACCAGTCACTACGCACTGGGCAAGATAACCAATCAGAGTCAAGTCAAGTCAGTACTATTTGTATAGTGCTTTTAACAATGCAATTTGTGTCAAAGCAGCTTTACATCAGCTTGATATAAAGCTGGGTGGCTTTACATCAGCTTTACAGTATTTAGACGGGGAAATAGTGTGTCGAAATAGTGTCATTCTCCTCTGGCCAGACAAAATCAGCAGTTTAAATCTAGGCTGCAGCAGAGTCAGATTGTGCAAAGGACTCATCTGGTTCCTGTGGTTTTGTCCCGATGGCCGTCTAGGAGACAGGGTCTTCACTGGGGATCAGTCTCTGGGTCTCATCTAGTTGTCCTGGTCTCCGCTGACGTTCAGGGTGCTGATCCACCATCTGATCTGGATACGGACTGGATCCGGGTGGCTTCAGTGACCATCTGATCTGGATATGGACTGGATCGGGTGGCTACGGTGACCTCGGAATAAGAAAGAAACAGACTAATATTAGTGTAGATGGCATTCTTCTAACGATGTAACAAGTACATCGGGTGTTTTGGGAAGTGTTCCCGGTTCCTGTTGACCTAATTAATGCAGTCTAACAATCCTTTAATGGATTTGAATTATAGAAATGCGATAGTGTATTATATGTAAGCTAGGTTAAAGAGATGGGTCTTTAATCTAGATTTAAACTGACAAGAGTGTGTCTGCTTCCCGAACAGTGTTAGGTAGATTGTTCCAGAGTTTGGCCGCTAAATAGGAAAACGATCTCCCGCCCCCAGTTGATTTTGATATTCTAGGTATTATCAAATGGACAGAGTTTTGAGATCGCAGCGGACGTGAAGGACTATAATGTGATAAGAGCTCACTCAAATACTTAGGTGCCAAACCATTCAGGGCCTTACAGGTAATTAGCAAGATCTTAAAATGTATATGATGTTTAATATGGAGCCAGTGCAGTGTTGACAGAACCGGGCTAATGTGGTCATACTTCCTGGTTCTAGTAAGAACTCTAGCTGCTGCATTTTGAACCAGCTGGAGTTTGTTTATTAAACGTGCAGAGCAACCACCCAATAAAGCCTTACAATAATCTAGCCTCGAGGTCATGAACGCATGAATTAATTTTTCTGCATTTGACATTGAGAGCATAGGTCGTAATTTAGATATATTTTTAAGATGAAAAAATGCAGTTTTACAAATGCTAGAAACATATTTTTCGAACGAAAGATTGCTATCAAAAAGTACACCTAGGTTCCTAACTGATGACGAAGAATTTACAAAGCAGCCATCAAGTATTAGTGATCTAGGTTATTACATGCAAAAGCTTTTGGTTCAATAATTAACGGCTCTCTTTTTTCAGAATTTAGCAGTAAGAAATTGCTAGTCATCCAGTTTTTGATATCAACTATACATTCCGTTAATTTTGCAAAATTGGTATGTTCCACAGGGTCGCGAAGAAATATAGAGCTGAGTATCATCAGGATAACAGTGAAAGCTAACACCGTGTTTCCTAATTATATCTCCCAAGGGTAACATGTAAAGCGTGAAAAGTAAGGGGCCTAGTACTGAGCCTTGAGGTACTCCATACTGCACTTGTGATTGGTATGATACCTCTTCATTTACTGCCACGAATTGATGGCGGTCAGATAAGTATGATTTGAACCATGCCAGTGCACTTCCTCTTATGCCAACATAATTTGTACCATCAGGGCCATGGCATTGAAACCAACCAGGGCATTGAAAATGGGTCGTGGATGGGTATTCCAGCATGACAATGACCCAAAACACACAGCCAAGGCAACAAAGGAGTGGCTCAAGAAGAAGCACATTAAGGTCCTGGAGTGGCCTAGCCAGTCTCCAGACCTTAATCCCATTGGAAATCTGTGGAGGGAGCTGACGGTTTGAGTTGCCAAACATCAACCTTGAAACCTTAATGACTTGGAGAGGATCTGCAAAGAGGAGTGGGACAAAATCCCTCCTGAGATGTGTGCAAACCTGGTGGCCAACTACAAGAAATGTCTGACCTCTGTGATTGCCCACAAGGGTTTTGCCACCAAGTACTAAGTCATGTTTTGCGAAGGGGTCAAATACTTATTTCACTCATTAAAATGCAAATCAATTTATAACTTTTTTGAAATGCGTTTTTTTTGTTGTTGTTGTTATTCTGTCTCTCACTGTTCAAATAAACCATTAAAATTATAGACTGATCATTTCTTCGTCAGTGGGAAACGTACAAAATCAGCAGGGGATCAAATAATTTTTTTCCCCACTGTATGTAAAAACAAACAAAAAATCAAGCACGAAAACCTGTTCTAGTCCACCAAAAACCAAATCAAGACTACATAAAAGGACCCCATAAGTATATAAGGGTCTAATTTTGAGTAGTTTTTAACTATTTTGGACTCCAATTTCTATCATTTTGCGCATTAAGAGTTGAAGGGAAATATACTGTAATATAAAACAGCTCTCAAATCTTAATTCATTTTTAGAGCATAACAACCACAGTCACTTTCATTGTATGTGAAACTAGCATGAACTGGGATCAACTAGCATCTTATTTCCATGACAAAATCATTTTTGGGTAAACTACACTACACAATTTTTTTTTTTTTTTTTTTAATGTTTTTGAAAGCAAGTCTCTTATGCTCACCAGGACTACCAATTTACTTAATAAATATACAGTAAAAACTGTAATATTCTGAAATATTATTGCAATTTATCTTTTAATTGTTATCTAAATATATTTTGAAAGGTAATTTATTACTGTGATGGCGAAGCTGAATTTTCAGCAGTCATAACTCCAGTCTTCAGTGTCACATGATTCTTCAGAAATCATTGTGATGATTTGGTGCTCAAGAAATTATTATCAATGTTGAAAACAGCTGTGATACTTATGTTTTTGAAAGCAAGTCTTTTACAGGACTGCCAGTTTATTAAAAAAATGTAAAAACGGTTTTAACTGTTAACTTAATATACACTAGTCAACATTTGAAGTGGATCAAAACCTTTCATCAAAGTTGTCCTAAAACCTAAACCAAAATGTGTTCTTATCTTAGGACAACTATGATGAACTTTTTGATCCACTTCAAATGTTGAATACTATATTTCAAAAGGTAATTTATTCCTAATTTATTTTCAGCATCATTACTCCAGTCTTCAGTGTCACATGATTCTTCAGAAATCATTCTAATATGCTGATTTGGTGCTCAAGAAACATCTCAAGAATTATTATCACCCTTGAAAACAGCTGTGATGCCTTTAACAAAAAAAAAAAAAATCTTTACTGGTTGCTTGCCAATGCTTTACACCCTCATCCTCCAGAAAGATCCGGTAATCCAAGGTGAATTGTTCTGAAAAGAAATGGAGGAATTTTTTATGTGGGTGTGTCTTTTTTCTTTGGGAAATTAAAGCCCTGAGACCCAGGATGAGTTAGAGCAGGTTAATCTTTAAGAGAGATGACACACATCGTTACTCTGACAAAACAAAACCTTTGTTATCAGCCTCTTCAACTCTCAAGAGGATTCTTCTCCAGCTCTGTGGATTTCACTGTCATGCATGATATCAGCAGCTGACAGATGAGGCATGAGCTTGTGTTTCGGAATGGAAAAGCTACATATGAAATTAAAGTGTAAACCTCTATAGGTAGAAAAGTCTTTAATAAATACTTGGGAAAATCAAACAGATTTAACAAATGAAATGCCAGATTCAGTATGAGCATCAGTGCATGTAGAACTAATCACAGCCAGAAATGTGATGGACTTGTTTTCCCATGATAGGGGAGTGTTTCAATTCCTTAATATTACAATAATGAAACTTTCATCGAGGAGTGACATGATTCAGAATGTAAACTCATCCGAATTAGTCACATTTTGCATCATCCAATCATTTCTATATTCAACTGTATTATGTTTTTCTGTGCACTAAAGACACCAAATGAAACACATGACAATGAAAAACATAAATTGTTCCCTTCATTCAGCCACAGCAACATGCACTGATACAATTTTTCTGACCTTCCAAAAATCTTACTTGCATTTGATTTGACCCCAATCAAATATGACAGAACAGCTCATGAATAAAGGAGGGAAAAATACCCCAGCCACCCTAGACAAGGGAGGATTTCTGATAACATAAATCTTTACTCATATAATTTTGAAAAATGGTATTATAGTAATATAGTACCATTTTATAAATATAAAATCTGATATTCAACACAATACTCAAACAGAAGATACACTTTGAACTCAAGTGTTTTCTGTCTTTGACATGGGTCAATACTCTGGTCCGTTTGTGGTTCATTTTGAATTGTAGCATAACAATACAAAGCAACGATGTTCTGAAAACATTAAGAATAATAAAAAAAAAAATCTTCCAAAGTTTTCCAACATCCAACTTAAAAACCAGACAGTCTGGGACACTAATATAAACACATAATTATATCATGACTGACAGTGGCTTGAAAATGCAGGTGTTGGATTTTTCCAAGGAAACAAAGTGCCACTCGAACATGCAGCATATTTCTTTGAACTCTTTGAGTCTTTCTCCAATGAAGTACTGTAGACCTTCAGAAGAAGTGGCAAAACATTCTTTCAGCACGGTCAGTACGTCCAATCCTTAGTTGACATTCATTAGGAAAGTCCTAAAAACAACACAGATAATCTATTCTAACATGAAGCTAGATCATCTATTGTTTAAAGTTTTTTTTATAGAGTCTCCACAGATAGACTACCAACCTGTGGCCATTTTACATATTTATATATGAAACATTTTTTGACCAACATAAATAAAAGGAATGACACTGTTGAAAAGGAGAGCGACTAAAAGGAGAGAATAAGAAAAAGTAATAATTCTAAGAATCACAATGATAAAAAGGTCACATAACTTACTAAACTCGAATATACACAGCTATGTCTTTTTTCACTATTTACATATGTACATATGAATATTTTTTCAATATAATGAACTATCTCTCAGTGATTAAAGAATTAAAATCATTGTCCCCTACTGTGTGACCAAAAATCCAAGTGTTTTGCGATGACACAATAGTGCACTGACTGAAGTGGCCCTTGATTCTTTACATCATGACTGTTCTGTTTATATGGCTGTCGCTTGAAAAAAAAAAAAATAAATCTGAGCAATAATTTCTAACCATCAAGAGCTGAGTGAGAGTTTATCAGTCAGAATACTCTTACTGTCTGGACTATGAGTACCAATTCCCAAAGAAGGTGAATTTCAATATAAAACAGTAAACCTTTTATACTTAACAGTATCTTAGGTGACCGAAAAATGAAACTTGTCATCATTTACTCACACTCATGTCTTTCCAAATGTCATTTTATTCTCTTTTCTGTGTAACAAAAATGAATGAGGACTGAGGCTGTCAAGCTCTTTAAAAAGTCTTCTGATGTCATACAACAGATTTGTGTGAAGGACAAACTTCAGACATTACTCATAGGCCCTTAATCTCCTTATTGAAAGTGTTAGAGATTTTCTGATTCATGAACAAACGATTCTTTTGAGTTGGAGCTTTTCAATGAATCAGTTGATCCAGTTCAACTCTGAATGATCTGGTTTTCACTCACTGACAACAGGTAAACAGCCCAACTAAAGGAGAGCTATTAGTGAATAATGACGTATATTTTGGTCTGTTCATCACACAAAGCTATCACATGGCTCAAGATGACTTGGAATATAACATACCAATTTTATGATACTCTTATGATACTTTTATGGTGCTTTTGCGTCCCTTTTGAAGCTTGAAAGCTCCAGTTCTTGAGTGAATTCCTACACTCTTATGTAACTTGTTTTACACAGAAGAAGAAAGTCATATGGGTTTGGAATGACATGAGGGTGAATAAATGATGACTGAATCTTACTTTGGGTGAACTACACATTTAAGTGTGTCAATAGCATTTGTTAACAAAAACAAGAACCAACATATGTGTATTATTATGCGAAATGTATATAAAAGGTAAGCGCTATCGTGAAGATTCAATGAGGCACTTGTATATATATACCTCTGGAAGATTTAACGGCTTCTAACACTTGACTTTGGGCAGGTCTGGACATAATCAAAAATACTTTAAAGCTGCCTATCGCTGATTCCTCCTCAGCCTCAAGGGTCAAAGGTCGCGCCACAGTTCACAGACATAATCTCAAAGATCAGCTTTGTGTAAAAATGTCCTTCTTTTTAAGGAAAGTGAGTGCAAGTGTAAACAAAAGAAAAGGATTTTGAAAACCATTCTTTGAATGTCTCATTTGCTGCATTTTTGTGACACAAATCCCTGTTTCATTTGACTACCCAATGATGAAAAAAGGATGAAAAACACCAGTTGCACAAGCCCAGAAGCTTTCAGCTCAGACAGCAAAAAAATACTTTTCCAGTTTGTCTGCTTCTTTCATACGTAATGATCTTTTGTGTGCTCACTTAAACTCTCGTTCACATTGTTCTTGCAGCGGTTGTCTTTGCTGCTGTAGCATGTCCTGTTTGGTTGATTTTGGGCTGTAGTGTGAATAGTGTACACTGCGTCCCCTTTAGTGTACGCAAGAGATGAGCACTTATGCAGAACCAGCCCTCTGTCGCTCTCTTCATCTCCTTCTTCCTCCTCTTCCTCTCGCTCGGCTCCGTCTCCAACCCGATCCAGAGGGTAAAGCAGGTTCTTGTTCTCCTGCAGCGGGTCTGCGTTGTCTTTGTGAGGCGTGCGAGTGCTCAGTAGTGTCCCGCGCTGGTTGTTGATGCTCTCCTCCATCTGCGCGTCCTCTCTTTGTCTCGCTTTCCTGCGTCTCCTGAACCACCACACACAGACGATGACACATGAGATCCATAATACCACAAACAGCACACACAGCAACGGAATGAGGTAACCTGTAGAAAGAGACAAAAAAGACATTAAACATTCACTACCATTCAACATTTTTGGGGTCAGTAAGATTTTTTTCAAGAAATTAATACTTTATCAAAATAAATGGATTAAAAGTGACCGCAAAGGCATAAATAATGTTACAAAAGATTTAGATTTCAAATAAATTCTGTTCTTTGGAACTTTCCATTCATCAAAGTGTCCTGAAAATGTATTGCAATTTCCTCAAAAAATTAAGCAGAACAACTGTTTTCAAAATGCTAATAAAATGTTTCTTGAGCATCAAATCAGCATATTAAAATGATTTCTGAAGGATCATGTTGCACTGATGCCTGGAGTAACGATGCTGAAAATGTGACAGCTTTCACAGGAATAAATTAAATTTTAAAATATACATTAAATTAGAAAACATCTTACCAACCCAAAACTTTTAATATTATTATAGTTATTATAATATATAAATTTAAATTTATTTATAAATTAACTAATAAATAAATTAGTTACACAATTAATTAAATAATAAAATAATAATAAATGAAATCACAATTATTTTAAAAATGAATTATGTTAATAGATTTATGTTATGATGTCTAAAAGAGACACATCTGACTCACCGACTTGTGGACGCGGATCCTGAGTGTCAACTCTGACCTCTCTCACAGCCAACAGTAACGTGCTGTTGTGAGGTTTGGACAGAACATCAATGATGGAGCGGACAACATCCTGTATCTGAGCTCGTCCCTCAACAAAGGTGTTTTGCTCATATGACTGCGGAAATCAAAACAGAGAGAATGAAAAAGAGCAAATGAAAATTTGCAAAGACTCAAGTCCTTTCTCTTAGCTGTAGGCCTGATGTTTTACTTGCACTCACATACTGTAATTATATCACTTGTTGGAAAACTCCAAAACAACAACAACAGAGACAATGTAATGCTATTTGGCCCCAAAAAGACAGTACACAATGGCAGAATATCTGTAAACAGTAAAATTAAAACAGTAAAAAAAACAACAACTAAGTGCCAAATTGGTAGAGACACATAACCTCACTACTGAAACAGGCAGACACAAGAATAAAAATTACGACATCCAGGAAAAGTTTAACCACAAAATAAAACAGATAAAACAAACATTTGATTATGTAGCAAGCAATGAGAAAGTCCCTGTCCTATTGGGATAACTAATAAGGGAAAATCTAATTTGAATCTGGAAATAAAATTTTGTGACATAATAATATTACTTCTTTATTCACTTTGATTTCATAAGAAAACATACTAAAATTGAAACTAAAAAAAAGAAAAAGTACACTCAGAGAAAAGGGAAGGAGGAATGTTGGAGCCATAGTGGAATGACAGAGATTGAGAGCATAAAATAGGAGTAAAGGAATTTAGAGTGAGGAAGGAAAAAAAAAAAGAATAGCTAGTTCAGAAATGAAAGAAGTTAGACCTGACTGGGCAAGTTATTCACCTTTCCCTTAAATTTCATGACCAGCCACATGTAATTTGTCTATGGTAATAGTCAGGGTATAACCACGCTGGAGTCTGCAGGGGATGTCCCAATGCTGAGCTTATAACATCAGCACATAGCACAGCCTTATGAGGGCTCACACCATAAAAGGTTACCGCTGCTTTTCCGGAAAACTTTCAATGTTACAACATAAATCTTACCAGCATTACAACCTCACAGAAAGAGTAGAACTAAGATTCTGGCTATTAAGGGCTTAAAGTAGAGGGCCAGACCTTTCTCCAAGAGTCTGCATTACTACAGCAATGGTCTCAGAGTGAGTGAAGGAGATAAAGAGAAAGATGAGAAGGTGCAGAGCAGGACAGGTGAGGTATGTTAAAGGATGAAAAGCTGGATTTTTGATGTGAAACAAACATTTAGATGAGAGAACTGAAAGAAAATAAGTCACAAAAGAACTCACTAAAAGTTCAGAAAAAGAATCAAATTTTACAAGCTCTCTTTGGAAGCCGTTTGACTGTTTTAAAGGGCCTTTTTTGAAGAAAGTGCAAACTGGAAGAAAGGCAGGGGAATGTTTTAAAGGACAGACGAGACGGAAAGAAAGAAATAAACACTCCAAAGTGAAGCAAAACAGATGTGATGGTTTCAGGAAGAGCGTGTTATTGAATGAAAAAAATCTCTATTTTGATGCACACTGTTTTACGCTGCCTACAAGTTGTTAGAGTAATTGGTTTTATGAGATAAGAACACATAAATGTCGCCACAGTTGTGTTTAGCAACAGGAAACTTGGGATTTTCTTTAAGGCCCACTTTCCAAGTAAAAAGTTTGTATTTGTTGGCATTTGAAAACAGCTTCTAATAAATAATGAACTGACAACTTGAGGTACAGTAACAAGAAACAGTTAAATCTTCATCATTAACCTTCTATGTTCAGTCTTTTTAATAGTGTTTTATATGACACGTCAAGATCTGAGACTGAACATGAGTACCAAGCAGACAGGGATTGTTTACAGCAGATGAGGTAATTTTATAGGATTAAGGACTGATGATTAAAGAAAGTGAGCTCACCATAGCAACCTCCACTGCATTTTGGCTGGAAGGTGATTGGTCGCACAGAATGGAAAGGGTGTGGTCTTTGGCCAGGGTTCGTGTGATTGGAAGATACGTTAGCTCTGTGCAGACTCCTTCAGCAGTAGTGCTCTGTTAAACAAACCCAACACATGTTGAATGGAAAAATCAAGTGTGTCTGAGATTAAGAGCTGTGTATATTTCATCTATTTGACTTTCAGTACTTTTAGCATTTACTAAATGAAAAACTCTTACCTGCGGGATACTGTCAGAGTCAAATACAAGTGTAACACGAGCACAGTTGTCGTCTAGGTAGCCGTTGTTGGGTAGGCACCGAGTGCCGATGGGCTGTGGATGTTCACGAGTGGAGCATATACCCAGATGATTGCATGGTGGACGAAGGCAAGACAGGAAACGATGCTCTACACACTTCTGTCCTAGTGGACACAGGGGGTGCTGTGGCTCACCAGAGCCTGACTGCAACAAGCAGGGCTGATGACTACAACGCACCTGTGGTCACAATAAAAAAATCTTAATGAAGTATCTATATCTACATGGAGATAAGAATAAATAAGAATAAAAATAAAGGAATAAATGATAACATAGACAAAATTATGTCCTTAATACATTTTCACCTTTTTAACTCCATCTGACATTAACATTTTACACTGCATGTGACTGTAATTGGTATTTGAGTGGTACAGTAGCACAGTCTGAGGTAGCTTGTTGGACTCACTTTAGTGCATCTGCTGTTTCCGTTCATGCACTGACAGCTGTTGCACCCATCGTCCCAGCGATCACCGTGATGAACCTGCACCCCAGAGCGATTGCATGCCTTTCCAACACCAATAACTACAGATGAAGAGAGATGGAGAGGAACACAGAGAAAGAAAGAGAGATCAGATCATAAACATTACAGTAGTTTGAAAGTTTGAAGTAAGATTCTTTTAATTAATATTTCTATTCAGCAGGGATCAATTAACATGATCAAAAGTGGCAGTAAAGACATTTATAATGTTTAAAAAAAAAAAAAAAGCTGTTCTTTTGAACTTTCTATTCATCATAAAATCCTGAAAAAATTATTAGGGTTTCCACAAACTGATAAAAAGCACAAAATTTGAATTTTAGAATGATTTCTTCCTTTGACGCTTAAAACTGGTTTCAGCTTTGCCATTATAGAAATAAATTACATTTTAAAATATATTGAAATAGAAAAGAGTTATTTAAAATTGTAAAAATATTTCACAGTATTACTATTTGTACTTTTATCACATAAATGCAGCAAGATGGAGCATGGAACCTCCATTATATATTGTACATTACTAAGTGTTGCATTTTAAGCCTGTCCTATTATAATATGCATCAATTATAATATGCCATCCAATCATTTAAAAAAATAAATAAATAATCATAACATTTTACTTAATGCATTTTAATTTGTAAGGGACAATGAAACATTTAGCTGCATTTTATTTATTTTTCCACACAAAAGTTGGCGGAGCCTGTGCACTACCACCACAGACCCCTGTTGAAAGCCGCTGAAACAGGCAATTTAGTCTAGTCCAGTTTTGTTTGGCTGAAGTTAAGGTGGGCTCACACGACACGAGTTGACAGCAAAGATATTCAACACTTCATTTCTCATAATGCAAACAAGTAGGGTGGTCTGTCAGTGGGAACTCACACTCCTGGCAGCGCGGTCCAGCTCGTCCCATGGGGCAAAGACAGCGATATCCATTAATCTCATCCACACATGTGGCTCCATATGAACAGGGAGAGGACTGACACTCATCTATATCTGAGATCGAGTGAGTGACAGAAGTAGAGAGTGTTAGTCTGAATTAGGGGTGGAACGGTTCAACTTTTTCACGGTTCGGTTTGTACCACGGCTTTAGAGTCACCGTTTCGGTACAGTTCGGTATGCTTAGGGAAAAACTATACTGTCAAATGCAACGGCATAAATAAATACAATAAAGATACAAATAAAATAAACAGTGATTTTCATTTTTTTTTATAGCATTAGTTTCTTAGGTACAGACATTGAATAATGTAATCAAATGTAAAACAGCATTGCATATTTGACTGTATAAATTAAAGATTCATCTTTATTAAAGTTACAAAAGCGATTCAATCAAGAGCAGTGAGTTATTTCTTTGTTGTTGCTGTTTGATTAATATTAAGAAAGTGCTGTCACTTTAAGAGAATGCACTGATCCAGTGCACTGATACTGTATGTTCAGCCGGCTATATCTGCCATAGGATACTTACCAAGACGGGCATTTTGACACAATTTTTGTGTGAATTTGTCCATTCAAACACAATACTTCAGAGAGAGCTTAATATTTGCGCGTGTTCTGAGGCGCGGGTTTGCACGCTTCTGATGAGCGCACGCACAAATCTTCTCACTGCGCGCGCGAGCGAGCTCGCATCCTCTGGCTCTTAAATGTTTAAACTGGCAAAGCTTACATGAGTTTAGTTTAAACACAGATACTGTGTGCTGTCCAGGTCTCACCTGCAGTGTTGCCAACTAATTTTCAGAGAAAGTTGCTAAAGGAAGGTCGATTTGTTGCTAAAAGTTGCTAATTTTATTTTATTTTTTCCCCAATGCTTTATTTATTCAATGCCACAAGAACAAGAGGTATTACACATTCACATGATCAAATAAACATTAGCTGACAGAGAAAAAAGAAAGGAGAAAAAAAAAGAAAAAAAAGACAATTACAGAAATTTCAGTGTTTTCAGAGCATTACATGTTTTCAGTGCTTTTTTGTTTTTTGTTTGTTCCAAGAGATGTACATATAATTTAAAGTCACTTATAAAATGTGCAAAGTTTGGTTTACATTGAGCCCACTTCTTCTTATGTATATGGAATTTTCTTAGCAAAATAAACAAATTTATAATATGTTGTTCTTTACAATTAAAATTTTCGTTTTCTGTATAAAAAGTACATCAAATATACAAATTTCTATCATACACTCCAATTTTCTGTTAATATAGAATTCCAAATCCTTCCAAAATAATCTTGAGTAAATACAATGAAAAAAAAGATGCAAAATAGTTTCTTTTTCTTGACCACAAAATTCACAGGTATACAAAATATTAAGCTTAAATCTTTCCAAAACATGCTTAGTAGGATAAATTCTATGAAGTATTTTGTAAGACACTTCCTTAATTTTGTTATTGATACAAAACTTATTTGGCAGTTTCCATGCTTTAACCCAAGAGATATTACCAAATAAAGAAGACCAAAAAAACCTTGCTGCAGGTAAAGACACGGAACAAAGAGCATTCCTTATAATCTTATTACTACATTGTTGTCTTAAAACATCAACATTTTCAATGAAAATTTTTCCACAAGGATTAACCATGCTGATTTCTTCTGAGATACAGTTTTTTTAAAAGTAACATTACACTCTTTGGAATTGCGTCAAAAACAATAGCAAATTCTCTTGGTTTAGCAGGTAATTGAAATTTCTGAAGAAATTCAGTATAAGACAATAAATACCCATGGGAACTAACTAACTGTCTTACTAAAAGAATACCTTCCTTGAACCAAGTATGATAGAATAAAGATTTGTTTTTGAATAATATGTCCTTGTTATTCAATATGAAATAGTTGTGGGGTGAAAAATTGTGCTTATACACCAATTTCCATGCTAACAGGCCTTGTCTGTGAAAACTGGCCAATTTAACAGGAATTTTGTCAACAGAAAAATTACATTTCAACAAAAAGTCTATGCCTCCAAGAGTATTAAATATATAATTAGGAAATGCATTCCAAGGACTTTCTCTATTCTTCATAAACTCTATCAACCATTTAATTTTAAAAGTGTCATTAAGAGTATTATAATCTAAGACCTCCAGTCCCCGTTGCTCTTTAGGATTACAAATGATCTCTTTTTTTAAATAATGTGTTTTTTCTCTCCAAATAATATAAAGAATCTGATCTAAATCTTTAATAATCTTAAGAGGCACATCTAACGATAATGACGTGTAAACAGATCTAGATATACCTTCCGCTTTTGACAATAATACCCTCCCAAATATTGAGATGTCCCTCATTAACCACAAATTAAATTTCTTTTTAGTTTTCTCAATAATTGGTTCAAAATTTAACTGACTCCTTTGTTTTTCATTTTTACAAATTATTACACCTAAATATGTTAATTTATGTTTAACTGGAATATTCTCTATTTCTGAAGAGGTGCAATCTTTGAGGGGAACTAAAAGTTGCTAAATGATGTTGTGATGCCATTGCGCAATGACGTCATTGCGTAATCATGACGCAAAATTGTCACAACATCAAATCTCAGCAAAAAAATATATTTTCTATATGTTAATTTAGATCTGTTTGTAAAATAATCTGCATAATATAATATTAAAATATAAATAACTGTATTTTTAATACATTGAATTATTGAACACTTACACAGTTTTGAATGATTACAATTCATTCAAATCTGTGGAAGTTTTGAATGAATTATTATTAGCTATTATTTTTTTTTAATAGCTAGTAAACTAGTAATACTACAGATTAGTAATACTACACATTCTCAACAATTATGCTTTAAAAAAAGCTTTGGCTTTAAGCAGTGTATTAGTAGTTAGTATGCTACACTCTAAGAAATGTCTGTAAAAAAGGGCACAATCTACTATGTTAATATGAAAGAATTTTCCGTATTGTTTTTTTTAATTTTTTTTTTTACCTGCATTTTAATTAAGCATTGTGTTTTCATGTTACCGGGTGATAATGGATAATGTCCTGGAAAATTACTAGTATCTTTTCCATTTTGTTTACCGTGTACTAACTGATCAACAATCGCAGGTACAAGCTACTAAAGTGTATCATAAATGAACAATTATTATTATTATTATTATTAAATTGAACAATTGTAAATAGCAGCTAAGTCAATTCACGTGATGCGTGTACTGCTGGGCATCTTTGGTTTCCTCTTTTTGTGTAATTTAGATGGAAAATGCGTGCCTTTTATTGTCTGAGTCACTTATCAAAACTTGCTAAAAGTTGCCAAATAAATTTTTAAAAATAGCTAAATTTGTTGCTAGGTGCTTTTGGAAGAAAAAGTTGCTAGGGTAGTCTGAAAAGTTGCTAAATTTAGCAACAAAATTGCTAAGTTGGCAACACTGCCCACCTGTGTGCGCGCGCTATCAGCACCCGGGTGATGACGGAATAAATGCTCATATTCCAGCATACGGCACTCGCATTGAACAAGAGTGAATGGTTTGTCCACTTTTTTTTTTTCCATCGCTGTTGTTGTAATGTATTGGGAAGCCAGAATTCGCATCCATCAACAGAAGCATACATTAGCCGAACCCTGTTTTTTTTATGTGTTATTTATAACAAACCATATTGCAGACGCTTGTCAGATTTAAGTTGAGCCACAGTCCTAGCGTGTGCCGAACCGTGTGTGGAGAACCGTACGGTTCGATTTTTTTTCGCGAACCGTGCCACCCCTAGTCTGAATGTATCGAAAGTAGCATCAGATCTTTCCACCTTATTGTGACATACACCTGAGTGAAATGGCTCATCGAAAAAGAAAAAAAAAATGTAGGATGAGGACTTCATTTCATTTGGTTTTGACTGGATATGAATGCAAGCTTGCAGTTGATTGTAAGAAAGCCACATATGTCACCAAATAGAAGTCTGTCAGTTCACAAGAAGACTGATATTTAATTAAAAATTATGAGCTAAATTTTTAAAATGAAACACATGCATGGATGCATTGTTCAGAATGTACGAAGTGCGTAATTTTTGGAACCTAAATGGAACTGCAAAGACAATGTCTATGTTCAAACAGGTTTTCCGAACATTCCATTTGTAAATTATTTAATATTAATATTTTTACATTAATTTAAACAATAGTATTTATGTTAAGTATTTTATTTTTTAAATGTTTTAATAATAAAATAATTTAAGGAATGTCATGTCATGAATATTTATAGTCATATTTAGAGATATTTGCATATTTATTTACTCACTGATTCGACAGTCAGGTCCTGCAAATCCAGGTGCGCACTCACAGCGAAACCAGTTGACCCCATCCACACACTGTCCCCCATTATAACTACAGAAAGAGAGGGACAGAGAGACAGCATCTGAGTATATCTTACCAGCTTAGCAAGATAAAGATGCTACAGGTGCATTAAATAGTAGTTTTCTTGCCCACGTTAGATGGATGTGTATAGACACATTTATATTCTGTATTCAGAATCAAAAGTTCAACTGAAGTTTTGTGAGTGACATGTTTACGGGAGTATTTTGTTTTCTTTTCTGTACTTTTCTTCACTTACGTTATCTGTTTCATCACTTACCATGGATGAGGGTTGCAGTCATCAACATCTGAAAACAGAATGAAAACATCTCAAAAGCAGAACTATCAGATGATATATCAGAACTAGACCTGTCAGGGCAAATCACAGCCTGCCATACACGTGAGAGTGAATCACATTTACACATGCACAAGGTTTAGTTAGTGGATATTTTGGGAAAAGAGAAAGAGCTGGAGGAAATTGGTAAGTGGGTGTGGCCTTACCTTGAGCACAGGTAGGCCCCTTCCATCCATCCTTACAGATGCAGGTGAACACGCTGCCCCCTCCAATACAAGTCCCGCCATTTAGACACGGACCAGATTCACACGAGCTGTTCATGGCTAGAGAGAGACAGAGATAGTCAGAAAAATATAGATTAAATGATGTCAACATGGTGGTGTTCTGGTTTCTATCTCACCCGTGTTACAGGTACTGCCACCCCATCCAGAGGGACACGCACATCGGAATGAGTCTCCATGATCATAGCATGTTCCTCCGTTAGCGCACGTACTGGAATCACACTGACTGTCTCCTGTAACAATAACTCTACTTTGAGTACAAGTGCATAAAGTTGAATGCCTAAAATGGAAACTAAAACATACATTCACTTACGTGAGTTACACGTCTTTCCTTTCCAGTTGTCAGTGCAGCGACAGTAGAAATCATTCAGCAGATCGATGCACACACCCCCATTAAGACAAGGCTCGCCGCTACACTCATTCACCTCTGAAGAGAAGATTATAATCACAATTATAAAATAATATACATCATCAGTAGTGGTTCACTCCTGTAAATTAGGCTGGAGTACTTTTAACTCTGATGGCGAATATATGCTAGACCCTGTACTAAAGCAGACTCAGATCAGCACTGCCAGATCTTGCTAGAACAGCAAGCAACCTGGTTTGTGGAAAGAAGCTAAAGGTTGGTAAAAATGTCTTACTTTCAGCAAGACTGCATTTATTTGATCAAAACAGTAATACTGTGAAATATTATTAAAATATAAAATACTAAAAAATTATTTGAATACTGTATATTATAAAATATAATTTATTATTAAGCTGAATTTTCAGCAGCCATTACTTCAGTCTTCAGTGTCACATTATCCATCAAAACTCATTCTAATATGCTGTTTAGGTGCTAAAGAAACTATTATTATTATTATTATTATTATTATCAATGTTAAAAACAGCTGTGCAGCTTAATAAATCTCTATGGACTAAATGTGTTTAGAGCTCCACTACTAAAAGAGACAATAGTTAAGTTAAACATGTAGAGCTGATATTTTTACCCAGCTCACAGAGCTGCCCATCAAAGCCATCAGGACAGACACAGCGAAAGGAGTCGATGTCATCAATGCATGTTCCTCCACTCTGACAAGGAGATGATGCACAGTCATTTATATCTGAGAAAGAAAGCAGAAAAGAAACCCCCATTAATTGGTGTTTACTGTAAACACTGCTATAAAGCTGTAATAATGGTGTGTGTTTAGATGTAATATTACTTTCATGACAGTATGTCCCAGTGAATCCTGGTTGGCAGGCACAAGTGAAGTTTCCTCCTGACTGACTTATGCAATGCCCGTGAGGACCACACACATTTGATAAGATGTGCCGAACTGCTTTTGCTGTGCCATTGGTTGTCACGGCAATAGTACAACTGTCAATCACTAATGAGGAAAAAGAACATCAGCCAAAACAAAATTAACCAAACATTGATATTAATGTCAGGAGGGGACATACAAAAGGGAAAAAAAAATTATAAAACAGAGTGTCTATTTACACTAAGTGCAAATAGCCCGCCTTGTTGGCAGAGGCTATTTGCACTAACTCCACCCACCAATATGTGGTTGGGCTGGACAACATTACAAAAGGCGGCCATCAATTAATGGCTTCAGTGGTGTAGGTGATAAAGCGCTTAATGCAGTCTTTATGACGCAAGCGACCAGAGTTCAAATCCGCCTTTTGCCGAACTCGTTCTTCCCCCTTTTCACATCTCTTATCACATCGGAAAGGAATTTATTTTCAATAAAAACTAAGGAAATAATCGAGAAGTTTAAAATAAAGTATCAAGTAGGGTTAGGGTAGGTGTAGGGAGGGCTTTATTGTCCCTATATGGCAGCATCTATTTAATAATTCTAATAAAAATGATCATTTACACTCAATACATTATTATTGCATACTGTTTTGTGATGTACTACAGTACTGAGGTGCAGTTATTTGTCACTATTAGCAAAAAGTAGTATAAATAGAAAATACTGCTATTTTTACATAGTGTAAATAGAATCTATGGCTATTTGCATTTAGTGTAAATAGCATATCGCTAAGAAAATACTTCTATTTTCACTTGGTGTACATAGAATCCATTGCAATTTGCACTTAGTGTAATTAGCATCTATCATTAAGAAAATATGCTATTTTCACTTAATTTATTGCTATTTTCACTTAATAGCCACTGCCTTAATAAAATTAACGGAAAATAAAATCAGTTAGAAATAGTAGTTAGCTTAAAGGGATAGTTCACCCAAAAATGAAAATTCTGTCATCATTTACTCACCCTCAAGTAGTTCCAAACCTGTATGAATTTCTTTGTTCTGCCGAACACAAAGGAAGATATATTTTGAAGAAAGTCGGTAACCAGGCTGTTTTGGGGCACCATTGACTTCCATAGTAGGGGGAAAAAATACTATGGAAGTCAATGGTGCCCCAGAACTGCTCTGTTTCCCACATTCTTCAGAATATCTTCCTTTGTGTTCGGCAGAACAAAGACATTCATACAGGTTTGGAATTACTTGAGGGTGAGTAAATGATGACAGAATTTTCATTTTTGGGTGAACTATCCCTTTAAGTATATTAATACGCAACTTTTATCTAGTGCTTTCTCTGGGAATCAAACAGCTCTATGCTCTAATAATCGAGCTACAGGAACATCATACATTTTATTAGGCATTCAGTAAGGTCATTTGTCTACCTTGGCAGGTGCTGGTTTTGCAGTGGTCTCGTAGCTGACTACATGTCTTCCCTTCATATTCATCTGCGCAGGCACAGTAAAAATCTCCCTGCATAGAATGACACTGGCCTTTATTCTGACATGGGTTTGGACTACACAGATCCACCTGCACCTACAGAGAGAGAGAGAAATGAGTGATTGAGAAAGAGAAAGTTCTTTGTGTGCGTACTTTATGTAATTATTGCCTCACCTCACAGTTGGTTCCGGTGTATCCGTACAGACACTCACACTCATAACCCATGGCTAGTGAACGGCAGCGTCCTCCATTCTGGCAAGGGGAGCTGGCACACCTGCTTTGCTGCACTTCGCAGTGTCTTCCCATGAAGCCTGGCTGGCACTGGCACACGTAACCATGACGACCATCCTAACAAAAACACACAGAGGTGGAGATGTTTTGCAGGTGTGCAGGGCAGAAGCCCAAGTAAGCTTGTAAAAGTTAGGGAGCAAATAACCAAGAAATGATAACCTATACCAATATAAATTCCATTACATGGTATTTTCTTAAAGGGATAGTTTACCCAAAACTGAACAAAGAAATTAGTTACTTTTGGAATACAAAAAAGGATCATGATCAAACCATTTTGACCTCCATTGTATAGACAAAAAAAAAATATAGAAAAATAAAAACACTTGAAAGAAACATTTCTCAACAGAAAATAAGTCACACAGGTAACTATCCCTTTAAGAATACCTGCATCGCCCAAATATCTTAATCATCTACGGAACCAACACCTACTTAATTTCTTTTTATCTTTACCATTTGTGTGCTCACACCTGTGCCAACATTGATTCTTTGAGAAGAAACATGCAAATTTTGCCATAAGAAGTGTAACTTAAATGGTTGCAAAATCTGTATGGTTTGAGTTTAGGTTGTTCATGGTTTATTTCACTAAATTCTGCTATTCTGAAATAAAAACTTTTTCTTACAGTAGCACCGTCAAAGGCAATAACAATCACGGAAATGTTAGAAAAATCCATAAAGGGGGGAATTCACTAATGTCTTCAGTACATTCAGTAATGAATCTGCCCTCGAATTGCATCATTTATTTGCACACACTGTTTTTTACCTAATTGTATTACGTAAATCAGAACAGTGTAAAAAACCACAAATGTGCACTGTTCTGAGAGTTGGTTGTGGAGGATGCAGTCAGGGGTGTCATGCACTCATTATTTTTGAGGGGGCACGAGTTTGGGGGGGGGGGGGTCATCAAGTGACACACAGCAACCACAACAGCACTTATGTTTTATTTATTTTTTCCTTTTTATTCAAAACATTCCCAAACTCATTAACTATATCATGAAATATCTTGATTCTCACCTTTATAGATTAAGTTGATCTATAGTGGACGATGGTCAAAGTGACCTAATAATGTAGTCTATTAACTAAGCATAAAAACTTTTGTCTGTTTATGGGTGTCAAGCCATAACATATTTTAATATGACTGACTTTATATTTAATGTGAATTCGCCAGAAAGAGGTATTCTGACAGCGAGCGAGTGAAGAAAACACCGTCATTTTAGCGATGACTCATCTGAACACCTCTGATTGGTCATTGCATTCATAAGCTCAACAGAATCGTGTGTGATTGGTTATAATGTGCAGGCTCAGCACCAGCCAGCGAACGCAGATTTGAATTTAGCAGCTGATGATATGACGCACTGAACGTTCTAATCACGCCGGTGTGATTGTATTAAATATTGAAAATATTAATCGGCTATTTTTTTTCTTTTGGAAGCTGTATTCAAAATCCACTTAGCTCAAAAATCTGAGGGGGCACGTGTCCCCTCACTTTGAATGGGCATGATGCCTCTGGATGCAGTGCAAATGATTCATCCCAGAATGTCTAAACAGACATGCCAAATAAAACAGACATATGCCCACCTGACAGGTTCCTCCATTCTGACACTGTCCGTAACAGCTGTTGACATCTGTAAAATAATCATCAACACAATCAGCACATCATTCTGGTCCAAAATGTGTAAAAATTGAAAACAAAAGATCGAAACAGCTTTTAGACATGCAAGAGCAGGCAGATTAACAGAACACATGCACAATTAGAAGAAAACTCGTTGTAAGAGACAAAGCAATACAGTATAACTGAAGATGGAAAATACATCTTTCTCAAATACTGCTTTCTCAAAAACGACCACGTTTCTGTTTTATACACTAATTGTAAAGACTGTGTTGGTCATTCTTTTTTATGCAATTAAAAAGAAGCTTTTAAGCTTCAAAGAGGACAAAAAAGTACAATAAATGCATCATAAAAGTGGTCTTCTGAAACTATATGATAACTTGGTGTGATAAACAGAGAAATGTAACAGACCAGAATGCTTATTTGTGAACGAATCATTTATTTGAGTTGGATATTTTCTAAGAATTAATTGATCCAGTTCACAAAACTGGTGGTAATGAATAATGACATTTCAGCCTTTTTTCTAGCATGGTGGAACAGAACATTTTCTGTTTTTGGATCATCATTTTTTTTTTTTCTGTTTTTGGATCATCATTTTTTTTTTTCTGTTTTTGGATCATCATTTTACATAGGAATTTTTGGATGCACTATTGCTTTAAAGCTGTTTCTGCTTCATGAATAACAAAGCAGCTTTAATCAGCGTTAGAAAAGAGAAGGAAGAGCAAAAGTTTGCTGCTTTGCTGAAAAAGAATGAAAAAGTATAAGGGGTATTGACTTTGTAGACTTTATAGAGTTTGTATACTGACTGATATTACAGTTCGGTCCTGCCCAGCCCGGGTAGCAGTTGCAATGATATCCACCAATTAGATTTTTACAAGCGTAAGCATTTAGACAAGGTCTCCTTGTACACTCATTCACATCTGTTTGAGAGAGAAGAGGAGGATGAAGGGAGCTAAAGAGAGCATGGAAGTTCAAGCCCCACCACCAAGCACAAGATCTCGGATATGTCAAACCACATAAAAAACTCAGATTCCCATGATGCACCGTGGCATAGTCACATCATCTGTAAACAGCTTTACATTTTCCCCTGTTTGTGTTGTTACTACAGTATCAGTGATATCACACCTCCAAAACACATACCAGAAGCTCATAAAAAGGAGGTAAAACGCTATTAAATATTCATGTTCTCTCATAAAAGCATTGAGACACCCTAAAACAGTAGAGGGGCAACAAGGGTGACTTGGAAGGGGGCCTCAAGATGATTTAAAATGATTTAATATAAGGCATTATAAGCATAAATAGTTGGGATTATTAAAAATCATAAATATTTTCATTTTAGTTGCCTTATTTTTATGTATTTATTTAATTTTTATTTAATTAATTTTTTATTTACAAACCAGGGTTCTTGGAAAACATTGATATATGAGGAAGCCTAATTTTGAAAGTGGGATTTCTAGACCTGGAATAGTCATAAAGTTAAAAGAATTAATAAAATCTTTTATGTCTATTTTTATATAAAATGTATATTATTATATTTATGCCAAGCTCTAAAATACTTAATTGAGTAGAAATTACGAGTAAAATATATTAAAAATCTTTTTAAAATATATAAAATCCCTTAATCTTTATCCAGTAAAGGGGGGGGGGGGGGGGGGGGGTTCGGGGGGTTCGGGGGTCGGGGGGGCAATATTTACTTTAAGTACACCCTGAGATTTTAATAATAATAATAATAATTATATAGATTTATATAACGATATATATTTTAATTAAAAATAATAATATTAATATTACTAGTATTTTAGTATAATTGAACTTAATTATAAAAATAAAGATAGCAATATATTACTGTTGTAAATTACAACAGTTTTCTTATTTGATCAATAAATATAATAATGAAAAGTGCATTATAACTCTGAAACATGCAGAACATCTATACCCCATTTATTTACAGTATTTTTATTTCACATTCAGTATTATTAATTATTAGCTTTTTCAACAACTCATGAACCATGTGCAGGTCCCTTGCAAACCTCCATTTGGTAAACCCTGCCAATATGTTTAATGTGTATAGGTGACTATAACGAGTATAAAAAAGTGAATAGAAGTTGTGTGTGGCGCTGTAGCTATATAGGACTGATCTTGTACCACAGATGAAATCGAACTCTCTTCTTAATCCTGCACAGGTAACCCTGTCCGCTCCACACCTGAGAACAGAGTGCAACCTGGGAAAACCCGACCTGCCCCCATAACCAGACCACCACGGCTACAATTCCACACTGCGCTTGTTTACAGGTTATAAAGCATTTCCTGTCGCACTCGCAGCAGCGGAGTAAAAATACTTCACCACACCCCTTTTGAGTGTCTTTCTCTCCACCCCATGATCACTCTAATATAGTCGTGCAAAAAGATAAATTAGCCCCCTTCTTGGCAGTTGCCAGGCCTGTTGATATATATAGCCTTTACTTAAATCACCTAGGTCCGGTTACAGATAATATTCAGCTATCTGCCATGACCACACAGCCTCAGACGAAATTCCATATCACACACATACAGTACACACCCGCAAACTCAGGTTAAATAAACATACAAGCACGCAATGCCAAAATATATACATAGTTACAGGCATATCACACACTCATGCACTTACAAAAAACAATCAAAAACACACACTCGCACTGTAACACAATCAACTGTTAGTAATTTGTGGTGTGAGATGTAAACGCAACATTCAGTTACACACCTCATTACATTAAATGCACTATGCATTGCACACTTAGAGAACTGCTGATATTTGAGAGGTGCCATCCGGACCCCCTATTTAGACATGGTATGATCCAGTTAAACGCGGTACTGTTTTGTGGCCCTCAATAGATTTGAGCATAAAATCAATCATATCAATTCATGCAGCACACTCACCTATCTGACAGGTCTTGCCGGTCCATTGTGGGAGGCATAAACATTCGAAGCCATTCTCCAGATCAAAAGCAGGTCCCCCATGAGCGCACGGGTTTGACGTGCACTCATCTTTGTCTGAAATGTGCATACACAAATGAAAACATACAGAAAATTAAAATAAGTATGCATAATTTGTAAATTTCTACTATAGTCTGCCTCATCTAGAGTCAATAAAAAGTGAATGACTTCTGACCTTTAGCACAAGTTGGGCCGTCCCACCCTGCGGGACACTGGCACTCAAACCCTGAAGCCAGCTCATGACATGTCCCACCATTTGCACATGGGTTTGACATGCACGCATGCCTCAGCTGTAAGGTGCAAACACACACACACACACAAAAGTTTTGGTAGACCTTGTTAAACTCAAATCACAGGTTGGCATGAGCATTTCTTATCTATGTATTATTTTTGCCATTCCTACACTTGTAAATTAAAACTATTAGTTTTGAGAATTATATATATCAACTTTTGTCAAAGTTTTACTAAGCTTTCTTACCGATATGACAGTTTTTGCCGGAGTAACCCTCAGGGCAGGAGCAGAAATATTCATCTGGCTCTGTATTCAGACACGTGCCTCCATTTACACAGGGCTTGTGTGTGCAGCAGTAATTTAAATCTGTACAGAAACACATACATAAACAATACACAATCATCTTTTCCAACAGGAAAGAATATGGCAGAAAAAGCTGCAACACTCCACTCAGGGCAGAAAAATGTGTGTGGATGTCAATGAATGTCTAAAGTGAGAGGGAACAGACCTCAGCCCATTCATTTACTATCTTAACAAAACATTTTTGAGCTAAGTGAGACATTTCAGGTCATAACACCAGAAATCTCCTATAAACAGGTTATTTTTTGTTCAGATAAACTACTGTCAAAAGTTTGGGTTAAGTAAGATTTTTATGCTCATCAATGTTGCGATTATTTGATCAAGTATAAAGTAGTAGTATATTGTGAAATATTATTACAATTTAAAAATAACAAATTTTATTAGTTATTTTAAACCTAATAAAATTAGTTGGACCACAAAACCAGTCATAAGGGTCAATTTTTTTAAATTGAGATTTATACATCATCTGAAAGTTGAGTAAATAAGCTTTCTATTGATGGTATGGATTCTTCAGATAGGAATACTATTTAGCTGAGATACAACTATTTGAAAATCTGGAATCTGAGGGTGCAAAAAAATCTAAATACTGAGAAAATCGCCTTTAAAGTTGTCCAAATGAAGTTCTTAGCAACGCATATTACTAATCAAAAATTAAGTTTTCATATATTTATGGTAGGAAATTTACAAAATGTCTTCATGGAGCATGATCTTTACTTAATATCCTAATAATTTTTGGCATAAAGAAAAATCGATCATTTTGACCCATACAATGTATTGCTGGCTATTGCTACAAATATACCCGTGCAACTTATGACTGGTTTTGTGGTCCAGGGTCACATATATTTAAAATTTTGTTTATTCCACGGTAAAGCTGAATTTCCAGCAGTCTTCAGTGTCACATGATCCATCAGAAATCATATAATAATGCTCATTTGGCACTCAAGCAACATTTCTTCTTATAATCAGTGTTGATAAAAGAACAGCATTTATATGAAATAGAAATTTCCTATAACATTATAAATGTCTTTACTGACTCTTTTAATTGAAACCAGCTTCCTTGCTGGATAAAAGTATTAATTTATTTTTAAAAACAAACTGTTTTACTAACTCTGTTGTACTAACTTCTAAACAGTATACTGTGCGTTACTACAGATTAACTTTTTAATGTTTTTATAACTATTGCATTTTTAATCAATTTAATTACACAATATGCTGTGTAATTGTATCTACAGTATATTTGCTGTTAAAGGGGACATCAGATGCCCATTTTCCACAAGTTTGTATGATTTTTAGGGTATTCATGAAATGTCTGTAACATGCTTTAGTTAAATTCCTCAATGGTCGTGTAAAACAACACCCATTCTACCTTGTCAAAAACAGCTCTGTTCACAGCGACTCATTTTGGTGCATGTCTCTTTAAGTTATAATGAGCTACCTGCTCCACACCCCACCCCTTCTCGTTCCATGGGGCGTGTCGATTGCTGCATTGGATCAATTGCTGCGTGTCAATTGCTGCGTTGGATCCTGTATATGGCTTGGAGGTGGTCTTATTCAAATAGGTAGCTATCTATGTAGAAACCGGCTACAAATTCAGACTCAGACAGCCCATAACGAACTGGCTACGTGTTTTCAGCTTTTCTGAGATGGCAGACATGCCAATAACCTAACTAAATGCAAAAAAGTTTTTTTTTTGTTTTTTTTTAAATAAGTGAAAATTTCATCCGATGTCCCCTTTAAAAGAAGGCAATTCAGCCTACCTTTGTCACATAGAAGTCCTCCCCAGTTCTTCTCACAGGTGCACGTCCAGGGTTTCACGCAGGTGCCATGCACACAGCCCGGGTACGGCAAACACTCATCGCACAGTGGGCCCTGCCAGCCATACTTACACCTACAAAACACCAAACAGCATGAGCAGGAGCGTGTGTGTGTGTCGTGTGTGTGTGTGTGTGCGTGTGTGCGCGATATTTCTGCACAAGCCTCCCTGAACTGAATCTATACCATTGAACACATTTATCAAACAGCAGTTAAACCTGTTTCAGCATGTCAGCTTAACATGATTTTCCACTTTCTTTTTATTTACACATTTGAAGTCTTCCATTCACACAGAAATATTAGCAATTCTGATAGTGTCACACATTACACCGGTAACCTTAAGAGAAGGAAGTCTGAGTATCACAGAGACAGGAGTGTAAACTTCTTTCCAGTAGCAGACACAGGTCATGACCTCCGTCTCTTTTCTAATCTTAGACAGCAATGAATTCCAGACAGACTGGTGGTCAAAGGTCACTTCCACCTCACATACTTTAAAAGATGGTCGAATTAACGCAGAGGAAAAGAAACATCAATCAGACACACAAAACTGGAAGTGACAATTCAAAACAGCATACTACCATACTACTCTACTATTTCTGTACCATATTGTATAGCATACTGTATGCAACTTTACAATGTTTACTATATCAAAGAGCACACTTTTACCATTAACTACCATTCTGAACACTGATTATTTAATTAAACAGACAAATGTTCATTTAAATATGTTTCTAATTACATTTTTAAAGGTGATTATTGGCCAAATTAAACATACACATGTAAAGACATCATGTGAGTTCATATGTCTTTAATTGTAAACAGTACCATAGACTCTTGAAATGTTTAATGCTTTCATTTTTATATATTTAAAAATAATATCCAGTATATAGTGAAGAGTATTCAGTAATAAGCTAGTATTCCATTCTGAATATAGACATTCATGAGGGAGGTGGAGCTAATATTATCATATTATCCTTCAGTTGTCTGCTCAGCTCATTCAAGACTATTTAAAGCTGCTGTGCATGCCAGAAAATGTGTGTGCGAAACAATTTTACTCTAACGAACAGACTCATTCATCTCGTTGGGATGCATGACCTGAGAATAGAGAGAGAGAGAGGGAGAGAGAGAGATCAACTAACACTTACACACATTCACCCGGAATGTCACAGCTTCCGTGAAGCTCACTGCAGCCTTGCTTACAGATAGCTGAAAGACAAAAGACATTATAAATGAGCTTTATTATATTCCTTTGTTCTCCCTTGATTTACACATGTAAATTACATTACTGATGACAACAGTAATAAGGTGTTCATACATATAATGAGTTTATTGCTGGAGGTCAAGGAAAAAATTTAATTTGATCATAAATGGGGTGTATTATCTGTAAAAATATGAAGTTAAAGCTGGCAACGTGATCATTTAATATGAAGTGCATAGGTGGGAATCTTTCAGTACCTCAAGATTCTATTCACATCGATTCTTGGGGTCACAATTCGATTTAAAATTGATTCACAATTTTTCGATTTTTAATCACAATTCATGATTTTTCATCAAATTTTTTGTGCGCACTGGATGTCAAATGCACAAGTATTTTGATACAAAAACACAGCAGTCTATAGTATGGGTAGTCCTGACTCAAGAAATCAGTGTGTCCTGTTAACTATTAACTTTCTAATAAATCAAAAATATTTTAAACTTCCCATAATAACAAAAGAATTAATATAATATTTTCCAAACACTTGCCCTCGCTGAAAATGGAGCAAGATGTATTCATTTTTCCTCTTCTATTGCTGCTGCTGTTTTGTTCCGACATGTTATTATTATTATATTAACTAGAAAATAGATTTTTGAAATTTGTGAATCGATGCAAATTGCTAGAAGACTGAATCACGATTCATTTACATTTATGCATTTAGCAGACGCTTTTATCCAAAGCGACTTACATTGCATTCAAGTTACAGTTTTTACATTTTATCAGCTCTTGCTTTCCCTGGGAATCGAACCCATCTTGGCGTTGCTAGCGCAATGCTCTACTATTTGAGCTACAGGAAAGATGTATGATTCATATGTGAATTGATTTTTTCCCCCACCCCTAATGAAGTGTCATTTGATAGAGATTTCACTATAATGTTTATGTCATGGATACTGTGTTTAAATGTATGTACAAACTGCTTGAAGTTGTTATTATGTTGCTTGGGAACTTTTTACTTATATTTAAGGGTGCTCCGATTGATCGGGTACCGATCACTATCGGCCGATAATCGCTTTGGGATGTTTAATCGGCGCTCTCTAAAAAGGCCGATCTCAAGCTGATGACGCGCGTGTCAGAGGTTTGGCACAGCATGCAGCGGCACTGTCTCAGTCTCTGTCCGGTGCGGGTGAAATAATTATAATGCTGAAGGTGAGGTGCAATTCATATTTATTCATTAAATAACAAAGTAATTTGAAACTTTCTGTGAGACATAATTTCATAAACAGCCTGTGTGAATCACCGCACGCGCTCTCTCTTTCCCTCTCAAAATGCGCAAATGGCTTCAAATCACATCGCGTCTGCACTATAAGCAAGCTGCATGCTGCATAGTTGACACAGGAACTTGCACAATAGAGGCAGTGTTGCATCGTCACTAAAGTTTATAAATCGCTTTTCTTCTTAATTCTTGCCAGTGTTTAACCATTCAGCACTCGTGCGCTCTCCTGGAGACTGTACGCTCGAAGCGCACACACATAACGGCAGGTTCACAAATACTCCGTTTGCAGTGTGTATGCAGTGCATATTTTTTCCGCGCTCATGTTAACGGATCAGAACGGTTGCGTCCGGCAGTGCGTTCCAGCAGCGGTGCGTCTGCAGCAGTGCAGAGATCGTTTCCGCACCGAGTCTATCTTTGCTGTACTGCACGCACTGAATTAGGTAAATATGAACATGGATTGACATGAAAATGTAGTAATTACACTATAAATGCATAAAAGTCTACTGTGTTTCACAGTCAACACATATGGCTTTTTGGCTAGGTTTAAAGGAAAAGAGCACTTTTAAATAAACAAGGCAATAATAGACGGCACTCGTGGAGGTATGGAAAGCAAAGTTCTTTATGAACCGCAGGATTGTTTGTAATAAAGATTCAAATGCAGTAGAGCTGACGGTTTCTGCCAGTCATAAGTTAGTTTAGAATGTTTGTGATAACATAAGAAAAGTAATTTACATGTTTTGCCACTTGAGCAACTTAATATATTGAGCAACTTAATATATAAATCAAGAAGTAAATGCAAATCTTCTATAAACTTCTATAAACAAATCGTCTATAAACATTGTATTACTATAAAAAAAAAACAAGAATCACAATGAAAAAGCATTTTTCATAACAATGTTTGGATTTGAAATCAAAATAATGGATAAATGTTGTTTGTGGTAAACAGATGGATCAGTAGTGGACTCCTGTGTGAAATCAGGCTTGTGCTGTGTGTAAGCTTTTCTGCAACAATTGCACGATTGTAAAAACAAAAGTGCACTGGATGATCAAACATTTAGGTTAGATAAATGTATTTTTTTTTTTTTTAAATGTCTAAAAAATCCTGATCGGGGCACCCCTACTTATATTATTAGGCTAGTATTAGTTTTTTGATGCAGTGATCAATAATTAATCAATTATAGGTCAACAATTGCAATATTTCACTAGCATCTAAAATTACAACTTTATTGTAACAGCATTTATCAAGAAATAAAATTATTGCCCACACCATAAGAAGTCATTTTAACAGAAAAGAATCCATAGTTTTTGCAGCCAAAAATTAATGTAAAACAACTTAAAACTTATAGTCAGCATGAAACAGAAGATGTGATTATCTTTTCTTCCCTGTGTGATGTATATCCAAGTAAAATGGGTTTTTAACCTAGAAAAAATGTAGGGTGGGACTTGATTGGATTGTTGGATCATTGTCATTTGCTAACTGCTGCGATCTCATGTGAATGTTAGCAAACTCGCACACCTTTTTTGCAGTCTTGCCCAGTCCAGCCCTCCATGCACTGCTGATTGCCGAACTGATCGCATGTGTAATGGCCAAAGTAATCATCTCGGGGGCGACACTGTTTGTTGCACTTGTTGCCGTAGTAATGGAGGTCACAGCGCAAACGCACGCTGTACTGGATGCTGGCTGTTTGGCCCTTCTGCTGAATAAGCTGTCGCTCCTCTCCGGGGTTCATTTCTCCACGATTAACACTCCTCTCAATCAACAGATCATCACCTATGAGAGAGACAAAAACATTCATTTATATAAATACATATATATAGTGTGTGAGTGTGTATTACGGAGCCTGTCTTCCTGCTTCAGTGGAACACACACTTGTCTCAGACTGCTTGGGAGCCAGTGAGGAAATAAAACAATCAGGAACAGACCAGGAAGAACACCCCCCCCCCCCCCCCCCCCCCCCCCCCCCAAGAAAACACACACACACCCAAACTCCCTCTCGAGAAGCAAAGAGAAACGCTGTGACCTTGCGAACAGCTACAGTCACAATGTAGGGGAGAGGGAAAGTCTGTTTGTGGGTGTGTGTGGGTGTGTAGGAATTGGGAAAAAGACAAACAGCGTCTTAAAATGCGAGAGAACACAACATCAACAAAGATTCAAATCTAATCTGTGCCGTTCATGAAGGTGGGTGTTGGCTTGAGATTCTCACATTGCAGCACTTTCCATTCCAAACAAGAAATTCACACCTGATTAAATTAGCAAAGTCATCGTCTAGGGATATGATAGGGATATGGCTGAATGAGGGGGTGACATGATCATCCGAAGCCCAATCACGTACCTGAGGCCAGAGACTCATTTGCATATTACCAAAATGAGCAGTACCATTTACACTTATTTGTCTAAATAAATGACAATAAAATAAATCACTTAAATGCTACAAATGAATTTAGGCATTAAACTGTACAATAAATGATGTGAATGGATGCACATACGCACACATACACACACATATAATATCACTATTTTATCACAAAAGTGACTATTTTTTATATTGTTGCAAAAATTTGATTGGAATAAGTTCTGTTCTTCTGAACTTTATTCATCAAAGAACATTAAATATATAATCATGGTCTCCATAAAAGTATTAAGCAGTAATATATTAAAATAGAAAACAGTCATGTTAAATTGTACTAATATTTCACAACTATTATATATATTATATACTATTATATATAACATATATATATATATATATATATATATATATATATATATATATATATATAAAAAAAAAAAAATATATATATATATATATATATATACACTCCCATAAACTCCCACTTGAATGCAGAAAATATTTTAAAAACCTAGAAAAAAAAGGTCAGATAACCAATTTGAGGATGTCTTAAAGATATGGCAGTGGTATTTCTGACAGGTCGTTATGTTTGACCGCTAGCCAAGGTGCTCTATAAATCGTCCTTGTGCACGTTCTCTCACAGATCCTTCCCCACAGCCGAAATCACCCCGCTCACCCCATCTCAGTCCACTTGCTCTCTTCCTTAAATGGACACACGATTCCAGAAGTGGAACAAAAGCTTTGACATACTTTCCTACTTTCCAACTAAAAAAAGGAATTCGACACGCTCTTTCATATCAAATGTGCCATCCCCCCTTTTTGCTGTCCTCTCTTCCCCCTCTCACTCTCCCCCCACTTATAAATATAAAAAAATCTAGTACTCATCTCCTAATTCATCTACAGCAATTAGTTACAAAAATACACACCAATCACTCCCTCTCTATAAGCTGAAGGAGACACTTAGAGACTGTTACTGGGTAGAGTCACAGTAGAGTTTGTGTGTGTGTGTGTGTGTGTGTGTGGGAGAAAGAGAAACTGATGATAAGCCAGCTCAAAAACACAGTCACACACAAGGATAAGAGCACTAACTATCAAACAGGTAAGCAAATGAACAGCTCTCGCCGAGTCTGAAACGTAATCAGTCGTGTTTATCCATGAGCTCAATCAACACTAGAACTTCAGCCTTGATCTGAGAGGCTCTCTTTAACTCATAACAACAGCTTTAGATAAAGAAAAATTTCTGGAAACACAGATGATGGCTGCTGTTAGCCTTAAAAACAAAGCATCTTTTCTTAGTTTCTTTTCTTTCCTATTATTTTCTTTCGGTCTCATTCACATCTCTCCATCAGTCTGTCTCCAGTTTGCTCTTTTTCACTGCCTCCATCACAATGGGTGCGATTCGGCCCCCATCGCCACTGCGATAACAGATCACAAACAATAGACCAAAGAGTCGGACAAGGCCAAATAATTTCCCCTATAACTACACAACGCTCATTCGCCCACTTTTCTAAGTTTTCCTCCATGTTAATGTACCGCACCTTTCTTAACTTCCCTTTTGCATTTTTTCCACTTATCCACTTTATTACCATCTAGCGATCTACCAGCCAGCACAAGTGAAACACAATAACGCCCCTCTCTCTGCCCCTTGACGATACGTGAACAATGCAGTTGACCTGCTGGCCAGAAAGAGCTGTATAGAGTCCAAACGTAGAGCTGGAGAGACGGACTTCCTGAAAGGTAAACAGCCCCGCGGGACCGTCTCTTCCAAGGGCCCCCGCTACCTGATGCCCTGCAAACGCCAAAACCGGCTTCTTGCATCTAAAGCCAGATATTTTTTTATTTCTTCAAGGCCTGAACTACATCTGTGAGCTAATTCTAGAAGGTAGACTTAGAAAAAACACCTGTAAAAAAAATTAAACCGTGAGGCAGGTATGACACCCTGATGATGAATTGATCTCCGCCGACAGCAGATATGTCTGTGGTGTCTACACTCTTAAAAATAAAAGGTGCTTCAAAAGGTTCTTCAAGCGATGCCATAGAAGAACCATTTTTGGTTCCACAAAGAACCATTCAGTCAAAGGTTCTTTAAAGAACCATCTCTTTCTTACCTTTTTATAATCTGAAGAACCTTCTTTCGCCACAAAGAACCTTTTGTGAAACAGAAAGGTTCTTTAGGTGTTAAAGGTTCTTTATAGAACCATTTAGACAAAAAGGTTCTTCTATGGCATCGTGAAGCACCTTTATTTTTAAGAGTGTAGGCAACAAAAATATAAACAAATACAAACACAAATAACCAGCCGGTGTAATGATAATTTTTATAAAAGAAGTACTTAGTCATTATTATAATTATCCAAAATGATAAAAACATCATCCAAGACCTGAAGTTGTGTACTTAATAAGAAGAAATATGACACTATTTAAAAAATGTAGACATTTATATAAAAAAATATTTTCATAAATAAAACCAAGAAAAATATATAAAAAATATAGTTTCTAAAACAATATATATATATATATATATATATATATATATATATATATATATATATATATAACACACACACACACACATAATTAAATTAGAATATTAAAGATTATGTTTTATTATTATTATTATTATGTATTAATTAAATATTACCAACTATTCATTTAAAAAACCTATCATAGAAAAAATGATTACCTACAATATGCTTGCAAATAAAAGAAAGTTATTAGCAAATAGTAATTCTTGGCACCATTCCACCCATAATGCATCAGGAACATTCACAGCCTCTCACCTGTGGATGTCTCAACATCAACATCATGTCATCTGGGTGATCATCTCAAAAAAATGCAGACTAGATCTTGCTCATGGTCTGTCTGTCTGAGATCTAGTCTCCATTTGAAGCAAATGAATGTCCTGAGCTGAACTTCAAAAAGTCACATGACAACTGTCCGACTGTTATGTCTGTGAACACATCAGTGCCTTGTTAGTGTTGTGTGTATTTGTGAGAGTGTATATTCATGCCAGTCCTGTCAGTAGCCCTTTGCTTTATGATTAATTGGCGGCAGTATATTTGTTTGTATGTGTGTTTGTAGTGTGAAGAATAGTAGCATTGCAGCTGCTCAGACAATAATTAGCTCACAGACATGTGTGGAAAATAACGAGCAGCTACAGTAATTAATGTCTTAACGAGGCGATGACCTCATACTCTTTGTTTAGACAAAAACTCTCTCCAGGGACTTTAAACATGACACGCTGAGTATAAACAGTTTCCATTTGCATGCTAAAACAACCTCCATGCCCCATTAAGGGCACTAGCACACTAGCAACAAACAAGATATTCATACACAAATAAACATAAACTAACCTATACAAATATTCAAATCTGCTGTAAAGTGTCTAGAGAGATGTAAAATGAAGCTTTACATGAAATGGATGAATAGACATTTTACCAGCCTGAGTTGGTTTTACCTCTTTCTACTACTTTGCAGTAGAAAAAAAAAATTGTTCTTCTAAGAAATATACTTGGCTTATACAATAAGATGTTGTTGGATATAATGGGTCAGGATTTGCTTGTTTTAGAGCATCTGTAGTTTTGTCTAATAATTTGTTTCTGCTTGTTTCTGACCAAACCACAGACTCTAGCCATCACCACAGAACAACCTGCTTATAAATCCTCGCATAGCAGCAACATTAACACTAACTGATCTCCACATCACTTGTTTCCCCCAAAACACATAAAGTAACAGTTTACTTTCTAACATAAACTCTTCCCATCCAGTAGAATATGTGAATCTCCAGTCCAGTCTCAATAATGTGAAATTCCTAGTGAAAACAAACAAATTTAATTTTAAGTACACTTGCAGCTACTTCACTATTATCTTCTCCATTATGAAGACCACATTAGGTGAATTTGGCTTATTTATTTTGTTTAAACTACCATTCAAAAGTTTGGGGTAAGTTTTTTTTTTTTTTTAAGTTTTTTTTTTTAAGTTTTTGAAATGTCACCAAGGCTGCATTTATTTGATCAAAATACAGTAATATTGTGAAATATTATTTAAATTTTAAATAACTTTTCTATTTTAATATATTTTAAAATATAATTTATTCCTGTGATGGCAAATTGAATCTTAATTTCCTCAAGGTAATTAATTACCTGAAATTCTTTGAGTGTATTCAGCTTGTTAGGGTTTATAGTGTACGTTGTAAATGATCATCTAACTCCCAGAACATGAATTCCTTCATTAATGGTACTTCCTGTCAGAGTCATCATCTATTATGGAGCAATGGAGAACCACAGGAGTAGAAGAGGAAAACAGGACACATCTGGATAAGACAACACATTCACACACATATCAACATTCACACCGTGTGTTAACATGTCCTGCACGCTGGGTTTCCATACCATTAGAGTGGACCAACAGTGCTTTCTGAAAGAAAGTTTTTGCAGTGTTGAAAACTATGAACCAAAAGGATGCCCTCAGAAATGTTTAAAGATGCACTCAGAAATGTTTTGGTTATATATTTGCAGTGGTCGATATGCAATGAAACATTTTCAGTTACTGTTGGCATTAGAGAAATGCCATTTTTTTCTCGTCAGTGTTTATAGTAAACATTTTTTTCAAAACTACAGTTCATTTATGTATGATACTTTTTAATGATAAAAAATTAGTGTATTAGCTTTAAACCTATACTGCTTTACTATATATTTTTAAAATGTAGACCAATTTAGCCAAAATATTTAAACACAAGCGTGTAAGGGAGGATGTGTAGAACTAAGTGAATGACAGGCATTCGATTTCTGCAGAAATCGGGTGTAATTTTCTGCTGAGTTCTGTGCAGCCAAAATCTTCATGGGCCTGTCGGTAACATTTTGTGGTACATAGACACATCAGACCACAGGCATCCAGCTCTGTCTTAATACTCTGATCGGCCACCTGCTTTGTTTGTTGTACTAAAAGTAATAGCAGCTGTCTGAGTGAAAACATGAAGGAAGTAGCCTCACTTTGATACAAAATCTGTCTAAGAAAGATTTACAGAGAATTTAAAGGGATAGTTCACCCAAAAAATGAAAATGATTTACTCACTCTTAAGCCATCTTAGGTGTATGACTTTCTTCTTTCAAACAAATACAATCAGAGTTATATTAAAAAAAAAATGTCCTTGCTCTTCCAAGGTTTATAATGGCAGTGAATGCTGTTGAGATTTTAAAGCAAACTAAAGTGCGTAAATCTATCAAAAAAGGTTAATAAGGCCTTGTGAAGCATAACGATGCATATGTGTATGAAAAATATCCATATTTAAAACTTTATAATCTGTTGTACTTGCATTCACTAGAAAGTGGCGTTCCAGTGGATGACGTAGGCAAACGCGGAAGGAGAGAGCAAAACAAAACACCGGTCACAAATTAGAAGTACAAAATGAGGATCTGTAAAGAAAAATGTTAGAGGATTTCAATATAAGCCAAGAAGAGACTGCTTTTCCTTTGCTTGAAACAAAACTTGGTTCTCATTGGACTAGCATATTCTCACCAGAGCTTACGCTACGCCTACATCCTATGTCAACTGCTGGAACGCCACTCTCTCATGAATGTGTGTAAAACAGTTAGCAGTAGCAAAAGATTACAGTTTATAAATTGCTTTGCTTCAGGAGACCTTTATTAACCCCTCGGAGCTGAGTGGAGCACTTTTTATGTTGGATTTATGCACTTTATTTTGCTCCAAAATCTTGACCGCTATTCACTGTCATTATAAAGCTTGGAAGAGCCAGGACATTTTTTAATGTAACTCAGATTGAATTCGTCTGAAAGAAGAAAGTCATATACACCAAGGATGGCTTGAGGGTTAGTAAATCATGTGGTAATTTTCATTTTTGGGTGAAATATCCCTTTAACAACTTGGGAGAATTTCAGAACTTATGTAGAATTTTACATAAAAGCACAGCATACTGATCCTTCAAACCCCAGGCTAATGCATCAGTCCCTCTAGCCTGAGGAACTTTATCTGTAAGGATATATCTTGTATGTCGCTCCACAAAGAATGTTTACCCTGTTATGTATTCTGGTATGTTTCTCATATAGTGAAAGGTCAAATGGCAAATCTGACTTTCTGTGTCACTTGTAGATGTGAACTTGCTCAAGACAGAGATTGTCGGTACTGATGAGAAAGCACAGTAGGGCATGTTGGTGTGTGTCAAGGTGTTGAGAAATCATTACTCACTGCTGTCTGGGATCGTTTGGTTGTCCCAGTCCCAAGCCTCCACGATCAGAGTGTATGCTCGCTAGGAGATAGAGAGAAAGAGCTGGTTAGCTAATATACACAGACATATAGGTCTTCACAGTCAAAGTCTATGCTGAAGACAAACACAAATTATCAATAAAACAACAAACAAAAACAATGGCACAAGAAGCACAGATAAAAAAATCATATTACTTTACCGATAGAGTCCAAATAAAACAATGTTCAAAACTTTGGGGTCAGTAAGATTTCTTTAATGTTTATGAATGAAGTCTCTTATGCCCACTAAGGCTACATTTATTTGATTTACAATATTGCGAAAACACAAATATTATTACAATTTAAAATGAAGGCTTTCTATTTGAATAATGGCTTTCTAATTGACTATTTTCAGCAGTCATTACTCCAGTCTTCAGAGTCAAATGATCCTGCAGAAATCATTCTAATATGCTGATTTGCTGCTCAAGAAGTATTTCTTTAAATTATCAATGTTGAAAACAACACTGCTTAATAAACAAAGTGGAAACTGTCACAATTATTTCAGGATTCTTTGATGAACAGAAGGTTAAAAATAACATTTATTGGAAACTGATTTTTTTTAACATTATGAATGTCAGTACTGTCACTTTGATCAATTTAATGCATCCTTGCTGACAACAAGTAATAATATATTGAAGAACAAATCTTACTAAATTTATTAACCTAAATTTATGAACAGTAGTGTTATATTGAGACAATATAACGAGGAGAATACAAGAAAGTATAACACTTGGTATGCTGGCTATATGGAACTCATGCGTTTCAAATAAAACAAGTTTTTTTCACATTAATCTCACAAAACCACACTTAGAAGGGCATCAGGGGACATCCTTGAAAAAAAAATTATTCATGAAGTATAATATCTAGAGATTTTTTTTCAGTTACTCTAGGGTTGGGTTAGTGTGTTGCCATTATCAAACAATGGAAATCTATTTAATGTCCTCATATTGATACCCTGTGTATATGTGTGTGTGCCTTTTTAACAGGATGCTAGTCATAACAGCAACGTGAATAACCTGGTTCCCACGGTCTGGTGACTGATTAGCTGGGTTATAAACCAGATGAATGATGAAATGGTGCAAGGATGTTTGTAGGAGCGTGTATCAGGGCACTGCTGCACTCAACAATTCATAAATGATTGCGTGATGCTTATGCATGCACTTTTTTCACACAGACATGTGCTTCAACAGTGTTCTTTAGTTCATTTATTTCATGGGAAAATGGTTTGCTAACTCAAGTCAAATAACAGCATGGGCAGAATGACTTCAAAAGGTTCAAAAGGTTTCTGAACCAGCAGTACTTCACAGTGAGTGAGGTGAACTGACTGTAAGATGGGAGAGGTCATGTTACTTCACTCAAATGAAGGGTAGTAACGTTTCTTCCCTTTAATCTGACAGAACCTGAGTGCTTTTGGATTACAAACATTATGTTGGATGAACATTCAGGAAATGTCTGAAACATTAGGAAGAAATCTCTGGGACAGGATAGCATACAACAGAGTGTAATAAGATTCTGTGTAGTTAAGAGTTTTTTCCTTCAGCTTAAGTCTGTATAAATGAAAATGGTTAAAAATCACACCACCATTAATTTCCAATACTTTGGCACAGGAAATGGAATGGAACAGCTTTATATGATGTATGATATAAAGCTTCACACACACACACACAAATAAAATAATAAAATAAAAAACTGTGGAAAACAGAGGATATTTCTCAAGAGGTGATTTTAGCAGGTCTATGTTTGGCTGAAAGGTTGTATTTTTTAGTTTGGGCAGAGATCAGGTTTACTGCACGGCATGAGAAACATGCCCATGGATTTCGTGTGCTGACACTCACGCATCTTTTCTCTGGAAGCATGAATCAGCACGCTAACATCAGTGAAGCCAAACCACTCCAACTTGTAGGTGCATGCAGTAAATGGTAGAAAGGAAAGACTCCTGATACAGGCATGGCTTCAAATCTTTCACTAAACCTCAAACAAAATTCATGCATCTCAGAAAAAACATTAATGTTTTGGCATTTCATTGACATTTATAGATGTACATATTTGTATGTACACAGACAGGCTACAACAGATCTGTAAAGTATGCAAAACTCTTCAGAAAATATTTAACATGTATGTTAGGAGTAATGGTGGCAGAAGGATGTTCATGAAGAAACAAACATTAAAACTGATGGACAACTGCTGGACAACTACAAAATACTATCACAATACAAATATAAATTTATTATTGAACTTAAAAGTGTGGCAGTTATATTGCATCAGAAATGTAGTCACATTTGTTTTTTGTTTTTAAGTTGTTTTCTTTTGCACTAGGTGTCTTGCTGTTTGTCTAACTTCTTGTTAAAAGCCACAAGTGTCAAATCTGCCTTGAGAAACCAGCTTTCTATTATATTCTGCTGCTCTGCATCAGTAAGTATGCTGTGTGAATAACAGTAGACAGCAAGATAATTACTTACTCTCAGAGAAATGTGAAAATGAATCACAATGTGAAAGGTGTACAGGCAATGCTTTTAAAATGGGCAAGGCATTATAGACATGTTGTATCTTGAATTGTCCACTGCATGCATTCATGGTGCAAGTTGCACCATGAATGCATGCAGTGGACAATTCAAGATTGTAAGAGAAGATTCTGATTGCAAGAGGCACCATTAGACAGGCACCATTAGACTTTAGGTCCTTTGGGGAAGCTTAGAGGGGAAAGCTGCTTTTTTCTTTTTCTTTCTTTCTTTCTTTCTTTCTTTCCTCTGGTCTTTTGGCTTGGTTCTTCTTGTTCTCGTTTTCTTTTTTATCATTCCCTGTTCAGATTGTAAATTGCTGATTTCTACCTGTCATAGACTTCTTTCAGCGGTTTTAGTTTAAATGCCAAGGGTTAATTTGTCACTTATACTACTGATTCTTCATGTGTAGTGTATGTACATGCATGCCCTTGCCTTAGATGTTTATATATGAATTTGGTTGAATTTTGTATATATTTTTTTCTGCAAATGTCATTTTGTTGTTTTATGTATTTTCTGTCATTTAATTTTCTGTGTAACTGACAAGTGTACCTTATTATTATTTTTTTTAAACTTTTTTTTAATTCATATTTATTTAGGGTTTTATTTACGTATCTGTGCAATTATTTTTTAATTATTACTGCTGTTGTGTCTATCACTTGCTGTTGTATGGCTGATTGTTTGTCTACGTGTTTCTGTATGTTTAAAAGAGAAGAAAATAAAAATAAAATTTGATTTAAAAAAATGGGCAAGGTATACGCAAACTATTGAGCCAAATCTTATGCGTCATGAACTGAAAAAAAACAAAAAAAACAAGTGATATTTGTTTCACTAAAATATTTCAAAGTTCATGCGATTAAGCCTGAAGCTCTTTGCAATCATCATCACATCCTTATGAAAACTTCAAACAAACTCCAATCCTCATTACTCTTTATAATTCCCTCTCATTTGGGCATGTGTCATGAAAAATTAGCAAAATATAATGAATATGGTAGATATACACTACAGTTCAAAAATTTAGGGTTGGTGAGACCTTTTTTTTTTAGTCAACTTATTCTCACTAAGATAATTTATTTGATCAAAAACACAGTAAAACTATATTGTAAAATACAAAAATTTTCTATATATATATATTTTTTAATAAATCTTAAAATATACTTTAATTTACTCCTGCATGCTGAATTTTCAATAACCATTTCTCCAGTAATTACTCCATTTAGTGCCACATCATCCTTCAGTAATGAATCTAAGAAGCTGATTTGGTGCTTAATAAACATGTCTAATTAATTTCAATGTTGAAAACAGTTGTACTGCTGAATACTGCAAACCCTGATACATTTCATTTCAGGATTCTTTGAGGAATAGAAAAAACATTCATTTGAAATTGAAATCTTTTGCATCATTATAAATGTCTTTATTGTCACATTTGATCAGTTTTATTTGATCAAAATGGTCTGTTCGCATAAAAACCTAATCAGCTTACAAAATAAAATAATCTGCATGTATGCAGTACTATACCATAATACAAGAACACTCAACCCAAAAATGAAAATTACAGGTTTAAAACCATTTAAGAGTGAGTAAATGATGACAGAAATTTTATTTTTGGGTGAATCTCTTTAATAATGTATTTAAGTATTTGTTACGATGCTTTCTTTACAAAGCCTTTAAAAATAATCATTACTGTGGGAAGGACAATGAAACTAGCTTAATTTATGTTTGGTTGTTGAAGTTAACTTAACATTGTATTCTTGTGCAATGTATATTTTATTTTTTCATAAACATTTTGTTTGACAAGAAACCATAATTGGCGGACCACCTGCAGTTCCCCCACAGACCCCCTGGGGGTTGCCTACTGCTTTATAACATCAAGAATAACATCTAAACCCATTAAATGTGTCAGGATGTTGAGGAATCAGTGTCAGCAAAATAATGATAGGCTTTGTGTAGCATTAGTTTGCAGCATGAGCATACTGATGTAAACACCTGGTCAGTGTAGTGGTGTAAAACAAAGTTACTAATCTCCAAAGACAGCCATCAGACACCAACCACCAGTCCAGGGAGGAGCAGGAGCAGGGAAGATTTTATCTTTCCTTAGTTAGAGGGAAATAAGACACCCACATGCATATACACATGCCAGCAGATACACAGGAACACGCACACACTGGCAATGAATAAATTACACCTCCTAAGTGATACTGAGCAGGCAGTGCCACAGTTTTTACACCTCAGAGGGCCTTGAGGAGGACGTATATTGCGAGAACCGAGCTGGAGTGTGCCTTTTATTATCATATACACTCAGACCAGATTTTAATATACCAGTCCCTAAGGATTCAGGTCAAATGCAAATCAATGCACAGTAACACACTTACATGGGAACTGTTCCAACTAAAAGCTGAATGTGATATGTGCAGGCTGGTAACACACCTGTGTAAGTCTCTTCATACCCCATGTGCTTGGGTTTCTGTGGCACAGAATTAACAATGTAATTCTATTGTGTGCAGTTTTTTAGTGAAAGAGGTGTTGGTTTATTAAAGCAATAAGCTATGAGAAGCTGTGTATTTGATTTTATCATGATTAAGGTGTGTTGTTAATTTAAAGCTTTTTAAAAGAAGTATTTCACACAAAATCAAAAATCTGCACTGTCAAATGCCAAAATGACATTCACTGATATTTCATTGACATTTAGAGATCTGTGTATGCAGACAGACTACAACAGATATGTAAAGTATGCAAAACTCTTAAGAAAACATTTAATATGAATGTCAGAAGTAACAGTGGTAGAGACTGAAGGCTGTTCATGTAAAAACAAACATTGACACTGTAAATGTAAAAACATGTCATCACCGTCTTTTTTATATAAACTTATGAATGTGAAAGTTATATAAACATATGAATGTGGAAGAATATTGCACCAAAAGTGTCATAGCACTTGTGTTCTGCCATTTAGTTCATTGTTTTTTTAATTGTTTTTCCTTTGTAAACATGCAATAGGTGTCTCACTGATTGTCCAACATCTTGTTAAAAGTGTCAAGTGTCAAATCTGCCTTGAGACACCAGCTTTCTGCTGTAATCACCTGCTGGTCTGCATCCGTGTGAGTGTTGAAATGTTAGTAGCCAGCAAGACAATAATTTAGATATTTTAATATCTAGAAAAATGAAGGTGTGAAAGGTATACAGGGCTTTTAAAATTGACAAAAAAGTCTATTACAAATTACCCGAAGGCATATTATAATTTTATGTGAGGACAAAACTTAAAAGTGATTATTCTTGACACCTAGAATTTTCTCCTCCAGTGATATTAGTCAGTTTAGGACAAAAATTTAAAATAAAATAAAATCAAATGAGAATGAATGAATGAAATGATTTCTTTAACATGGTAAAATCATTATAATAAATGGTCTTGAGTGGCTAAGAAAACTGTATAGCAACAGCAATATGATAGAAAACCCTATGTTGTTTAATAATCAAAACAAGCAATATTTCTGCTTAATAGAACAAGAATAAGTTAAAATTAAGTTGACTGCATGAAAAATAACATGAACATGCAACTGCACCAACATTAAGCTTCTGAAAACTATGGGAACATGTTTGCATTAATAATTGTCAAATATCAACTGTTATCACTCCTGTAACCAGTAGACAACATCACAGTCCAGTTGAAGAACACAAAGCGGGTTTGCATCAAACACATGTGATCTAATACGCAGCCAACTCTACAGAACGCTCACAGAAAAAAGGAGAGAGAAACAGTCGTGAAACAAGAGACCCAACACTCATCCAAGATTTAAAGAAAGCAGGATGGGGTGAAAGGAGGACAGGAAAGAACTGAAAATAAAAAATGGAAAGAGTAGAGCAGATCAAATAAAGTTTGAACATCTAGTCAGGCCCTCATAACTGTTTTAGTTGTAAAGAATGAAGGAGTCAGGTTTGCCTGTCACTAGCATCCCTCTCTCTTTTAGTAAAACTTTTAATGTGAATCAATTTCCCTTGCATCTTGGCAGGTTTACATATATGTGATTTAAAACAGAGACAGAAATGACAGAGCAAAGATACAGTAATTTAAGTGTCATATCTCAAAACAGCTAGATACACTGACTGCTTTAGAAAGAGCTAGCGTTATCTTTGGTAAAGATACATTGCTATTGTATATTTCTGTTTGGTTTTTAAAATATCTTTTTTCTTAACTGTGTATTCAGAGTTTAGATTAAGTCTGAGAACTTATCGTGAAACAGAACATGGACTTTTTGAGCTCTTACTTGGAAAAGCTTAAATAAAAAAATAATTGTGATGTGTGTGTGTGTGCTCAGTGGGATGGGATTTTTATTCAAAAACAAAGGATGGTATGCTGGAAGAGTATCAAAGATCTCACAGCTGTAGGACGTCAGGCACAGAAGGACTTATAAGGTTCATAAACATCACCTTCCGTAAACTGCGGTCCTCCCCTGGCACACCCGATTCGCTAAGAAACTATGGACAACAGCAGATGTAAGTGTCTTAGCAGACTTCAGATTAGCTGATGTTCAGCTAAATAACACTGATGATGTCCAATGACCCAAGAAATTGTTTATCCAACAGTATATTGTCTACCATCATTTCCATTCATTAAACATACACATGCTGCAGAGAACATTATGGGAGGATTATTCCCATTAGCAAGTGTTTGTTTTTGTGGTTTGCCAGTTCCAAAAATAACTATTAAACCTCACAAGCAGGGGAATTTCCTTCCTACTATGGGCTGTCTTCACCAGTATTAACACAAGACTGCAAATATCTCTCACTTCAGACTTCAACAGAGTTACAGCAGGGAAGAATCTTCAGAAGTTCACCAGCTGAATGTGAAACCAGTTTCTCAAATGACTCACCTGCAAAACTGTTTAAACAGCACTTATGAATCTGTTCGCATGCAGGTGACCAGATAACCGTTCTGAGACACAGTCTAGACCTAACTAAACTCAAAAAGTAGAATTTGCACCTGTGAAACAGTCCTAAATTGAATAGGGAAACCATGTTTTTACGGTGTATGTAAAAACACAGATGTTCTTATGCATACCAGAAACGACAGCAAATCAACAACTATGGGTATGATAGATAGATAGATAGATAGATAGATAGATAGATAGATAGATAGATAGATAGATAGATAGATAGATAGATAGATAGATAGATAGATAATGCATGAGTGTGTGGATGGAAAGATGAAGTTGTAAGTTGTTGCAGAGCCCTGTAAAATAATATTTAAAGTTGATTCTGGAAATAATCTTGATTTGTTCCCTTGAAACCAACTCTTAATTGAACAATCTGTAAGCTGTCTCAAGTTCAGTCTTGGTCAGATTCTTCCAAGATCAACATTCCAAAGAAAAACACTGAAGAACAATCTCAGAGATATAGAAATAATCATGCACAGTCCCAAAGCGTCTCATTACTGTGTACATGATTTTATCTCCAACTGAGCAATTACTGTGCGTTTAAAACAAAGCCACTTTAAAAGACATGTGTACATAACAGAAGAACACAGGCAGCTCTCACCACAGCGCTACTGTTATCACCACGGCCAAAATCTGGAAGCAAACAAGACTCAAACGCAGTGATTCAGCATTTTTCACTACTTACAAAACATATTTACCAGGTTTAAGAAAACAACAACAAACTCACACTGAGGTAAGCGCTGTGTGGTTTGAGTTAAATGTTTTACCCACAGTAATGTGCCTTGCGTTATCTTACAAACTATCTGTTCTGGTCTATTTAGCGACAATGCTGCTATCTGAAACATGATCGTGTAGACAACTCCCACTGCCTCTCTCTTTCTCTTCACTATCTCTCTGGTTGTGATATCACTCCATGAGCATGCCAGCTCTAGTCAAGAACTCTGTCTTGTGTAAATCGTGCCTTTCTTAAAAAAAACAAAAAAAAGAAAAAAAAGAATGCAATCTCATTTTTGCCCAAAACAGCATTCCTGTGAGCTCATGTGAGTGTTCCCTTCACTAATGACCATATATTAAAATTCTTTCACTAAGAAAAATATGCTAACATGCTCAGAGTTGATTTGCTGAGAAAGTGACATGTTCATTAATGAATTTAGACTGATTTTATGATATGATTAATGATTTTAGTAAATGTTTTAGACTTGCTGCTGAAAAAAGAAGAAACTTAAAACAGACTTTTCAGGTAAATAGATAGATAGATAGATAGATAGATAGATAGATAGATTGACTGATTAATTGATTGACTGATTGATTGATTCAGAATGGATGGATAGATATGTTGGTTGGTTGTTTTAACACCATGCCAACTTCTAATGCCAATACTATAAAAGAGCTATTAAAAAAACTATATAAGGCTTTTAAAGTTTGAGATAGATAGATAGATAGATAGATAGATAGATAGATAGATAGATAGATAGATATTGATTGTCTTCCTTTTAAACTCCGCAATACATGGACTTCTTGCAGCCCCGTCTGCATGCCATGAAGTAAAACACACTACGTCCTATAAATACGACACCATCAGTAAAGCGTGTAACTGCACACTCCGCGCGCGAGAGAGACACGCACCAGCCGCCGCTCGCGCAGCCAAACGCGCGCCGTAACCGGAGATGCTCTACTCATCATCTCTACGATTAACGCCAGTGACCACCGTGACACCGAGCTCTCCTCTTTCCACCGAGTCAAACATTTGCTTTGCAATGAGTGTTTAAAGCTTAGGCTACCAGTTGCTGTTGTTAAGACCAAGTTGCTGTATGTTCACTTGTGCGTCTTGACCATCTGCTGGAAACAGTTTTTGGATCAAGGTGGTTTCTAGCTGGTCTAAACTGGTCGTTTGCTGGCACAAGCCAGCAGACCATCTTGGACCGACAACAAACCAATCTTAAGGTGGTCAGGCTGGCTTAAAGTGGAAATATCAACCAGTTTGGACTATAGCCTTATACTTAATAATAATAATCTTAGACCAGATAATCATTTCCACAGATTCCACCTTGAGCTGGATAATATGGTGATAGGCTATAGCAAGAAATCGTTAACATAAGCGGGGCTTTGATTTGATACTTCCCAAATGTCATATGGGCATATAGCCTAATGAGTTTTCAATTGTAAAGCTAGTATAGGAAAATCTATGTTACGTTATAAGTTTAGCTACTTGCTTTCTTCTTCTTTTTTTTCAAAGTTATCAAAGTTACAACTAGCAGTGTTAAGTTTTGACACCCTTAAGAAAATTCGAGTTCAAACTCATAAAATCGAGCAGACATTTTTTTCACAACGTAGCCTATATAAAGATAACTATATAGCAAAATGCTCACAAAAAGGGTTTGTTTGTTGTTGAAGGGCTGATGAAAGAGGGATCGTTGAACACCTACCGGCCAGGCGAACTGAAAGGGGATGATAACGGTCCCGAGGTCATTGGCCTTGTTTGGGTTTCCATTGAATCCTTTCAACTGAAACGTATTCCCTCCGATCACGCTCGAGCTTCCAGTGCCGTACGTACATAAGCCATATGTGGTGACCTCCACCTGGTATTCCTTTAGACACACTCTCAAGTACGTGTCACATTCGTCCTGGTCGCACAACCCGTTTTGCGCGCTCCGTGCGCCGTCACAGCAGTTTCCATTCGCGAGCTCACCCCTGTCATTCTCCACGCTGATCAACTGGAGCTCCAAATAACCCGACGACTGGCACACCTAAAAATAACATAAACAGCAGTTAAAATATGAAATGCAAACAGTTTGGCTCTGTAAGTCTGCACGGAATAATTTGTGTTGCTCCCATTATAATACAAGACAGAACATGCACCAGAACGCAATATAGCGGATACAGTGCACTGACTTACATTTGTGTTAAAGGAGTGATCTCATGGTTATACAGGTATTGCAAACGTACCAATCAAATACCCTCGCAGCAAATATGAATAAACATGTTTGTGCAATAATGAAATATGCACTTTATTTAGACAGTGCTTAAAGTTTCGATGTACATGCATTAACAGTGCACGCGGACTGGTTTTAAAACGCCTTTAAAGTTTAAGGATCACATGATTTCACTGACAGCAGGATAATTCTATTAGGACAAGAATCCCAAAATCTAATTTGACAAAAATGAATGAATTTCAGTTCAGTGTAAATCGGTTGTTAATCTATGACTTTACAACTAGTGAATAAATAGGTGGACTTAAAAAGGCATAAGGAAGTTTAACTCACCTCAGTCCAAAACGTCAAAATTAAAAACACTACTGAGAAACAAGCTCCAAAATAGTTATGCATGACTCCTATGAAGTTAATACGACATGATTAAAAAAAGAAAACACAAATATGCATCATTATCCACAAAAATCCAGCCATTCAAAGTGATTCCTTTCTCCGCAAGACCTCCAGAAGATGAGATGAAAGTCACACACATACACCCACTCGCTCCTTCAGCGCGCTGCTCTCACTATATCAGTCAACTACTAGCAGTCCGAACGGGCTTGATTGACAGTTCAATACACCATTGGCAAGCCATCAGTTGTAGTAGAGCGTCTGCGTCAGCCAATCGCATAGTCAGAGGGCGGAGCCTTCCTATAAATGATAGATCTGACAGGCTTATTGACTTAGTTTGTAAAGGAAAAAGATTTTAAAACGACAAGAAAAACTGTTATTATTTAAGAATTGCAATCTTTCACAAAAGAAATAATTTTCGATTCTAAAATATTTGACAATTTAATGGTTTTATAATTACTGGTAAAAGTATGTTGACATTCTGTAAACGATTATTACACACTAAGTATTTATTTGTATTTATTTTATTTGCATTTATTTATTTTTGTTTTTTTTTAGCATTTTGCCCTGTTTGAACTCTTTCACAATCCAAATCTACACTCATGTCAAAGCACGGGTGAATGTTTGTGGGTAACAGATACAGAGCGCCCTCTAGTGATCGATTACTGGTGTATTTGAGTTAAAGGTACTGTATTATTAGGTTTCCTCCTGAAAACTTCAATAGAAAGACTGTCATTCACTCTTTGACCTCATCTAGTCCTGACTTTTTGTAGGCTTTATTTATTTATTTATTGGTTTTTGTTTTTTCGTTGTTGATGTTTTTAGTTCAACATAATCCAAAAAGGGTATTTTTGAAAATTCCCTGACAAATAGCCTACATGCTGAACAATAACTTGCAAAGACTTTTGAAGTGATCATCAGAATTTGAAATCGTCATAAAACAGACTAATCATGTTTTTGAGATGTTCTCATGAATTTAGTAAAAACCAAACATGTCTGTTTGTGTGTGTTTACACTAAGCACTTGCCCATATCACTCTCACATCTCTTTATTATTTGAAGTCATTATTGTGCCTGATAAAACAGCATGGGAATGTTTTTTTTTTTGTTTGTTTTTGTTTTGTGGTCAAAGGCTTCCCACCCCTCAGCCATGATACCAGACCTGAACTTTTGCTCTTTAGTAAAGGGAGAACTAAAAGAGTTTGTTAATAATAGAATAAACCAGATGATATCACAGATTTACTGTATAGCTGTGTCACATCCTGCTTTTTGTTAATGTCTTTCTACATCTGTCTCTACTCTCGCTCTCTCATTCATTAGGAAATGGGTGACGCTATAGTGCTAATCTAGCCGTCAGACTCCATCCTGCGTTCCTCTAGTGCCGGTCCATAGCCAGAATAAAGAGAGGAAGTCAGCCCAAGAGCTGCATGCAGAGGAATTAGATGTTAACAATGCTTGCTGCACTCTGAGGATGTGACACACTGTGGCTGTGATAGAAAGAAAGGCACCTGCATTCTGTTGAGCCCATACAACATGTACAGATTGGGGAGGGGGTGGGAAACTTGGAAATATTTTGCACATGGAATAATATCTACACCACAGAAGCACACGTTATTTGAGTCTAAGGGTATGACTAATTGAAGTGTTGTTGTTGTTGTCATCGTCGCCATTGTAGCTCTATTATAACAGCTGAGGTTTGGCCTGCAGTCAAAAATACAGTTTTAGTTTTGATACAGTGTTGTTGATTGATTTGTTTGGTTGCAGGATGAGATAAAAGATTACAGCTCTGTCTGTTAACAGAAGAGATTAGCTCACATATGAAATAAAATTTTTACATGCAGTGACCCTAAAAAGCCTGTGTCTTATTTGATAATATCTTAATTTTGAAGGCCTTTAACTTACATGATAATATGCTGAGAAACCTGTTGTACACAATTTACTACATGCCTTCTGCCATCGTATTGACAGTTCATACTTTTTTTAGGAAGTAAATGGCCTTATATCATTCCTAAAATGTGTCCACGTGTTATATAATGTTATATGTGTGTGTGTATATATATATATATATATATGGGTGCATCTCAAAAAATTTGAATATCATGAAAAAGTAAAAAAAAAAGGTGTAACTTGTTTCAAAAAGTGAAACTTTCATATATTCTACATTCATTACATGTAAAGTAAAACATTTCAAAAGTTTTTTTGTTTTAATTTTGATGATTAGAGCTTTCAGCTCTAGAGCTTACACAAAGCATATTAAATGCAAAGTTGACTGGAAGGAAGAAATTGGGTAGGAAAATGTGCACAAGCAATAGGGATGACCGCAAGCTTAAGAAAACTGTCAAGCAAAGCCAATTCAAACACTTGGGAGAGCTTCACAAGGAGTGGACTGAAGCTGGAGTCAGTGTATCAAGAGTCACCACACTCAGATGTCTTCAGGAAAAGGGCTACCAAGCCACTTCTGAAACAGAAACAACATCAGAAGCATCTTACCTGGGCTACAGAGAAAAAGAACTGGACTGTTGCTCAGTGGTCCAAAGTCCTCTTTTCAGATAAAAGTCAATTTTGCATTTCATTTGGAAATCAAGGTCTGGAGTCTGGAGGACGACTGGAGGGGCACAGAATCCAAGCTGCTTGAAGTCCAGTGTGAAGTTTCTGAAGTCGGTGATGATTTGGGGTGCCGTGATGTCTGCTGGTGTTGGTCCATTGTGTTTGATCAAGTCCAAAGTCAATGCAGCCGTCTACCAGGAGATTTTGGAGCACTTTATGCTTCCATCTGTTGACAAGCTTTATAGAGATGCTGATTTCCTTTTCCAGCAGGACTTTAGCACCTGCCCACAGTGCCAAAACCACTTCCAAGTGGTTTGCTGACCATGATATTACTGTGCTTGATTGGCCTGCCAATGCCTGACCTGAACCTCATATGGAATCTATGGGATATTTTCAAGAGAAAGATGAGAAACAGTCGCTCCAACGATACAATAGTGCCTCAGCAGAGCCACAGGCTGATCACTTCCATGCCACACCTCACTGATGCTGGAATTTGTGCTAAAGGAGCACTATATATATATATATATACACATATCTCAATAAACAGAATGTTGATCATAAAACTAAGCATTTGAATCTTAAAGACATATTATTGGGAGATATAGAGCAACAACTGACATTTACATGTATTTTATGTAAGCAGTCTACTAAACTGTTATAGATATCTCATTGATTTACATTATAAACTATCAGAATTTAATCTTTTTGTTATATGAATAACAGCAACAGCTATTTATATTTAATAATATACTCAATGTATCATACTTAAGGAGCCATAAAAGACTGATGTATCAAATATGATATAAAACATTTAACATTTTTATATACTGTTCCATTTCAATAGACCTTTTTCACATTTCTGGGTTTCTCAGCAGCGGAAGCCATCATAGTTGGGTAAACTTCGAAAGCAGTGAATGGGAGAGTACCACAAATATATTTTTTGCATTCCCATTTCCTCAAATAGCAGAAGAAAAACTCCACAATAGTGTTTTCATGACTTTCAAAAAAAACAAGGGAAAAAAATGAGAGACTGATTACGGCAGTCTCATAGACTCTGTTTTAGAAACTCCCTTGCATTAGTGTTAACTATTTTTTTTTTGTAATTTGATGCGAAGGTGAAATAATACAAAGTATGGTGTTATAAATGTACAAATATTTTTTTGCAAAATCAAAATATAAAACACTTTTGAGGATTTACAATGCTGATGACCGTTGAAACGTATCATCACAGTCTTGTGAAAAGGTGCCCATATGATTTTTTTTTTAATGTGTTAGACTTTACCAGGTTAAGCATATCTGAAGTGCCCAAATCTATGGCCACCATAAATGCATTCACTCTGTCTTCTTCTCATTCTCTCTCCTTCCACTTGAAGAAGCAGAGAGAAACAGAAGTGCAGCAAGCAGGTGTGTCATTGGGAGGTATGAAATTCTGTCTCAGGTTTATAAATGTCAGTGATGGAGTGTGAGAGTGCTTAACCTCTGACTTCAAGTCAGACTTCAATTACCGCTAATGCAGATTCCCTCAGTGTGTGCACTCTACGCCTCTTTTAGGGTCACTGAAGGAGTGTGACATGTCAATGAGTTGACCTGAATATGTCATCTTCAGAAGAGCCACTTACAGCTCACCTCAGCTTGCTCTGTTCTGATTGATCTCGGAAAACTGATTTTAGTTCCTAAAAAGGGTGACAGCAATAAAACTGTGTTTGCTTACTCTTGAGTTTTACATTTTGTTTTTGTTCACAGCTGTGGGTTACGCTCTTATAGAAAAAGCAGGATATATCTTGAATTGTACTTACCTGTTGTGTACACTCACAGAAAATATTTGTCTTATGTCTTTCAAAATCATACATGGCTGGTTCACAAATACCGCGTTTTTGGGATCCACTGTGCTGCTTTTTCATGTTTTAAGTAAGCATGCATAGATAAAGGTGTTGCGCCGCTTATGACCGCCGTGTACAGTCCGTAAGTTTTGCCTCTTTGTTGCCATCTCTGTTTGAAAACCTGGAATTGCAGCTCTGTGCAGAATTATCTTCCTTGCGTGGGGTTGTACTCCGGCACGGCTCCAACGCGGATGAATCTAATGTTTTGAGGAGTATGTGTGTCAGTCTGTCAGTCACCGCACCGGTGTGGATACTGTACTTAGGAATCACAGATTCTAGCCTACATCTTGGAATATATGACCCAAATAAGAATTTTCAGCTTATATTGCCATCTGAACAAGTAAGTAACAAGTCTGCCACATTTGTTCTGATCAACTGAGGAAAAAAGCATTGCAATAAATCACGCTACCAATCCTTTCTGGATTACAATCCGCCATCAAAATTATACATTTAATTATTCTAGCTGCTGTGAGAAAAGGCTAAATGATCCGCCACCTGCAGGATCCTCACATGCAATAGCCTAGTAGCCGGGACAACTTCATTATGTTTTCAGACGTGACGTAATGGCGCAGTGCCATGCTCGAATTTCCTGTGAAAACCTATCCGTACCACTCAAATTAGAAAATGTTATTATAAGCTAACCGTTGTGAATCGGGCTAAAGTAAGGTGATAGTTTTGAACACTGGCTGGTTATGTACTTGCTCAGATATTGATTTTGGATAATTTTTAACCCAAAAAAGTTACGGACTGCAGCTTTAAAATAAGCACAACTTTAATTGGCACACAATGCTGCTGCTTATCAATGTCAGTTATGAAACAGCAGACCAATCAGAAGACGGCAGAAGCGGGACAAGAATCGTGAGCGTTTGTGTCTCATGGTTTAAACGAAACAAAACAAATAAAATAAGTAAAATAAAATAAAATGGATAGAAATATCATGCATAGGCTTTATAGCGCTTTTATGGTAGCCTACTTTTTTGTCCTTTTTGAAGCTTGACAGCCCCTTGTCCCCAACCACTTGTATGGAGCTTTGCTCCACATTTTGTATTCAACTGAAGAAAGAAAGTCAAAATATCCTTTCAAAAAAGAGCTGAAGTATGGAGGTATCATAGAAATACTGTATATCTTTATCGGATTTCAAACTGCCAAACAATCCACTAATAATGTTTGATACAGCTTGTAAGCATATTAACCTAATTTTATTTTGAGGTTATTTCTGTGACTACTGGCACCATTGCACCAAACAAAACTGTGAGCAAATATTTGTTGGGACAAACAGGTAGTCCAGTACCGTACATACTCCAGTAGCCTAGCTGAATTAGTCAAAATGAATTAACTTAAAAATATATATATATATATATATTTTTTTTTTTTTTTTTTTTTCACATTATCCAGCCTGAGACTGTAAACCACTGGTAATTAGACAGCTATGTGACCCCACCATGGCACATAGGCCCGTGTTTGAAGCCCAGCTGTGGTTTTGATCCAGGCTTCTGGGAAAAGATGCCATGGCAGAGTATAGGTCTGCAGCCCATGAGGGTTAACCTCAGGCGGGTATGTGCGTGCCTAGCAGTGGGTGGGTATATAGAGGATGGAGCTGTTATCAGCTCAGTCAGCTGTGCCAATCATTCATTGCATTAGTGTGCTGTAAGAGAGGGAGGAGTACACACACACACACACACACGCACGCACAATGAGACATTGTGTTGCTTATATACAGTGCTGAATAGAAGGAGATAGGCAGGGCTGGCTGCGCATGGATTATGTGTTTTTCAGAGAAATCCCTAAGGACCCTTTGTGTGTGACTGTGACCTTCTACACATGAGAATATTCTCTAATGTGTGTTTGTTTAATATATTATATACATAAAACATTCCTTCAATTTGACTAGGACTTTTCGCTGTTTTTATCGCTCTGCCAGTCTGTGTTTGCACATATGAAACAGAAGGTCTGTGCATCAGTGGTGAAGATTTCATCCACTAGGGGCCTCAGCAAACTTCCCAGAGGATCGTAGGATGATTAATTTAAATGAATAAATTATTATCAGTGTATTAAAATAATATAACATACAGTAAATCTAAATTAGAATGCTAAAAACATTAAATTCACGTCTTCAAATATTCTGTTGAGTTAAAACTGTTTGACTCTTTCTGCAGGTTACATCGCCAGTAGGTGGCGTGGCGTCTAGTGACTTTAATCAGTCTTTGAATTGTTTATTTAATAAATTTGTTTAAAAACAGATTCATTCAAGAATTAAACAATTTATTCAATCATTCACGAGCAGTTTGTTAAAAAACACAGACACTGTGTCCAAATATGCCTACTTCCATACTATATAGTAGCCCATGCGAAAAATAGAAAAAAAATTCGGACTGTCTGAATTCATAGTATTTGAAAAACAGCAGTCGAAAAGTACCCGGATTACCTACTACTTCTGATTTTGGACGCAGCTAGATTCATTTAATGAAGAACAAATTGGCTTTTCTTGAGTGAGTCATTAAATTATTCACTCAAATGATTAGTTTAAACCGCTGATTCATTCTTTCTGCTATGTGCTGCTCTAGATGCCAATTCTGCTAAGGTTTCTCTTGAAAAATAGACAAAGTACATCCAACTTAATGTCATATATGATTTCACGTTAATTTGTACAATGTGATTTCTAAGGAAAACACGATTTTTAGAAAAAAGGTAGGAGCACGATGGTCCACCCCTAAACCTAATTGTCAGATTGTACAAAAAAGTATGAATGAGATTGTATGAACTCATGCCAGTTAAGTATTACAAAAATGACATGAGAATGTGTTGCAATATCACATTTGAAATTTGCTGTTGGTTTAAATATCAGTGCTTTTTTTCTTACTCATATAAAATAGCTTAACTATCTTAATCCATACTCATTTTCCAGAAAACCTTATACCGAATTAAGTTCCTCTTCAGCCTTACCGCTTTATTCAAAGGCATGTACTTTCACTTATTACCTGATGCTTGAACATGTTTTTCTCTCTTGTTAAGACATGTTAAGATTTTCTTTAATGACTTCTTGCACACTCCTCTGTGTTCTCATGTTTTTTTGAACAGGAACAAGAGAACTGTTGGAAATGTTCTTGGGCAGGGAAAGATCCTGTGCAATTGTGTTTCACACATAGAGGTATTTTTCTGTATGAGGTAACATTTCCTGCAATAGAGAGAGAATGAGAGAAAAAAGTGAGGAGAAAATGGTCGAGAGACTTCATTGTAGCGAAATCTGTCAAAGGTAGGCCTACTACATGATACGGGGGAATCAAGGGGAATTCCACAGACATTCCATTCTGTTCCAAACACTTCACAGCAAGTTTAGCAGCACAGGAAAACACAGAGAGTCAAGGTTATATCACTCTCCCTCTTCCATTGTAAATCTCAGCCTGTACAATCCCATGCCAAATCACATTCCAAGTTTTTGCATGAATGATACTAATTCCTGAACCTTGACACGATGTTGGAGGGCATATCTTTACATGTGGGGAAATAATCCTTTCATGTGCATGATTGTGGTATTAATTTCCTTGAAAAGGAGACAGAGAGTGTCAAAGAGGAGGTAAATCTGGCCTCTACATGTCAAGAAGACTACAAAGTGCACACTCACATTTGTCCTAATGCCAAAAGTAATGCCTGGGCAGATCTTATCAATCAAAGCAGAACAGAAGAGAGGAAAACTCTAGTCAAATAAGAGAAGATGAGAATGGCTCTTATCTTTGTTTACTGTAAGCACAGAACACTCCAGAGTTCTCCGAGGACTCTTTGTGACATCACAACTCCGAGTTCTGGATTCGGTTCTAAATGGAGTCAACTTTGTTGACAGTTAAGAGTTTAAAGAGCTTGATTTGTTTGTCTTTGGCGCCTCAGATCTTTGGCGCTGCTCAGATTCACGGTGGTTTGTATTTCAGAAGCTCCCGGGAGCATCTTGTCTCTCAGAAGATAAACATGCCGGTCTGTGATTGATCATTTTCTGATTGTATATGAACTGATAATGTGGCAGCTTAGTGGCATCATGCCAAAATAACGCTGTGATGTCATGATTGAAATAACCTTGCTAACAGTTCATGGAGGGTTAATTTCTTCAGTGCTCCAAGCATGATCCATAAAGAAATTATTTAAAGAATCTGGCATGGAAGAACTTTTTAAAGCTTTGACCTGAATCCCTGTGAACAGTGTGAACCAGGACTCATCGCCCAACATCACCACCTAATCTCCCTGATGCTCTTGTGTTTGAATGGTAGCAAACCCACAGCTGTGTTCCGACATGCAGTGAAAAGCCTTCCCAGAAGTGAGGAAGCTTTTATAGCAGCAAAATGATGGTTTCAGGATAATGGTTTTGAATTAAAATGTTCAACAAGCACGAATGGGTGTGGTGTCAGGAGTCCACACACTTTCATTTAATGTATACTGGAAAACATATTGATGTTTTGATATAAATATCATAAATGCACCATTCATCCGGAAGATATAACATGATGTGCCTTGCTTTCATCACACCTTTTTTAAAAACACTGTGACTGCTTAATAGGCCATCTGTTTCTACATTTCTTGTTCTATTAATCTGTTATATTCTGTGCTCTTCTCTTCATATAAAACAGTGTTTCTCATTTAGTTTTATTTTGAGACCCAAATTTCCCTTTGGACATCAATTCAAAATGTCTGCATAAATGTCTTTAAATAAACTTGAAATATTTATATGGAATATTAAATTTTCACATTACCATGTTGTAGGATTTACTTTTTTTTTTTTTTTTTTTGTAAAACATCCTCCAATAATCTTTTATTTACAATCATTTTTACAGTGTACATTGGCCAATAAAACATGTGAAATTATTAACATGCATAGGCTGAAGAGAAGCATTGGCAATTCTATAAATACATAAATGCATGTAATTTACTAGAAGAGCTCATGGAAAAACCCTGGGCCAATAATGTATCAGTATTAATCATATTGTTGAGTGATAGATTATTAAAAAAAAAAAAAAAAAAAATTATAATTTGATTCAATGCACATCCTTTGAAGTAAACAAATATGAAAGTGTTTTCTTTTAAAAGATGGTAAGCCTTATTAATAAACAATAAATAAATAAATAAAACATGATTACATGCTTAGTCATTTTATTATTTACATTTAGTATTGTTTTTTTCCCTGTTGCCCATCTATCAGAACAGCCCTGCGAAAACTACCATTTGAGAACTACTAATATAAACCAATATGTTTTTTATTATTGTCCAGGGCTTTGCAGGGGATCATTTGCTTTTCTTTTAGGCTGATAGATGACAGGCCCACACACAGGACAGGTGGATGACGCTGATTCAACCTTTACCTGAGCATTACTGCTCTTAAACACTGCTAGACATAATGTCTCCAACACTGCATCAAAGACACACACACACTCACCACCTATACATCCACTGAACTACAGTATCATTCATTAAAACCTCACGATAACAGACGCACCGTCTCCCTGTGCTTAGAGAGATCTGTGAAGGTGGGTCCTGCAATAATAGAGCAGCTGTTTTGACTTCAGAAAGTGTGTGTGTCTGCACGTCTGGATATGGATTAACTTAATAGTGTGTGTGAACAGAGAAGTGTCTTTTAAGTAGGATTTTAAATTGTCTGGCTTCAAAATGCAGTATTACGGTCAGTCTTTTACGTAGAAGCCAATTATTACCTGACCACATAATCATGCAGTGTTACGATGTAAATCACTGTCTTTACGATAAATAATTTCATGATTTCAGCACAAATATGTCACATTGTACACTCACTGAGATAACAAAAATGATATATGTCAAACTCAAATATAATGGTATATCCATTTTTTATATATCTACCACAAAGGTAATGTTAACTTAATATAAATCCACCCCTTCACTATTTTATAGAGAAACCTAAACAAACCTAACAACATTTTATAGAGAAACCTAAACAAAAGCTTTCAAGGCCGCAAAAGGTTTCTATGTAAAGTAAAAAGGAAATGAATTACACTGAAAGGTCACATCTAATCAAAATCAAGTTTTGATTTTGATGTGCTCAAACTATGTATCTCAGCAATACCCTTCATAACCACTTGAGAGAGCACAGAATTAGTTTGTTGAATAATTAAAAAACAAAATCAGGCGGAAGTGGAATCATTGTTGCCAATCAAGATTTAATCTCTGACGTTAAATTTTCACGTTTCAGATTTTTAAATATTTCAACCAATCGAACATTTAAACACAGTTTGAATAAATTTTCATGCTGTGCTTGGATGCCTTTAATTAGAAGTTCACTGGTTCACTGGTCAGCAGGATATTTAAGTCATTTTTAAATTTTATTAGTCAAAAGTAGTTTAACTGGAAAAATACTGATTTCTAATTGGTAATTTCAAAAACAGTAGCTAGTTATGGACTTTCTTCTGCTGCATGTAATGAAGAAGTGTCTCAGTCAGACAAATCTGTTTTAAAATGGATTTATCACACCGGGAGCTGTGAGATCACGCTCGATATCTCATCCTATAATCATCTTTAAATACCTCTATTGCACAATATCATGGACAGTTATTATGTAAAGTACTTGTACAGTCTGTCTTAGGGTGTATGTATAGTCAACTTTTTATAGTAAATGTATAGTTAGATTACCGATTCAGTAAGTTAGCTATGTAGGTCTAAAAGTTGTTCTTACGTCTAATGTTGTATGTTTATATTTATGCTTATTTATGTAGCACCGTGGTCCTGCGAGACACGACATTTCATCCCACTGTATGTCCACATGTAGTGGAATGACAATAAAGCTCAACTTGACCTCACTTGATCTTATTAAAATCTTCATTTAGCACATACAGTATATCAGTCTGTACAGCATGCCAGGGCAGCTGCTATAAAGTAAAAATCCCTAGTGGTTAATTCTAACGATCTTTGAGCAGAAATATTTCATAATGTGTCTATTTTCCAGTTTCTCTTTGATGGTGACCCATTTTCCGAGAACTGGGTGAGGGATATGAAGATGTACGTGTTTTCTACATACACAGTATTACTTTTATATATATATTTTTTATAACAGTAACCATCATATGGGAGGTCTCACACTCTTGTGCCCTTTCGAATTAATTAAGAAAATTCTTCCTAATTAGTCTTTAATTGCCCTCCTTTATACAGAGCTCTTCTGCAGGGACTCTTGTGCAGTTTAATTGGCCTGGGCTTAACGAGTTTTCTCTCATCATTAACCCCTCATGGGTTTAACGACCACCGGGCCTTATTTGAATATGAAAAGATTATAATTTATGCAGATTTGTACAACCCAGGCTCTTTTGAGAAAGAGAGAGAACCTCACAAAAGACAGATTTAATGAGTGATCTTGTTCAGAATAGTGTGCGTGAGACAGAGAAGGAGAGAGAGAGCCACAAAAAGGATTTGACCAGCAGGTGTAGCTGTACACAAACACACAGTTTTACTTTTCGTCTCAATTTGCCACGCATTTTATTTTTTTCCTACGCACTAGTATACTATTAGATGTATAATCTTTAAGAAATATAGATTTTGTTATTATAAAAACTAGTGCCCCCTCCAATTCGCTTTATATCAATGTGTTGTTTTACATTTTTCAATTTAGTTTTATTTGCATTGCGCTTTTCATAATCTACATTGTTTCAAAGAAGCTTTACAAAAATCCATGATGTTATTGTTTCTAATACCTAAATGCATCATAGTCCACATTTAGAAGTTCAGAGCTAAATAAGAATGCTGACTGCACAAAAGAGGTTTGGTACGACCCCTGCTGACCTCTGCCACGCTTATTACACACCCTAAATGAACCAGACCACAACCAGTGTGTGTGTGTGTGTGGGTGGATGTGTTGTTTAGAAGAGAGCAAGTTTAAATGTCTCTATCAAACTTTTCCCATTGTATCTACTACCACCTACCACTGGATGCCTCAGTAATCCAGGCATTCTTAATCTCTGACCTTTTACACACACACACCGGTTTTGGCATCTGTCTTTTGAAACAGAAAACCTCACATGCATAATGCAAGTAGAGGTTATAAGGTCAGATGGCACCTGCCATCGCCATATAACACTATTCTCTGTAATATGATTATCCTCTTATGATCATTTCTAAATTATCATATTATTGATTTGTATGTTACTTGAGATAAAATCACCTGCAAAACAAATCCATTCCAAGGTGCTCTGCAAAATCAAGTTCTGAGAAGTTCTCAGTTTTGAGAACTCGGCTCTGGTTAAATAACTTTCTTTTAAGCTATAAACAACTCAGTTGGTACAAAAAGTAATTTATTGTTCATAATACATTCAATTAATCAAGGAGTTCAGTCTAAATCAAATATAAGGAACTCAGTTAAACAAACAAGCAGTGTTTAGCATAACGTCCTATAAAGTGAGTGAAACAACTTACTGAATGTCACTGAAAAAACAGAGCATTCCATGACGTCAAATTTCACACAAACACACCAAAAGACAGAAGTACAAGTGGTTGGTATTTCATAAAGACCAACAGAAATAAAAAAACAAAAACAAAACAAATCACAATTAAAGATTTTAACAATGCTCTATAAGAAGACATATAGAACTTGAGACTAGCATCAAAAATACTGTTTGCTGCTGTTTACCATTACTGTTTGTGTTGTATTAAGTGTCCATTCACTAATTGTCACTGTTAGTACAGATTAGATTTGCTTGTTTAGGTTTGGAAGTTCACAAATTGTCACTGATGACTTATTTTCTAAATTCTTAAATGAAAACCCAGGGTAGAGGGGCGCAGTGAATGTGGTCTGGATTCTGTGCAGGAGGGTCATTTTGTCAGAGACATTGTAAAAGGACACCGTTCCTGCTTCTTGATCAAGAAACACTCCAATTTTAGAGACCAAGGAAATGTCAGTCTGCTGCCAACTGTGCTCCACACGAATATTAGATTTTGGAAAGTCACATTTCCAAGATGTTTTGTTAGATCCAAAGACAAAACTTGTAGCACTGTTGTCATATGAGAATGCAATAGAGCAACCTGATCCTTCCCACTGAACTTCAAAATAACAGCATCCAGATAGTTTCTCTTTACACAAAACCTGCAAATAATCCCCATAACCCCCGTAATTGCTATTACACCTTAACACAGATTTGTTGTTCTTCATAGAGAGTGAAGAGTAGGTTGGAACATTCAGATTCAGATCAACGGAATCTGTTGATAAAAAGAAAACTCTATTAAACACTTCAGTTAACATGAGGTTTCTCTAAAAGTAATTTTACAGCAGATCTTGGATTAATCTTTCAAATAATTTGACTTTATTTGTATTCTTATTTAATAAAAGCCTCTCCAGGGTTGGCATCCTCTAATTCCCCTAGGACTTCACTCTCTAGCACACATTTATATACAATTACAAGGAAACTTACATATCAGGAACTCTTCTCTGGTCTTGGGTTGAGATGGCAAATCTGAACAAAAACAAAACATTAAGTAAATATTCTTGTATCTGAGTATCATATGAGAGTAAAAAAAAGAATGCTGACTTACACTTTTTGATCTTCTTATTGTTCACAGAGTTCACCATTACATGGACAGTGGGAACTAAAAAGATAAACAAGAAAAAATGTTTACCATGATTTTTACAATCTGCCTGCATTCTGTATATTGTGAATGTTTTGGTATAAATTCTAAATGATGATTATAATTCTGGCCTCAAAATTTTCTTGGCTTTAACCATGAACTATGAAAATAAACAAAAAGAAAACAGTAAAATTAAATACATAAACATATTTAAAAGATCTCTCACCTTTCTCTGATATCCTCACAATGTCTTGTTCACAGAGATCATCCAGTTGGCTTTTGAGCTCACTGATGATTTTTTCTATTTCCTCAAATGTCAGTCGTTGGCTGACAGATGTGTTGCACAAGTCTGAACACTGGTAGTGGGAAAGAGAGGAGAAATTCTGTAGAAAAAAGGTAGAAAAAAAAATTGTATAAAACATTTCATGCTAGGGCTTTAAGTCCAGACCTGAGTCTGTCTGACATCACAGCTCAGTTTATTTGGTTCATTTAAAAAAAAGTGGTTTGCCTGTTTAAAAAGGTGGGTGCAGTTCAAGAGAACTCTGATTTGTGCTGGATGTTAGAATGAGAATTCAAGTGTCATTCAGATTCAAAATGGAACAAAATTATGATTAAAACTGTGAAGCTGACACCTTCTCACCCTGATTTATTTCCAAGCCCTTGAATGACCCATTAAAATAGTTTATTAGCCTCTCTGTTCATAGATTTTAGTGATGTCCTGGTCTTAGTACAAGGCTGCAAATTAATCAGATTCCTTGCCTACCAATATTTAAAAGATTCCACTCTGTCTGCCAAATAACAAATGAATTTAAGCACAACAACGATTACAAAAAGTTTTATAAGCAGTTGTCAAGCATACAACCTGTTTGAGTGTAAAATGCAAAGACTCAAACCAAGAATTATAACCAATCAATGTTCACTGAATGTAAATATGTTTATAGTTTATACAGTGCCCTCCATAAGTATTAGAACAGTAAAGACACAATAGCTTTCTCTGCTGTGGAGTCAAGACATTTGCAAATATGATTAAAAGATGAATATGAGACAAAACTACAGAATGTCACATTTTATTATTAGGTCTTTCGACACACACGTTTTACCAAATAAAAAGGACAGCACTTTTAGAGTTCATTCCACTATTTGATTTGAGCATAAGTATTGAAACAGTTGGCTCACAGGACTTTCTAAGTGATTAGCTGTGTCCTTTTGCATTCATTCTTCAGATAAGCAGGGAATGTGTCTCATCAGTTATATCCATTGCTTCTGCATTCTAAGTCTTGCATTCGATGATGACACATACAAACCAGGATGAAGACAAGGAAGCTGACTCTGAAAGAAAAGCAAGCAATTTGGATGCTAAAAGAAAAGAGGAAGTTAATTAGAACTATAGGAAAAACAAAGGGCAAGGAGAAATCAAGAGTTTGGAAACCACCGATGACATCAGCAACCAACGACGACCTAATCGGCTGAGAAAACAACAGTAGTTGATGACAGACAAATCATAAAAGCGGTGAAAATGAACCCTAAAAGACATGTCTGTAAAATCAACAACAACTTCCAGAAAGCTGGGGTGATGCTCTGACAATCTACTGTCCTCAGGAGACTTTGACACAGAATTACAGATGCTACACAGCAAGATGCAAACCTCTGATCAGCACCAAAAATAGAAAGGCAAGATTAGAGTTTGCAAAAAAGCACAAAGGTGAGTCAGTAGAGTTTTGGAACTGAGTTTATGGACCAATAAGATAAAGATTAAACTTTATCTAAGTGATTGGAAAGCAAAAGTGTGGAGAAAAAAGGGAACTTGCAAATGATCCCAAGCATACAACCTCATCTGTAAAGCTTGGTGGAGGTGGTGTCATGGCATGGGCATGTATGGCTGCCTCTGGAACAGGCCCTCTCAATTTTAATGATGACTTAATGTATGATGACAGTAGCAGAATGAATTTGGAAGGGTACAAAACCATCTTGGCTACCAATATTCAAGAAAATACCACCAAACTCATTAGAAAGCACTTCATATTGGATCAGGACAATGACCAAAAACACCCTGCCAGTTCAGTCAAGGAGTTTATAAGGGCAAAGAAATGTAAAGTCTTAGATTGCCCGAATCAATCTCCAGATTTAAATCCGATTGAACATTAATTTCACCAGCTGAAGAGGAGAGTAAAGGCAGAAACTCGCCAAAACAAGAAACAGTTGGAATTGGCTGCATTAAAGGCTGGGAAAAAGCATTTCAAAGCATAAGACAAGAGTCTGGTGATGTCTATGGGTTGCAGACTCACTGCTCTGATTGCATGCAAGGATTTGTAACAAAATATTAGCTTTTAATCTTTTACATCTACCTTAAATTCAACTGTTCCAATACTTATGCTCACATCAAATAGTGGGATGAACTCTAAAACTGCTGTCCTTTTTATTTGGTAAAACATGTATGTGTCGAAAGATCTAATAATAAAATGTGACATTCTGTAGTTTTGTCTCATATTCATCTTTTAATCATATTTGCAAATGTCTTGACTCCACAGCAGAGAAAGCAATTTTGTCTTTACTGTTCCAATACTTATGGAGGGCACTGTATATTTAGAATTAAAACTTGAATAACAACACTTCAGTGCCTCAATGATACTGAACACTCCCATGTTTTATGAACTTGAGTATGAACAGCAGGTAAAAAGTTACAATGCCAACAGTCATCTAATGCAATTTTATGTTACTGTCAATTTTACATAGGTTTCACTGACCAGAATTCAATAACATTTAGAACTGAAGCCTGCCATGATTTTGAGCCCTACTCAATATAATGAACACTAAGCCTTATTTCTTATTTTCATTACAAAAACATTCAGAGCTATTAACAAAACATTAGGGGCTTCAGCCCTGTCAGCCAAGGTCTAGTTATGCAAATGGTTGTAAGCAGCTACTCACAATTGTACTCACATAGATGTGCACTGGTTCAAAACCAAGTTAATCGAGGCAGAGAAGATGGGGTCAAAGTTGATTTCAGACCCAGCAATCAAACCGAGAGTCAGAACAAACTAAAAACAAACAGACGATCAGAGTTACCTGAATGACATAGATGTCATCCTCTATCAGTGAAAAGCTGCCCAAGTTCATCATGTCTCTTCCTCAAATCACTGATCTCCTGCTCCAGTGTACGCATGAGTTTCTCAACTCTTCTTACTTCTGCTTTCTCCTGAGCTCTGATCATCTTTGTTATCTCTGCTCTGCTTTTCTCCATGGAGCTGATCAGTCTCAGTAAACATCTGCTCACTGTGTTCCACTGCTGCCTCTGCAGAGCACTGTTAGACGAAAAAACAAGCATGCAAAACTGATTTCAGAAAGTACACCATTTGTGTAAAATATTTTAGCGTATATCATGACTTCTCATTTTCCCAATCATAGTCCAAGGAAAATTCCTTTTCTCCAAGGCACGTTAATTACTAAATTATAAAGCAGTATAATTCACTTTAGCTTAGTATAATTGTACAATATTGTACTATAATATAACTATAAAGTACTATTCTAATAAGCACTACAATCATATAGCTGTCTACAGTCCAGATCAACTGCATATGCACATCAATTTGAGGAACTAATGAAATAACAGTGGTAGAATTAGTAACTACAAGTTACAATCAGCTTACCTTATGAGAGTCCACAGCTTGTTTTAATTCTTGTACCTTCATCTCTCGATGACGCATTTCCTTTTGTAGGCCATCCTGATTTTCTTTCAACTGTACCTGTGATTAAATTTGCAATAATTCAATATCATTTCTGTAATATGTTTGTTTTGGAAACTATTCACAAAGTTTTTCACTGTTCACAAAGTGAAACTGTCAACAGCTGAGTGTGTGACATGCTGGCTGTGAAAACAACCCTCATTTGTTTTAAATTTTAATGAAAGGTATTTTGAGCTAATGAGCTTCTTTTGACAATATTATAAGATTACGATAATTAGTCTAATATTGTTTGCAGTAATTGTTCAGAACAATATTTTCATCTGTCAAAAACAAGTTTTCTCTGTTTAATATATTTGACTGACTAATTTTGACTCAGTTAATTTACTGATGCAAAACATTATGCAGACGAATCTGTCACTTTACCTGTACTTTTTGTCTTTCTGCAGCAGGTGAAGTCATGCTGTGGTTCTGGTGGTTGATCAAAGCACACTGCATACATATCAGCTGCTGATCTTTGCAACAGTACAGCTCCAGCAGCTTACGATGTTGGGAACAGATCTGGTCCAGTAGATGTGGTGAGGCATTGACCAGTTTGTGCCATTTTAAAGCAGGAGATGTATAATGAGATTGAATATGAGATTTGCAGTAAGAAGCCAAACATGTCAGACAGGACTTGATGGCTTTTAGTTTGGCCTCTGTGCAGATGTCACACTCCACATCTCCAGACACAGCAAAACTCAGGACAGAAGAGTCTGTTCCTGCTTCTGGTGCTTCTCTCTCCATTCTCTCTATAACTTCAGCCAGCACAGTGTTTCTGCTGAGAGCTGGTCTTGGGCTGAATGTCTGCCTGCACTGGGGGCAGCTGTAAACGCCCTTCTGATCATCTCGATCCCAGAATTCATTCAGACAGGTCATACAGAAAGTGTGCCCACATGATGTACCTACTGGATTCTTCAGAAGATGAAGACAGATTGGACAGTTTAAGAGATTCTGATCATCAGAAGATTCTGCCATTTTGCTGCTGTGAAAAAAGTAAGAGATGTTACTTGAAAAATATTGGATCATGTAATCGCAACCTCAAGTTTGAATCAAATCTCACTCAACAATTTACAAAAATTGTTAAATATTGCAATTTATGGATTGCTCAATAGCGCTACTATAAGACAAGTTATATCTTGGCTATCACCCCATAAATGCGAGCTCAGTAATGTTGCAATGAATGTTGGCATGTGATTCAAGAGTACAGGAATAAATCTTTTTCAAAAGAACAGTTCCTTTCTTTATGGCTAAAACTTTTTAATGAGGTAATGAATAGACGCACTTATAAATTCAAGAAATTTGACAAAATAGTAGTTCAAACATTTAACGTTATTCAGAAGCGTTATGCTTAAAACTGCACTTGGTTAAACATAATTATATAAATAATCTATTTACAGGTGCTTAAATTATTAGTTTACTGCCTTTATCTGTTCAAATCAAACCCACTTCATTTCTCTTTCGACTGTTTTCCTAACAAAACGACATGGTAGCGCGGGCACACCATGTTTACACGCCCTATATAACCCTTAATACCTAGTAATCAGTTGAACTTCAGGTCAAACTTCGGTTCATTAAAAGTGTTCTCATTAAAAGTAATCTCTGTACTCACTTGAGAAGAGACACCACGAGGAGCACAAAGACGCGCCAAAACTATTTCCTATTTTGAACCGAATACGTCATACAAGTGGCTTACAGGGGCGGGATTGGATATTTATATTGATATTTATCATGAAAATAGAATAAGGCATACTAGATCAACGTTTATAATTTAGAAATTATTAGACTTTTAAGTAGTGGTAACCGTTGACGAGATGCATAAATAACTGACACAAATAAATACTTTTAAAATAAAAACTGTGATGTTTTGTTGTCCAAATTCATAACAGAATAATGACATATTCAAACAATTGAAGACTCGAACATCACAATCCAGACTGCTCCACCAGCACTGGCCGTAATTAATAAAGGTAAATAGATTAATACTGCAAATAATTACAGAGCAGTTCAATACAGCGTTCTGAACACACTCCATCTCTTGCACGCAGAAGTAATGCAGAGAGGGAGATTAGTTTAACTTGTGTTTTCTGAGAAAAGGGAGCAGTTTTAATAAAGATTTGGATTGCACACAAAAGTAAAGGATTTTATTTAATCTTTTCATGTTCTGTGAAGATAAGATAAGCCTGTGCTTCTTGTAAATTAAATGCAGTATCTCTCACTCTGGAGAAAAATCAACTTTGGCATACTAACATTATTAAAATATTATTTAACTTATAACGCTTTATATTCATAATATTTAACACGTTACATAATATATTATGCGTTTAATATTTTATATATTGACAACCCTAATATCTGTATATAACATAGGGGTGAATTCCATTTGATTGGGACACTTTTTGCTATTGAAATGACTAGGGGAAAGTGTCCCTTTCAACCTGAACTCCATATATGTGATGTTTTAAACGGCTCTACACACGCTGCACAGCACTGCCATCTTGTGTCATTTAGACCTAGTTGTAGAAGAAGAGTCAATACCAAACTTTAGATTACAAAAAAAATTAGATAGATAGACAGACAGATCTGTGTCTTTGAGATAGAAAACAATACAGCATGATGTAAGAAGAGGTTAAAGGCACCTGCCTTTAAAAGTTAAAGCTTCAAATGTTACTAGGTGCTTCCCAGTTTGTGTACTTATGCACTATTCTGTGCCGCTTGTAGTATAAATAGTGCGAATAGTGAGTTCGCATGGAAAATTCCAAAAAAGAAAAAGTACCTGGATGATGCTCTTAATACACCTGTGTGTAATGTTGGACACTTCATGCACTCAACTGTTGCAGCAAAAAATGTGTTTTAGGGTTTCATGACCCTTTCAATTATGTAACAGGGGAGGAGAGGGGCTATCAGACTGATGTTGAAAGATAAAATAACTGTATAAAATTCATACAATATACGGTTGAGTGCATAGTGCATAAGTACATAGTGTGTAAGAGAGTATAGTGTACTATTGTCTCCTTACGATTAATTTCTTGTTATAGTACAAAAATCTTAAAAATTAATATGTGCAAAAAGCATTCAAATTCAAAATTAAGCAAGACAGTTCTGAGAATGTCTATGTTTTTATTTCGTAGGCCTGTTGTGCTGTAAGTACAAAGACAATTTCTCAGTTTGTAGAAAAGAAAAGTTAATTGTTGTGCATAATCCATTCAATTCACTAAGGACGTTCAACCTGAATCCACAATTTTCAATGGGAATAGGTCAGTCAAACAAAAACAACATTCAGCAAAACGCTCGATAAACTGAAATAAAAGGTAGAAGAGATGTTTGCAACTTGCTGGATCTCACTGAAATTGTAAGAATCTTTTGATATGCCAGTTTGCAAACAACCATACCAAATAACAGAAGTGAAAGTGGTTGCTATTCCACAAAGTAAAGAAATAGTTAAAAAAATAAATAAATAAATAAACTTTTTATTTTGATAGCCCAGCGATCAAAAAGTCTGACAACTTAATTCATTTCTTAATTTAGCATTTTGTTAAGGTCAATACCATGAACACAATTAAGGATTATGCTTTAACAATATTGCATGATATAACAGTACTCAAATGGACACTATGCATGCTGCCTGCCTACTTATTTCGTATAGTACATTATATGTATACACTGATGTTGTAACTGTTCACTGTCGCAGTGTATAGGATTATTGTGTATTTTAAATGTTTGCTTTTGCCATGGCTGATAATGAAAAGTATTTAGTGTTCATTCACTAGCTATCACTTTTAAGATTTACTCATTTGCTTTGAAGATGGTAGATCAAAAATTGTCACTGAGGAGTAATTTCCCCAGTTCTTAAATGAAAACCCAGGGTAGAGGGGCGGAGTGAATGTGGTCTGGATTCTGTGCAGGAGGGTCATTTTGTCAGAGACATTGTAAAAGGACACCGTTCCTGCTTCTTGATCAAGAAACACTCCAATTTTAGAGATCAAGCCAATGTTAGTCTGTTGGCTGTCATGCCATTCATTGAAATTAGCTGTTGATAGAGCCAAAGATAAAAGTTCCTCCTCCTTGACTAATCTGGTCATATGAGAATGCAATAGAGGAACCTGTTCTTCCACACTGAACTTCAAAATAACAGCGTCCAGATAGACTCTCGTTAAACAACACCTGGTATGTAGGTACCCGGTATGTACTTTCATAACTTAAGTTTTCTTCTAAGAATTCCTCATCCAAATAGTCACTGTATTGAGAACCACACCTTGAAACAGACTTCTTGTTCACAGAGAGCTGATTGCAGGATAAGCCATTCAGATTCAGATTAGAGGAATCTGTTGATAAAAAGAAAATGCAATTCATATTTCTTAATGACAACTTACATTGTTTTATACAGTGATCGGTATAAAAAGGTGCATGTTTATTTCACTTAGTTTTGCTGTGTTTTTGAAAAGCCATATTAGATATTGGATGACCAAGATCCATGTAATTAGGAAAACACTAATATATGTGTAACGGAGTGACAGAGGCGTGAGGCGTGCGGATCCATATGAAAGCTTTTTATTAAAAGACGTGGTCAAAAACACAGGCAGGGTTGAAACCCCAGCAAACAGGTATGGCACGGGCAAAACACAAGAGTAGTCCAAGGACAGACGTGATCAGTCTACGGTGAACAACATCCAACAGGGCAAGGCAAAGAGAGATAATCCAGGTGCACAGCAGTAGTCCAGGCAGGGGCAAACAGAGTCCGATAAGCAAGACGAAAGGGGTAATCCGAAATACACAGGCGAGAATCAGAACACGGGAGAATCAGGCAAGGCAAGACTATGACTAAACTGGGAAAAACTAGGACAGGCTCTGTAAAGTAGCTATCAACTAAACAGTGATTAACGCTAAACAATACTCAGCGATTTGAGGATCTGAGTGGGTGTTATATAGTGTTATATAGTATGTGATTGGTTACAGCTGTGTGCAATCAGTGCAATGGATGATGGGAAATGATGGGAGTGGACGCAGAACAGGGGGAGGGAAGGAGGGCCAGGTCCATGTGGAAGTGGAGAGACCAGGGACTGAGGCAGAGCCGGCAGAGCAGAGCACCAAGGTGAAGCAAAGAACCAGAACAAAATCAGCAGAGTAGGAAGCCAGGGTGGAGCAGGGAACCAGGGCGGAACAGGGAGCCAGGGCGAAGCCGGTGGAGCAGAGGACCAGGGCGAAACATAGACCAAGAGCGGAATCGGCAGAACAGGTGGAGCTGAGGACCACCACAGCAGAGCAGACGGGTCCGAAGATCCCCACGGTGGAGCAGACGGACCAGAAGACCACCAGAGCAGGATAGAAGACCACCACGGCGGAGCAGAAAACCACCAGGCTGGAGGAGATGGAACAGAAGACCACCACGGCGGAGGAGAAGACAACCATGGTGGAGCAGATGGGGCAGAAGACCACCATGGCGGAACAGACGACCACCACAGTGGAGCAGACAAAGCAGAGATGCATGGCAGGGAGTGGGACCTAGAGAAAACAGAGACACAAGAGACAGACAGAGCATATACAGTCTCAAGGACCAAGGCAGGGAACACAAAAAGTTCATTAATAGTTTCCCTGGTGACAACTGAACGGGCAGACAGTTCATCAACCAGCCACCATGGCTTGTTCAGAACAGGACGAGACTTCAGAGATGGCCTCCTCGGCTGGTTCAGAGCAGGACAAAAGTTCAAAAGTGGCCTCCATGGCCTGTTCGAGACAAGGCAAGAGTTCAGAGAGAGCCTCCTCGCCCGGTTCAGAGCAGGACAAAAGTTCATAAGCAGCTTCCGTAGCCTCCATAGCCATGACAGGACAGGCAGAGAGTTCACAGACGGCCTCCATAGCCGTGACAGGACAGGCAGAGAGTTCACAGACAGCCTCAATAGCCGTGACAGGACAGGCAGGGGGTTCACAGACGGCCTCCATAGCTGTAACAGGACAGGCAAAGCAGCTGTTCTCCCGTAGTAGACGGTTACAGTAGAATGCCAAAAGTGGAGGCTGCTTAAAGTCCCTGATATGATGGAAGGGCAACCTCTAGTGGTTATTGGACGGAAGTCTATGAACCGAATTCGGTTCATGGACTTCCGCCCAATTACCACCAGAGGTCCCACTTCCATCATATTGACTCTCACACCACACAGACTGTTGCACGTCACCCTGAACTGCATTTCCCATCATCCATTGCACTGATGGCACATAGCTGTAACCAATCACATACACACTATATAACACCCACTCAGATCCTTCTCAAATCGCCGAGTATTGTTTAGCGTTTATCACTGTTTAGTTGATAGCTACTTTACGGAGCCTATCCTAGTTTTTCCCAGTTTAGTCATAGTCTTGCCTTGCCTGTTTCTCCCGTGTTCTGATTCTCGCCTGTGTATTTCGGATGACCCCTTTCGTCTTGCCTTTCGGACTCTGTTTGCCCCTGCCTGGACTATTGCTGTGTACCTGGATTATCTCTCTTTGCCTTGCCCTGTTGGATATTGTTTGCCAGAGACTAATCACGAATGTCCTTGGACTACTCTTGTGTTTTGCCCGTGCCATACCCATTTGCTGGTGTTTTGACCCTGCCTGTGTTTTTGACCACGTCTTTTAATAAAAAGCTTGCATATGGATCCACATGCCTCATGCCTCTGTCACTCCGTTACAATATGCAAATTATCATTATATATATATATATATATATATATACTGTCATTTAAGCGTTTTTCATTTACAAGGTCCCATATAATAATGTATTATAATGTAGACATAATGCTACATTGTCAATTAAATGTTACTTTATTCATCATCTCCATTTCTGATAATCTCAGGTTGCTATGGTCATGCAGGTTTTTTTACTCATTAAGAAACAAAACTAAGTGAAAAGAACATGTCCCTTCCTAATCATCATAGTTTTACACTTTTTAATTTGCATTTAATCATATAATTGTTTAATAAAAGCCTCTCACATATAAGGAACTCTTCTTGGGATGGCAAATCTAAACAAATGGGAAAAAAACACTAAGAATTCATAATGTATTGTGTTTATTTAAGTGTTTCTGTTTATAAAAAAAGACATGTATGACTTACACTTTGAAACTTTTTCATTGTTCACCATTATATGGACAACAGTAACTACTGAGACAAACATGTAAAATTTGTTTACCATGATTATGACAGTCTGCCTGAATATGACTGCCAGAAAGTGTAAAAAATGTAAAGCTCTTAAGATTTATAAATCTATTTAGCGGTCAAAAGGAAGTAATTGAAGTATAAAGGAAGTATCTTTTTCTGATATCCTCACAATGTCTTGTTCACAGAGATCATCTAGTTGGCTTTTCAACTCACAGACAACTTTTTCTATTTCCTCAAATATCGGATGTTGGCCAATGAAGATTGTGCACAAGTTTGAAAATTTATAACGGGAAAGAGAAAAGAAATTGTAAAGAAGGAAAAAGAAGCAAGAAATCAGAAAAAAAATTTACAACACTAGAGCTTTTGGTACCAACCATAGTTCGTTTGATGTCAGAGTATAGCTCATTTGGTTCGTTGGTTGGATGGTTAGAAAATAGTTAAACAATAATAATAATAATTGGCACTATTAAAACTAATTCTCCCAGATGACTACACAGTCACTTTTGTTACCTGAATGAAACAGATGTCATCCTCTATCTGTGAAAGCTGCCAGAGTTCATCATGTCTCTGATCTCCTGCTCCAGTGTAAGTATGAGCTCCTCTACTCTGCTTACTTGTGCATTCTCCTGAGATCTTTGTTATATCAGCTTGATGTTTCTCCATGGAGCTGATCAGCTCAGTAAACATCTGCTCACTGTGCTCCACTGCTGCCTCTGCAGAGCGCTGTTAGAAGACACATATATAATAATATATATAAAAAAACAAGTTCAAGGTCTTTAAAGTATGTTAATTTATGCACTCAATACTTGGTCGGGACTCCTTTAGCACAAATGACAGCATCAGTGAGGTGTGGCATGGAAGCGATCAGCCTGTCGCACTGCTGAGGCACTATTGAGCCTTCAGCTCGTCTGGATTGTTGGAGCGACTGTTTCTCATCTTTCTCTTGAAAATATCCCATAGATTCCATGTGGGGTTCAGGTCAGGCATGTTGGCTGGCCAATCAAGCATAGTAATATCATGGTCAGCAAACCACTTGGAAGTGGTTTTGGCACTGTGGGCAGGTGCTAAAGTCCTGCTGGAAAAGGAAATCAGCATCTCCATAAATCTTGTCAGCAGATGGAAGCATAAAGTGCTCCAAAATCTCCTGGTAGATGGCTGTATTGACTTTGGACTTGATCAAACACAATGGACCAACACCAGCAGACGTCATGGCACCCAAATCATCACTGACTTCAGAAACTTCACACTGGACTTCAAGCAGCTTGGATTCTGTGCCCCTCCAGACTCCAGACCTTGATTTCCAAATGAAATGCAAAATTTACTTTTATCTGAAAAGAGGACTTTGGACCACTGAGCAACAGTCCAGTTCTTTTTCTCCTTAACCCAGCCAAGATGCTTCTGACATTGTTTCTGTTTCAGAAGTGGCTTGGTAGCCCTTTTCCTGAAGACGTCTGAGTGTGGAGACTCTTGATGCACTGACTCCAACTTCAGTCCACTCCTTGTGAAGCTCTCCCAAGTGTTTGAATCGGCTTTGCTTGACAGTATTCTCAAGCTTGCGGTCATCCCTGTTGCTTGTGCACCTTTTCCTACCCAATTTCTTCCTTCCAGTCAACTTTGCATTTAATATGCTTTGATACAGTACTCTGTGAATAGCCACCCTTTCAGTGATGACCTTCTGTGACTTACCCTCTTTGTGGAGGGTGTCAATGATTGTCTTCTGGACCATTGCCAAGTCAGCAGTCTTCCCCATTATTGTGGTTTCAAAGAACAAGAGATACCCGGAATTTATACTGTAGGGATGATCATTTAATGAAACTCCAATATAAATATTCTAATATTTTGAGATACTGGATTTTTGACTTTCATGAGCAGTAAGCTCTAATCATCAAAATTAAAACAAACAAAAACACTTTTGAAATGTTTTACTTTACATGTAATGAATCTAGAATATATTAAAGTTTCACTTTTTGAAATGTTACAAAACAATGAACTTTTTCCATGTACATTTAGCCTACATGAGCATTATTGAACAGACTGTGTAAATAAACATAAATGCCATATCAGATGCAGCTTCTGTTCCTCTGCAGTGCAGTGTAAAGATGGCTTTTGTTGATGTTGAAAAAACTTTGATTGGTAACAGTTTAAGTAGCTAATTGTTAAATTTCAGTATTTTTACATAACACAGATACATAAGGTAATTATAAAATCTGCCCGTACAAAGATTAAAAATACCCCAGGAACTCAATTGCAGAGGGGGGCAAATATTGCCCCTAAAGGAAAAGTTCATTTCTGACCCTGCACAGTCCTAATTATGATCACAAACGTTTGGAAATTGCTCTACACTACACTGCACAACACCGCCCTCTTGCGCTATTTTGTATGTATAAATTGTTTGAATAAAAAGGAACTCTAATTCCAAACTCCCTCCGCATTCCTGAATAAATAAATGAATAAACACACATACATACAAAATTCTTTTAACAATATTCAGAATGAGTATTTTGCATAATAGGTGACTTACAGTTTGGTTTGCTCCTTTTGTTTTCTCCTTTTATGTTGACAGGAACTGTTATCTCACCTGAGTGTGTATTAGTGTTGAATATGGATATTCACCCTTATATAGGGTACATTCGTAAACAGCCTGGCAAAAATGCTCTCATTAGCAAAAGCAATCAATATTCCCTCTCTCTCAGCTCATTTTCTCACGATCTCGGGAAATCCTGTCTCTCTCACATGCTTCAACAGATTAACCCACAACCTCTCCCATCAGGCCTGACCGCAGATCAGCGCTGTTTTCTCATGTGTGACGGTAAAAGGTCAGAGTAATAGGTTCCAGAGCAGTGAAAAAGAGCTAACGAGAAAGACAGAAGTGTGAAGAGGTGAGCGGACCGTGTTCATTTCACTCAGGGTCTGTGTGGTTATTGATCAAAGCTTCATACAGATTTCCTCCCAAAGGTTGCTGAACCATAATATATCATTAGGATCAGAGGCTAAATATTTAAATACAGAGAGAAACTGTGTAGTCTCTGTATCCAATATGTAAAACAAAAGAGAATATGTAACAAAAATTTTGTTTTTACAGAGTTCCCTTCCTCTCAGAGATTTTACCACCCTTAAAGGCTAGCAAATTCCCCGCCATCACATCCAGTAAATACAGATGACCTTAAGAACTTCAACTCCCAGCAGCCCTTGCCCTGCAGAGATGAGAGTGAGGTCACTTCTAGGGTCTCATCCAGTGGGATCATACAATTATTATTGCTCATGTTTCTGTGCCAACCAAAACATAACAGCCTTGAGCTCATGAACCTAAAAACAGATGCTCAACTCTTTCATAGCCTTATTTCCCAGAAAGCTTTACCCACAGGCAGTGAAGATAGCCTGTCTTAGGTCATAGTGTCGAAGGACTCAGACAGCAGACAGATTATAACCGGCAGACAAAAAAATACAAATATACAGTGATCACGCTGAAAAATAAGGACAGAAGACATAATGCGTAATGATTATTATTTATTTCTTTGCCCATAAATACTTTAGGTTTACTGAACACTTTTTGAGTCTGTTTTATTGTCGCTATTACCGTTTCAAGACCAAACCAACTGACTCCAAATGAAACTAGCTCTATGCTATACAGAGCAAGATGTGATTAAACTTTAAGACCAAGATGAAACTATAAATGTGTCCAGTTTTTAAAATCCTGATGGATTGCATACTTAAGATTTTTATTATACACACAAGAATTCACCAAGACATCAAGTATTTATCAATTGTTGATGCAAATACAGAAGTTTGGTCTATATAATCAGAACAGCTCAAGGTTGCTGTCCAACTTGAGCTAAACAATTCCAGCCTAAAGTCAGTATTTTCATATGTATTTTACATTTCGAGATGGTTACCCTGTACTTTTATTTATCAGATTGGGAATGATTTGGTTTTGAATCAGTAATATCTGTGGTGTGTATTGTGGCATGACTGATAGAAGAAACTCTTCAAATACTTTTCTAACCGAAGTAAAAAATATATCTTACTCGTATCTTTTGGTCTGGGAGAGAGCAAACTATAAATAAAGTAAAATGTTCTCAAAGAGCAACCTTACTGAGAATTCAGATATAAGTAGTACAAATAAAATACTGTTCTTCCTCATTAACAGACCAATACTAAACTATCAATCTATTATTTCTTTGACATCAGTCCATTTCAAAACAATCCAACACTGTAAACATTTTTCTTTGAAAATAATAATAATAATAATAATAATAATAATAATAATAATATTGCATTTTTGTAAATGTTCAAAATATTTAACAGTGATAATATGATCGAGCCAATGACACTTTAACAGCATTTATCTGGAATGAATTTTTCAAGTATTCTCATTTGGTTTGATATCCATGTCTCATACTAAATCAGAAAAACAGCAACCATCAAATCAAAAATAATTATATTCTAATTAAGAGTACCATTTAAACACTATACTGAAAAAAAAAAAAAATTAAATAGCCCAACTGGAAAATCCACCAGACCAGTAGGTAATTTTATAATAATTAAAAAAAAAAAGGCACTAGAAAACCAGCCAAGCAGCGGAACAAAATTTAACACTGTTACTAATCATATTTTACACCTCTAATCCATTCTAACTCAATACTGAGCACATAAAGCTACATCTGGTTTAAAGAATAACACTTTGGCTCTGAAAATCATCACAACACTACTGCAATATTTAGAGGCACGTGTACATGCACACATTTGTCCGCACAGAGGCCTGAGCCTCATGTGGGCTAATCGCTTTAGATGTGCAAGATCATATGTCATCATTAGCTTAAAACACACAGTAATGCAGTTAGCTAGCAAGCTTACACACTCCAGAGAGAGAATCATCACTCTCAATCACCACACACACATCCATTTACTCTCATTCTCCTGTTTGTGTGCTGTGAGTTTAAATGGTGTTTACGTTATTTAGTGCAAATGAGCTCAGAACACACACCTATGAAAAAGCAAGAATGTGGGATCTTTGTTCTCGTTTACCTGTAGTTTTCCTCTGTAGTGTGTAAAGTTCATTTTTCTCATCTTGCAAACATAAGCATGGACACTAGAGGTAATGAGATGGAGGTTGCATGTGTGTGTTTTGGGGTCAGAATAAGCAGCAGGGTAAGCGTTAGTGTGTCCTCTCCACTGGTGCTCCCACAGGCACTCTGGATTCAGAAGCCATCATCATCATCTACTTCATAGCTGTAATCTGTAGACAGGAAAGAAGAGGAATGCAGAAAGGTTGGGACAAAACTTAACACTCTTTTCTGAACTACAGAAACTCGCACAAAGAGCATAAAATGATCAAATGTTTTTGTCAAAAGAAGCTAAAGTTTTCAACCAGGAGTCTGAGAGGATTATATATAAATATGTTCATAAATATTCAAAATGTAACGTTTTTGAATAAACATTAGCTAATGATCAGTTAAGCACATAAAATAGTAAAGGTAATTTTCTTAATGAAAAACAACATTAATACAAAGTGTAATGCAGAACATCAAGCTTTTTTTTATACTGAAAGACTATTGGGTCAGAAAAAGATGAAAGCCTCTAAAGCAATGTTGTTATTATTAATTAAAACAATTTTGGTTAATTATAAGAAAGCTGAAATAAAATATAAGATAACTTTTAACTTAAATGAAAATTAGAAATGTCGTGTTGGCAACTAACTGATAGAAACTAAGCTTAAATACTAAAATTGATAAAAATGAAATTAGAATAAAGCTAAATTCAAATATTTTAAATAAAACAAACAAAAAAATGACCAAAGTACAAAATTACTAACAATAAAATTAAAATTAAAACAGATTATAAAAATAATTAAAATTTAAAAATTTAAATTGGCAATTGAAAACAATACTATTAAAACACTATAGTTGTGTGTAAATAATACTAAAATACCACTGGTCTAAAAGGAATACACCTTTATGAAATGTTAAAAATTTATCCTAAAGGTGAAAAGACAGACTTTATTGCATCACATACCAGTGCCGCCCATTAACTGCATGGCACTGACACAGTGTTCGTCCTCCTCATCCTCCTCTTCTTCATCTGCAGGCTCTTCGTACGCCACCGGTCCGCTCTCCACAACAACAGCATTCTGGGATGGGGCAGCAGGAGTGGCCACTGGGGTGCCAAACCCTTTCTGAAGGTAGACAAGGAAAGACAAAGTCAACGTGAAATGGCATTTCCAGCTCATCTTGTGTCCATCATCCAACATGTTTCCAAGTGAAACAGGATATTCACTGAGCTGTAAAAATGTAGTGTGGAATTGACTGATTGGATAGTGAAAAGACAAAGTGGTTAGTTGGGGAGGGGTTGAAAAATAAGAATTCGAGAAGTCAATCAAAAAGGAATGTCTTTTCAAAGGCAGAGCAATTATAGAGTAATTTCTTACTGAGGCTATTTATTACCATGAAGTTGCTGTAGCAAATTAGCTCAAAAGCTAAATGTATATAAATAATTACAATTATGATTAATTACAATTATTTATATCAGCTGCAAGTAGTAACTGTAGCAGAATTAAATTGCCATCAACAAATCTGTTCATCCAGCGAACATTCCGTGTAAGTTCATATCAACTCTAAGAAAGGATATTTCCATGGCCACAAAACTTTTATTAACTAGACGCTAACACACACACAACTAATCTAAACAAACGAATAAACATACACTCACACGTACATACAAAGGGGAGCTAAAGTGGATGAATGAAGCCATCAGAGAAACCAGAGAATGCAGTTATGGAAAGAGTCAGTTAACCACCTGAGTAAAATCATCAGAGCCGTTTATAACGGGGTCTATAGCTTATACTAAACCTCTGTTTCGTTTAGTTAAATGTACGATAAATTGCATTGCCTTGGTCGTTGAACGAGTGTCCGTGATGAATTCCAAAGATGTCCTGACTCGATGGTGATTGGGAGTTTCTTCCCAGGCAGAAAGTGAAAAAGAGCTAAGAAAGAGATCTGCTGAGATCCGAGGATCTTTGGTTGAATGGAAAGTCAAGGCCGCAAGGCCTGGTGCAAAAACTTAAGGGTTGCTGAGGAGCTCACATCCTCCTCATCCTCTTAGGATCTAAAAGAACCGCAGACTGAGAGGTGGGTCACTGATGTGAGAGCTTTATCTGCTATAGAGGTCACTCCTTTCGGGTGTCAAAGAGCCAATGGTGTCTTGAACTTTTGAAGGGAAAGTTTACGATTCTTTGTCTCCAAGCATGGTAATTTGCATATGTAACTGGATCGGAAGTTGATATACAAACTAGTAAAGATTCTTAGAACACTAATATGTTGCATAGGTATCAAGATATAATATACACTCTCAATTAGATCATCCGAAGAAGAATTGATAGAGACCAAACATGGTATAAGTGAGGTGATATTAACTAGTGATCTATCATAAGCATGCATAAAACAGTATACAATACACAAGAACATATACAAGAACAGTAATAATATACACAATGACCTGAAGGATATGTGTGTTCTTTCAAAGAAAGGTTTTTCAATGAATTAATTAGAGAAGAGTCCATTTTTATGGCATAATGTCTTTCCTAAGGTTCAAAGATTGTGAGAGGGAGAACTCTCAACATGCAATTAGGTCATAAAGTTGATCTGGTCTGGCTGAAGTGTCCTGGTTGCCATGGTAATCGGGGGCCTGGAGTCATTCACAGACATACTGGCACCCAGTATGTGTATTGGGTGATGGGGTCTATGATTATTTGTTAATCTAATGACTAATTGATTTGTTAAATCTAATGAAAAATTGTGTGTCTGATTGGTCCAAATGCTACATTGCTTTGAAACAATCTGTATAAAGTACACATTGTCATAAATTAAAAATGGCTTAATAGCAAGATATTTAAGTGACTGAACAATTACGAATACGTTTACCTTTTTTGGATAGAGCATCAATGAATTGCGCACAATAAGATAAAAGCTGTGTATTATTAAAGTCAATAGGGTCAACTTGGATTTGGTGACTTCAACATACTTTCAAAACACCCTTTACTAACTCTGTGTGCTCCCGTTATCATGCTCCTACAAATGAGGATAACACTTCTCATTACAAGTTAGCTTAAGATTTTGCAATAGTTAACCTTGTTAGTGAATTTGCAAATGGTTTTACTTTCCCAAGGTACAAAGGGAATACCATCAATCACAAAGCTTCATTTCCCATTCCCAAGTGATGGCAAGAGGTTGTCTAGTTACCTGAGTATTGACCCCGGTAGGTAGTTTTTTTTTTTTTTGCCATGGGTTCAAAAGAGCGTTGATTATGTATTCTCACACACACACAGAAGTTTAAAAGTAGTAGAAGAAAAACCAGAGACCAAGATAAGACAGACTGACTGACTTAATAACAGAGAAAAACAAGACAGAGGAGAAAAGATCAAGGACTCTGACATACAGAAAGATGAAGCATCATGGAAGACACAGCCAGAGGGATTGACAGGGACACTCAAGAGCTCCAGCGGTCTACGGGCCAGAACGACAGCAAGGGATCAGTAGGATTCAAGAAAAAAGAGCATGCGTCATCAAGGCCTCCTCAAGAGTCAAAATGTCAGCGGCCCACTTTCCACTGCAGTCCGAGGCGGTACATTAGCTTAAGATATGCCACCTCAAACTGGCGCCTTTGAGTATCGGCTCAGAGTTCGACTGCTGATCTAGAAGCAGCTCGGTGGATCAAAATAATTCTCTTAATTTAGACATGAAAAGGAAAAACCTGTTTCTAGGTCAACAATGTGGTTTTCCTGCGCCAGAGATAAACTAAGTGAAGCTCTGGGCCAGAAGGCCATTTGAGGGTTAAGGAAAAGTGGTTTAATATATCCAGAGACCTGCCAAGGATGTGCTAGTAGGAAGGACGGTGATTTAAATTCACTCACCTGATCGAGGGCCAGCTTCTTAGAGGGCTGTGCACACACCAGGGGCTGTAACCTTGGACAGAAAGAGAGAGACAGGGAAAAGACATATAGACAAGATCATTAAGAGAACATGGCTTCTTTTTCAAAAGCTGCTTAGGGATTTTTTTTTTCTTAATCAAAAGTTGACAAACACAAGGTCAAAAATTACGTACTATCCAGTCCTATAAACTCAATATTTACATCAGCTCTGCTCTTTTCAATTCACTACACTGCTTAAATCACTGACTTATTATAATGCAAATCTTGACACATTATTTAAATTAATTCCCTAAATGTACGTAATTTAAATTCTATCAACCCAGAAAACCATACAGACCCAGAGAGACCAACAACTCCTGCTTCACAATGAAATGTCACTCTGTATATTTAGTATAAATGTATTCACTGTGTTTTTCAAAACCAAAATGCATGAACAACAACAACATTTGTGAATCTAGCACATTTTCATAGGTGGTGGCAGACACGGACAAGTCCTGTCTTGAATTACAGTCTACCTCAAATCTCTCACTGTAAAATTCCCAGTGGAATAAACATGGCAGCTCAAGTGACAACAGGAGGGGTGATCGAGAGACAGACAGAGAAAGAGGGGGCAGGACAAGCACAGAAGAATCCAGAGACGCAGTTACGATCTCAGTATTTGCAAGTCAACGTGCAGTGGCACAGTTCGAATAATGAGTTTACTCATTATTCCAACGAATGTAAGATATGTTAATGAGGTATGGATATGATGCACTAAATCCGCAGCATAAATAAACGCTAATCAGAATCATATGATTCTCCTGATAATACATCTGAATATGCAGAAGAGATTCAGCTCTCATGGGAGCAGTTCTCTTTATATAACCACAAGCCGCCCCGAATCTACATACTGAACTCAAACATCTCTCTCACAGACAGATGAAGAGAAAGAATGAAAGATAGAAAAAAGATGGAAAGAATGACAAAAAAGAAGGAGAGAAAGAAGGATAGCACGACAGAAAGAAGAACAGAAAGATGGATAGAATGACAGAAAGAAGGAGAGAACGACAGAAAGAAGAACAGAAAGATGGATAGAATGACAGAAAGAAGGATAAAAATGGATTGAACAATAGGAAAGGAAACAAATAAAGGACAGAAAGAAGGATAGAATGACAAAAAGATAGAAAGATGGATAGAATGATAGAAAGGAGAATAAAAATGGATTGAACAATAGGAAAGGAAACAAATGAAGAAACAAGGATATAAAGAAGGATCGAACGACAAAAAGAAGGACAGAAAGATGAATAGAAGGATAGAAAGATGAATAGAAGGACAGAAAGATGGACAGAATGATAGAAAGAAGGACAGAAAAGGTAGAAAAATTAATAGAATGATAGAAAAGATATAATGAATTACAGAAAGAAGGATATAGGAAAAGCAGGATTGAAAGATGGATAGAAAGAAGGATAAAATGGATTGAACAATAGGAAACAAGGAAATAAAGAAGGATAGAACGACAGAAAGATGAGTAGAAAGATGAAATGAAAATAGAAAGATGGATAGAATGATAGAAAGAGGGTAGAATGATAGAAAAAAGGATATAACAAAAGATGGATAAAATGAAAAAGCAAGCAATAAAGAACTATAGAAAGAAGGATGGAAAGATGGATGAAATGAAAGGGTAGAATGATAGAAAAGAATATAAAAATGAATAGGATCATAGAAAGAAGGATGGAAAGATGGACAGAACGATAGAAAGATGGATAGAATGAAAGAAAGGAGGATAAAATGATAGAAGGATAGAACAATAAAAAGAGAAAGATGGATAGAAATATAAAAATATGTAGATCGCTAGAAGGATAGAGCGATAGAACACTAAACAGAATGATAAACAGAGTAATAGAACGATTAATAGAACAATATAACGATAGATAGAATCCTTCAGATTCTCAGTCAGTAAGACAGGCATGCATGGCTGACAGTCCTTCACAGCCCAGCATGCGAGTGTCCTATTGATGCTACAGTGCATTCTGGGATGGGGAGCGGTGCGTTATTTGGCATGAAAACAAGCAGCCAAAGCCAAAACACAGCGACAACATTCTATTCCTGAGAAACAGTCTGTTCTACACACACACACACACACACAGATTCACATGTGCGTCAAGGGCTGATAAACTTCACACCACTGAGTGGGTCAATTATTCAAACACAAAGCACAACAATAATGATTAGGGGTGGGAATCAGGGACCTGCTGATGCGGTATATTGATATCTGGGTCACAGTACAATAATATTGTGCTTCTTTGTGACAGTTATTCAAAACTGTGATATATTGTGACACGCTACTCGATTTTCTTTCATGTGAATTGAACCTTGGTGCTATTAAGAATTAGCCTAAAAAAGATTTGTGGATATCACTATAATACTGCGAGACTGTTATACTGTTTGATATCTATTTTTTTCCTCTCACCATTAGTAATGATGTGCGCATGACCTCATTCCAAAGTCTCTGGTTTGTGGTTGCGATGACTCCATTGCTTCCTCACAGAACATTATAAACCGTTCAGCATTTACTCTGACCTTCTGCATCACACTGCTCTCAGTGTATGACTAAATGGCTGATGTCAACAGGGGCATTTATTTTCTTGAGCATAAGGTGTATGACACCAGGCTGACACTATTACCGCTGAGTGCATGAAAGCATGAGCAAACACTGCCTAAGAAGTAGGTGTCTTCATCTCAGAAGCATGCTTTGGTTCCAGGCAAAGATAAGGGTCTCTCTTTTCCTCAAGGATGACGAAAACTTCCTCTCGTTTTTGGGTCAACTCAGCCTTGAGAAAAACCCAACTTTCTTTGATCTCGCAGACAGCAGACAGCTCACCTCCCCCTCTCAGTCTCTCTCTCTAGAGATGCAGGTTTTCTGCAAGTAAGCTGATTAAGAAAAAAAACTTCGAGCCGACAGCAGAAAGATCCTTGGAGGAAGTGAGACGGAAGCAAGAGAAAGGAAGGAAAAAAAATGGGAAGAGAGTCTATAACAGCTGTCTGAGAGAGCGAGAGAGAAGACTGTTTAATTACAAGATGTGTGATGGTGTGAGATGGCGATTTCTGGCACTCCAGGTGTGAATGTCTAGCATGAGATGGTCTCATGTATGGATACAGAGGAAGTGTTGGAAGAACAAAGGAGTGGGGGACTGCAAAAATGAGCGTAATCCATCTCAGGTTCTCACAAAGCCTTACCTCCAACTCTAATGAAAACCTTTTCATTTCAGCCAAAAAATGAACACTGTCTCACTCAAACACACTTTTTGTAATCTCCATGGTGCCGTATAAATGCTGAGCTGTGGGTATTTGAGAGGACAAGAAATGACCAGAAAAGGTGGGAGGAGAGCAAGGGAGAGGGGGTTAAAACAGCAGGGGGCAATTATACAGGCTATTTCTGGACGACAGAGTGAGAGAAAGTGAGAGACTTATTAATTTTAAGGTTCAGAAGCACGGAGAGACAAACAGACCAGCAGATGGGTAGATGTTCAGGTAATTGCGGGATGTCAGGAATATGCTGTATAAAAAAAAAAAAAAAAAAAAAAAAAACAGCAGAGAGGCAGAAAAGGGAGGTTGCATGTCTATGTGCATGTGTGTGCGCGTGTATAACAGTACACAATACCTCAGTGTGTCACAGAGAGTGGACTGAACGGAATACAATGGCTTTACTGTCAGCAGAACATCATGGACACACACACACACACACTGAACTACACTAATTTGAGTTTCTGTGATAAATTCAGGTTCAGCTGAAATAGGACCGGAAACCTCTTAAGAGAGCCTGAATAAACAGAGTTAAGGTTGTGAAATGTATTGAATAGTCAGTGTATTTTCAATGATTTTGCTGGCAATACAAAAATAAGAAATAAATAAAATGTGCTTATTTGGCCATTATGATTCATGATCAGAGTTCTGTAAATTAAACTGTCCATTTCAGTGAACTCTAATTCAATGATTAGTTTGTCAAGAATGTTCATGAAAACCTCTGCGTGACATTTCATTTATTAAATGTTTTTAAAAACATATGTAAATATTGTTTTTTACTATTTATATATTGTTACATTGTTGTGTATACACACACACACACAGAGGTGCATCTCAATAAATTAGAATGTCGTGGAAAAGTTCATTTATTTTAGTAATTCAACTCAAATTGTGAAACTCGTGTATTAAATAAATTCAATGCACACAGACTGAAGTAGTTTGAGTCTTTGGTTTTTTTAATTGTGATGATTTTGGCTCATATTTAACAAATCCCACCAATTCACTATCTCAACAAATTAGAATATGGTGACATGCCAATCAGCTAATCAACTCAAAACACCTGCAAAGGTTTCCTGAGCCTTCAAAATGGTCTCTCAGTTTGGTTCACTAGGCTACACAATCATGGGGAAGACTGCTGATCTGACAGTTGTCCAGAAGACAATCATTGACACCCTTCACAAGGAGGGTAAGCAACAAACATTCATTGCCAAAGAAGCTGGCTGTTCACAGAGTGCTGTATCCAAGCATGTTAACAAAGTTGAGTGGAAGGAAAAAGTGTGGAAGAAAAAGATGCACAACCAACCGAGAGAACCGCAGCCTTATGAGGATTGTCAAGCAAAATCGATTCCAGATTTTGGGTGAACTTCACAAGGAATGGACTGAGGCTGGGGTCAAGGCATCAAGAGCCACCACACACAGATGTGTCAAGGAATTTGGCTACAGTTGTCGTATTCCTCTTGTTAAGCCACTCCTGAAACACAGACAATGTCAGAGGCGTCTTACCTGGGCTAAGGAGAAGAAGAACTGGACTGTTGCCCAGTGGTCCAAAGTCCTCTTTTCAGATGAGAGCAAGTTTTGTATTTCATTTGGAAACCAAGGTCCTAGAGTCTGGAGGAAGGGTGGAAAAGCTCATAGCCCAAGTTGCTTGAAGTCCAGTGTTAAGTTTCCACAGTCTGTGATGATTTGGGGTGCAATGTCATCTGCTGGTGTTGGTCCATTGTGTTTTTTGAAAACCAAAGTCACTGCACCCGTTTACCAAGAAATTTTGGAGCACTTCATGCTTCCTTCTGCTGACCAGCTTTTTAAAGATGCTGATTTCATTTTCCAGCAGGATTTAGCACCTGGCCACACTGCCAAAAGCACCAAAAGTTGGTTAAATGACCATTGTGTTGGTGTGCTTGACTGGCCAGCAAACTCACCAGACCTGAAACCCACAGAGAATCTATGGGGTATTGTCAAGAGGAAAATGAGAAACAAGAGACCAAAAAATGCAGATGAGCTGAAGGCCACTGTCAAAGAAACCTGGGCTTCCATACCACCTCAGCAGTGCCACAAACTGATCACCTCCATGCCACGCCGAATTGAGGCAGTAATTAAAGCAAAAGGAGCCCCTACCAAGTATTGAGTACATATACAGTAAATGAACATACTTTCCAGAAGGCCAACAATTCACGAAAAATGTCTTTTTAATTTGTCTTATAAAGTATTCTAATTTGTTGAGATAGTGAATTGGTGGGTTTTTATTAAACGTGAGCCAAAATCATCACAATTAAAAGAACCAAAGACTTAAACTACTTCAGTCTGTGTGCACTGAACTTATTTAATACACAAGTTTCACAATTTGAGTTGAATTACTGAAATAAATGAACTTTTCCACGACATTCTAATTTATTGAGGTGCACCTGTGTGTGTGTGTGTGTGTGTGTGTGTGTATATATATATATATATATATATATATATATATATATATAATACATACACATACATACACCTCTTTCCAGAGGTGAACAGAACAACTTCTTTCCAGAGGTTTTCAGAACAACATTAATTACATCTTTTATATATTAAATGTGTATTTTATTTTTCAGAAAATTATTCAGTATATCTTTTATATGTTAAATATTGTTCAATACATAGGAGATTACAACAGTATTCAATTTATTTTTTAGCTGTATATATAATTTATTCTTTTTAGCGATATTGCCCACCTGCAGAATGAGTCTATAAATGAATGAATAAAAAATGAAAAAAGAAAGGAAAGGTCATCTTTGAGCTGTAAATGACAAGTCACTGAATAATACAGACGCTCTCGTTCAGGTAGACTCCATTCAGTAAACAGACTGTAGGCTGTTATGAGTGAGAAAATCTGAGAAAGAGAGAGCGAGATTGGCATGGTAACAGTGTAATGGCTTTTAAAAGGCTGTTCAGATTGCTCACCTTTCCATTCAGAAAAAACAAAACATAAAAGCTACTTTCAGAATGAATGATTCAACGGATCTATCCTGTTCACTTCAAGAATTCATTCAACGAGAAAAACACTACACAGATAAAACTGGCCACTCAAAGAGAGAGAGACAGAGAAAAAAAGAGAGAGTTGCTCATTGTTCCATGATATTGGCTTCACTGTGTCAGAGACAAACTGAAGGTGGAGCACATTTTCTGCACAGGGCCACCAAGAGCCTCTCCTTAAAGAGAGAATATATTCATGACTAATGACAACCTAGAAGAGCACTTAGCCAAAGACTAACAGCATGAATGGAAATGAGTACACGGTAGTACAACACACACATTCTCCGAAAAAGAGGGTACAAGGGAGTGGGTCGCAGTGGGGCCTCACTTTAAATATGTGCTCTAAACTTTAATGTGTTTCATACCAGCATTTACAAACTAAATATAGAGCAGAACGGGGCTGACCATATGCATGGGACTTTCTCTCTCTCTCACACACCCACGGTTAATTTAGCCCAGACTGGGCTATTCTTAACAGACCTGCCCTGTACTCAAGGGCACAAAAGGGTAAAGGATATAAAAAAGAGAGAGAAACAAACATAAGAACCTTTCACTCTTGCAGCCTGATCCACAAAGCTCTAGGGGTTTTCTGTCTAAGGGTCATGAGTGAGATACTAATTAGCTTTTCCAAGAAAACTGATCTAACAACCTTGCATTAAAAATTCACACATATGGGAATTTCCAGTTTTGATGAGGATTTCGTATCTTATCTTGCAGATTATACTACTACGAGAAGTGTTGCTTTATCAGATGACAATACAACGGTACTTAGATATGTGCTGTGGTCCTGAATGATTAAACTGTTCATACACAGTTTTTACATGGTACTTCAAAAATACCATGGTATTACTATCACAGCAGCAGAGGTCTGTAAAAATGGAAAGCGACATAATAAATCAATCTATCTATCTTTTCGAGCACCAAAAACCATGGTAATACCATAATATTATTCGTGGGTAAAACAAGATGCTATATTAGCGACAGAAACCAGCATCAACAAGACAGAATCACCAGCATAACCACAAAAACATGTGATCTGCATGACATGCTTGACTAATGCAGAATGGAAAACGTCAAAGCAGAAAGCATTATAGCATAATAGGCTAATTTTATTAGACTGCTTGCTGTTAATAAAGCTGAAGTAAAGCTTAAAATTTTCTTTAACCCAACTATTATTTCAGTGATTTATAAAATAAAGGCAGACTCTGTCTAGCAGATGCACATTGTTTAAACATTGTAAAATGGTGAAACCAAAAAATGTTTTCATTTCAAATGATATAAAGACAGAATAAGTACAGTTACAGTCTTGTACCCTGCCATTGTGTATCCGTAGGTCTATAGTTAGCATAGAAGAAAAAGAGCTGAGTTGGTTATAGGAAAGAGTCCAAAAAAGGGGTGTGGGCAAACGAATGAAACGTATCAATAGGAGTGGATCTGTTTTTAGACTGTCCACATCAACACTCAAAGACACAGGATTACTAGATGAGAGAACCACATTCACAACATTTTTGTTGTATTAAAGGAAACCACTTTCTGTGAACACAAATTCCCCCCATTCTAAGTTATCTGTCTGTCTCATAATGATGCATAATGCAACACTATCACAGCCAAGCAGAATATATTTGAGTGTGTTTTTGGACAATAAAGATTTCTCTGTGGGAGGGGCAATCTGAGTTGACACAAAAAAGTAATAGAAACCAAACAAAATGTCTAGTCACTCACTGCGGTTGTGGCAGCTCAGGATAAAAACTTTTGGTAACACTTTATTTTAGGATCTCTTAACTAGTTGCTTATTAGCATGCATATTACTAGAATATTAGCCATTTATTAGTACAAATTAAGCACATATTAATGTCTTATTCTACATGACCTTATTTTACATCCCTAATCCTACCCAATACCTAAACTTAACAACTACCTTACTAACCATTAATAAGCAGCAAATTAGGAATTTATTGAGGGAAAAGTCGTAGTTAATAGTGAATAAGTGTTCCCTATTCTAAAGTGTTACCAAACTTTTTACAACCCGAATTCCGGAAATGTTGAGATGTTTATTTTTAAATTTGAATAAAATTAAAACTAAAAGACTTTCAAATCACATGAGCCAATATTTTATTCACAATAGAACATAGAGAACATAAATGTTTAAACTGAGAAATTTTACACTTTTATCCACTAAATGAGCTCATTTCAAATTTAATGCCTGCTACAGGTCTCAAAAAAGTTGGCACGGGGGCAACAAAAGGCTGAAAAAGCAAGAAATTTTGAAAAGATTCAGCTGGGAGAACATCTAGCAACTATTGACATCAGGTCTGTAACATAAAAGGGATGTCTTAGAGAGGCAGAGTCTCTCAGAAGTAAAGATGGGCAGAGGCTCTCCAATCTGTGAAAGAGTGCGTAAAATGATTGTGGAATACTTTAAAAACAATGTTCCTCAACGTCAAATTGCAAAGGCTTTGCAAATCTCATCATCTACAGTGGATAACATCATCAAAAGATTCAGAGAAACTGGAGAAATCTCTGTGCGTAAGCGATAAGGCCGAAGACCTTTATTGGATGCCTGTGGTCTTCGGGCCCTGAGACGACACTGCATCACTCATCGGCATGATTCTGTCATTGACATTACTAAATGGGCCCAGGAATACTTCCAGAAACCACTGTCGGTAAACACAATCCGCCGTGCCATCTGCAGATGCCAACTGAAGCTCTATCATGCAAAAAGGAAGCCATATGTGAACATGGTCCAGAAGCGCCATCATGTCCTGTGGGCCAAGGCTCATTTAAAATGGACTGTTTCAAAGTGGAAAAGTGTTCTATGGTCAGACGAGTCCAAATTTGACATTCTTGTTGGAAATCACAGATGCCGTGTCCTCTGGGCTAAAGAGGAGGGAGACCTTCCAGCGTGTTATCAGCGTTCAGTTCAAAAGCCAGCATCTCTGATGATATGGGGGTGCATAAGTGCGTACGGTATGGGCAGCTTGCATGTTTTGGAAGGCACTATGAATGCTGAAAGGTATATAAAGGTTTTAGAGCAACATATGCTCCCCTCCAGATGACGTGTATTTCAGGGAAGGCCTTGTGTATTTCAGCAGGACAATGCAAAACCACATACTACAGCTATTACAACAGCATGGCTTCGTAGTAGAAGAGTCCGGGTGCTGAATTGGCTTGCCTGCGGTCCAGATCTTTCACCTTTAGAGAACATTTGGTGCATCATTAAACAAAAAATACGTCAAAGATGACCACGAACTCTTCAGCAGCTGGAAATCTATATCAGGCAAGAATGGGACCAAATTCCAACACCAAAACTCCAGAAACTCATAACCTCGATGCTCAGATGTCTTCACACTGTTTTGAAAAGAAGAGGAGATGCTACACCATAAACATGCCTCCGTCCCAACTATTTTGAGACCTGTAGCATCAAATTTGAAATGAGCTCATTTTGTGCATAAAATTTTAAAATTTCTCAGTTTAAACATTTATGTTATCTATGTTCTATTGTGAATAAAATATTGGCTCATGTGATTTGAAATATATTCAAATTTAAAAAACGTCCCAACATTTCCAGAATTCAGGTTGTACATGAAAGAGATTTTTTTCGCATTATTCTTGGATAGGATGTGGGGTTAGACTGTGATGGTGGGATTTTTCTAGAACAGATGGCGAGTGATGTAGTATAAAGGATTTTTTAGAACAGAATGTGTAATTGAAGGTGTGTTGTCAAAAAAACAAATTCCAAAAAAGCAGGGAGTGAGAGAAAAACAGAAATAAATTGAGACAGGACAACCGTTCTCCTACAGTTCCATACCTCTTGCCAAAGCTGCTGATCGTTTTGCCAATATTGGGTGAAGTCAGTTGGGGTTTCCGTTGGCGGGTCGCGGGGGTTCTTTTGGCTTCAGCAGAAGCTTCATCAGTCTGGCGAGTGGGACTTTTTGGGCTGGATTTGTTCAAGTCTTTCAGAACATCATAGTTTATTTTAGTGGAGATGCGTTTCTGCTCCAACATCTTTTCAATGGCTTCGTCTGCAGTGCTGGCATTGATGGGCTCACGCCTCCGTCCCTTCTTTCTAGGCTTTGAGACGAAACAAAAATAAGAAGGTAAACACAAACATTTGAGACCCTGACAACTGCACCTGCATTTATGAAGTGCCATTTTTACCTTCCGCTCTTTATATGTACCCTCCTCCTTTTCCTTTGCTATTCTCTCCTCCTTTTCTGAAGAAAAACAAGTGTTTGTTTTAACAAAAGTGTTCCAAACTCAATTTAAAATGAACTAATTGGAAATTTCAATCTCTTCCACCTTTCTGTTCTTTGAGGTAGTCTGCATTTTGAAGCATCCACAGTTCAGTCTTCACCTTAACTTCCTTTTCATTAAGGATATACTAAGAGAAAAAAAAGAGAAACAACATATAATTCCTTACGTCATGGTGGACGAGCTGAGGAGAGTAGATCGCAACATATCTAATTCAACTCTATTCTAATGCAATCCCATTATTCTGTTTTGGATGTGAAATCCCATCTCAGATTTCAGCTTTATAGAACCATAATGATGCTGATTTTCTCAATAGACAAGACTTCAAACATGAGCTTATGTAACTCTCTATTTGCTTTCAAAGAAAATTACCATGTCGTTACCATAGTGAGGTCAAAACTCACCCGATCGATCTCATCCTCGTCGATACCGCTCAAGTCTAGCTCACCGTTTTCTGCATCCACATCTGATGGAGAAAAACAAAGACTGTTCCTAAATATTTAAGATTTTATTTGTAGACATAAGAACATCACAAGTCTGAATAAATTTGTGCACAGACACTTCCATGTTTAACTATCATATGATCATATTAATTTTTTTTCAAAGTTATAACAAAAACCACAACATAAAAAGCACAAAACAAAACAAAACACAAACAAAACAAAATAAAATACTGTTGTGAATCTCATTCAGACTGCTTTGGCAAAAGAAAAACAAAAAGAGTCTTGCCTTGTGTTTTCTCCACATAATTAAAGTGTATTCAATGTTTCACTTTCCTAAGGAGAAACACATGCTGATTATGCATAATAAAAGCTTCAGCATTTATATTTTTGCTGCCATTCAGAAAACAGTTCTCTGAGCCAGTCGTTCATTTAGGTTAGTGGATATATACAGAAAATCCCACTGCAGTCCAACCTTAAAGCCTTCACATAAAATCTCCCTCAGCAAAACCACGTGGCAAAATAAACTCGCATACATGTGTGTTTCTCTGTGGTTTCTGCCCTGTAGCAAATCTTACTGCATAGTCCACTGGGGCTGCTGGGATCATTATAACAGTGGCTCTACAGTAGCAACTTCCAGGGTTATTCTCCCTCTGCCTTCCGTCTTTTTCCTCTTTTCCAGGTTCAATTCCAGTTCCTCCCTTCCCCCAACTTTACTCTCTTCTTTCTGCCTGGAGATTACTGGCAATGCTTTAGAAGTTTGCTTTATAGAGCATCCCTCTCTCTCTCTCTCTCTCTCATGTGTTGTACTGGGGATGGGGTTAGGTGGAAAAAGCACAGAAAAGAGAGGGAAATTCTGTTTTTCTCGCTTCTGAACGGGGGGCCCTCAATGCCAGCAGATCCCGTGAGTCAAGAAACCTGACCTCCACTCACAACTCACATCTGAACACGCACAAACAAAACACATTCAAACCAACACACACAGAGAGTCCTCCAATACCGCACATCAAAACACACTGTGCCATGAGTCATGTGTGTGATGTGGTGAGAGCGTGAATAGCAGAGATTAGTTACAACAGGCTAAATAAAACCACACCAGAGAGAGACTACCAGGTGCAGCTGGATTCAAGAAAAGAGTAGATGAATAAAGAGCCAAAATGTAATAAAACCAGCAGTGCAGTGTCTGTCTTTCCCATTAGGCCTAACTTTGTGTTCGTGCTCAAATGTTGTTTTTTATCCCGTCTGTTTTCATTTACTTAGGACATACCCAACTGTGTGTAGCTTGCAAGTAAATGCATTTTAACTAAAAATAGCATTTAAAGTGTTCACATGCGCAGCTGCACTACCTGAAGACATATGCATATGCATGAGGTTTGACAGCAGCTGCTTGTCAGTTAGACAGCACTTAAGAGACTTATACTGCTAAATATACCTGTAGAAAACTGGTAGTGTTACTTTTTGTTCAGTATCGACCTGGTAATGAGTACTGCCACTTAAAGTGATAGTTCACCCAAAAATGAAAATTCTGCTCTCATTTACTCACCCTCATGTTTATCCAAAAACAGTACTGGTTTTTCTTTAGTGTATTTTGCTTGCAATTACAATTAATGGGGACTGAAGAATTAAAACTTCTTTGCACAAAGTTATTGTACAACTTCAGAAAACTAAATATAGTTGTATGGTTGCTTTTATGGTGCTTTTTCAAGTTGTTTTTTTAAGGGTTTTTTTTTTTCAGAAACCATTCAAAAAAAGGTCTGAATATAATCTCCAAAATGAATAATTTTGTGTTGCACAGAAGAAATAAAGTCACACGCATAAGTAAACAATAACAATTTTCATTTCTGAGTGAACTGTCCCTTTAACCTCACCTGAAAATCACAGAGGCAATAAAAAACCCTCAGAAGCAGAAAAAAGGAGCCAAGTTCAACAAAATTACAGAGAAGAGAAACAGCAAATGACAGACTCCACCTAACACTAATCATTTTCCCTCTTCATCTATTCCCCTGTTAACGTCTCCATCCTGAGGCTAAATTTCTGAATGATGTTGTCCACCTAGAAATTAGCTTTTCCGCGTGTGTTCAGAAAGAGTTAAAAGGCCCCCCTGATCTCCACAGGTTTCACTGACACCAACACCTGTTCAGTGTCAAGCACAGTGACTGACTAAAGATGTACTGATATTTTAAGATATCACCAGACGGACACCTCCTTTCTTTCTCTCCCTGGACAATTCCTACTCTTCAGCACAAGCAGAAGCTCACCAAACGTAATCAGCCGATAACGTCACTCAAACTGACTGGCGGGTCAGAAGAACAAGCGCTGAAGCCCAGGGAAAGGAAAAGACGCACAATGGAGATGCAGAGATATGGAATGAGAGAGGAAGGGGGGTTTCTTCTGGAGGCGAAGAGGGCAGACAAGCCCATTAAAAACTGACCCCTTCTTACCCCTGTGACTTCCCCAGGGAAACCCCTCGCCCACTCACACACCTGCTACAACTGTCTATATCGCCCAGAGGCTGGAAAGAGAGAACGAGGGAGAGAAAATGTCAAGAGAAAATATATGCATGTGCTTTTTCACACTCTACTGTACATCCACAGAGCAAAAAGGGGTAGAATCTGACATATTTTATACAATAAAATGGAAATGGAAATGTAACAGCAGAGAGAAGAAGAGAGAAAAAGAATTGAACAGACTTTATTCATGAGATTTCCCATTCCCACATGTTCGGTTGCTCTTCAGGTGTTAAATCTAGACAGGAAAACAGCCTCACAGGGGTCCGCACACAGATTTTTCTGTCAGTGCATGTTAACGGAACAGTGAACGTGTCTATCACATGGATCGGGCCTCCCACAGTCATTTGTTTTTTTCCCTCTCCACACGTCTGTCAATCAGTCACACGTTTATGATGTCATTTTTCACACAGGTAGCAGCGTCCCTGTCGGATGACATCACATCACTGTCAGTACTTCACAGTGCATTTCATTAGGAGAAAACAAAGCAATAAATCAGTGACAAGGATTAACATGATAAAGACAACAAATCAAACAGCAGGAAAAATAAGGGAATGTAAACAAATCATAAATGTGTCATGTTGAAAAATTCACTACAGCTAGCACAATGTTGCTATGACAACAGTTTCACAGCTTTAAAAAATGTTTTTTAAAATTATACTCTGAAGTTGAGACTATGGCTTGGTGATGAATTTAATATGATACATTCATGTTGATTTCGCTGGAGATTCATGTAGATTTTGATGGAGAAGTAAAATGAAGTTACACCATGAATATTGTACAGATTTTAATGTGCTTTCGATGAGAGAATTAAAATCTACAGTACCATTTAAGAAACATTTCTTGTTATTATCGATGTTGAACAGTTGTGCTGTTTTTCTTAGGAATCTTTGGTGAATAGGAACCTTAAAATAAATACATACACACACATACACACACACAATCTCAGTGCATGTTAACTACATAAATATCAATATCGTCAAAAGGGTGAAAAAGACAGATCATTTTTTAGCTGTATCACCAAGGCTTAGTATTAACCATAAGACCTACAACTGGACACAGCACCTCAAAAGCATGTGATCGGTGACATTATTCTAAACATTGTGTTTATGAACATCATTATAAAGACTAACAAAGGCACATCTGTGTGCATTATAAAGGCCTTATGAATGTAAATTACCATCACTTTTGGCCCATCTGTCCTTTACAAATCCCTAACAGCTGTCCCAAGGATGTGTTCAAAGAGAACAAGAAGAATAAATGTCACTCACACACTTACTCTGTCTTACCCCTTCCTTTGAAAGGCACCTCTCCCTCCCCTCCTCTCTCCATCTATCTCCTCCCACTTTATCCCTGTTTCCTAGTGTAAATGAACAAGTCTTTTCTCTCCTCCTGCTCTGAAGATCTAGGAAGACTCTGACAGATGCGAAGAGGAGTGCAGGATCTATCTACTTTTTTATGTTACAGGCAAACAGTGAACAGTAAAAATATGCAAAGGGACTAGAAATTAGACAAATAAACTTAATGAACTGACTGGTCAATAAAAGAAAGGAAAAACAGAAACACAGAAGCACAGTAAAACTAGATATTCTGGCATCTCCTACTTTGTGGTCAGCAAGGGGGACAGTGAGTGACCATCTGGAGACTCACACTCACTGCGGCATTGTTAAGATCACAGGGCCTCCGCCCCCTCAAAGAATTACACTGCATTACACAGCAGCACCGGATTTCTCTCTCCACACACACACAAAAGGAAACCCTTCTGACATCCTCACAGAAGAGAACTGACCTTAGAAAACAGGAAAAGTCCAAAAGAAAAGGTACAAAAAAGAAAGACAGGATGAGGAGAGGATGGAGACCTTCAAACACCGGTATACAACTTGCTCTCTCTCACACAATTTCAACTGAGTATACTTTATTGGCATGGCAAAAACTGTATATGTTTATATTGACAACATATTTCAAGCACAGCGAAACTGTGAGAAAGTAAACAAAGCATACGTCATTTTATAGCACATGTAAAATATATAAATATAAATATGTATGCTTTGTACCTACTATATACCACAGTACACAGTGTAAAGGGAAATATAGTAAATCATTTAAAACACAGCTTCTGAGGAAATATATTAACATTGTGGAGAAACATAGATAGTAAGAACTGATGAATTTAAATAAAATGGAATAAAGATTATGTAATATTCATTAAAACAAGTTACTGTAGTTCACCCAAAAATGGCAATTCTGTGATCATTTATTCTCCTCATGTCAGTACAAACCTGTATGACTTTCTTTCTTGTGTATAAAAAAAAGATATCTTGAGAAATGTCTCAGTGTTTTTTGTCCACACAATTGAAATCAATGGTCACAAAAAGTATTTGGTAATCAACACAAAAAAATACCTTATTTTATGTTGTGGAGAAGAAAGAAAATCAAACAAGTTTGGAATGACATGAGAGTTAGCGAATGACAACAATTTTAATTTTTGAGTGAACTATCCCTTTAAGGAAAATTATGAAGTACAAGACTAATGGTGCCAGTAATGGTGATAATGAAGTTCTCTATCTCTCTCTGATGCAACATACTGTATACTGGCACATCACACAAACATTTTTGCATTTTTAAATAAGAACATCCTGCTCACTCTCATTCTCACACAGAAGAACTAGAACACTCTAACAAGCATCTTATTGTCTGGAATGGAACAATGAGCCTACCTAAAAATAAACAGAGAGAATAGACAGAAAAAGCTGAAGCAGACAGAACCAAGGCAGAAGTGCATACACACAGAGAGCCATATTGTCAGTGCCCACATAAAATCACAGAGATGAAATAAGCAAATTGAGGGAAATAAATGACATATTGCTGCTAATTTACAAGGCATTCACTTGAGTTTACATAGACGCTGGGCAAAACAAAAGCACTAAAAATACCTCCTCTCTGAGTCATGATTTTTCCTGAACTCCCCTCAAAAACCAAACGAAAATATACACACGCACTGGGTCTCACGGGCAAACAAACTCGAACACAGCCACCCGTAGTGGATGGATGAAAGACAGTGTGCTAATGACAAGGTGCTGTGTTCAATTAGTGTTTCAAAGAGTGGAGGGGGGCTTCCTCTTCCTCCGCCCCATACAAATCATCCACAGTCACCACAACCAATCGAAAACATGACAACCTGCTCACATAGCCAATCACACAATCTGACAACCTGCCAGCACACTATCCCCAGGAGTTTACCAGCTGCAGGTCTTCTGCCTGTGATCAACAAAGTCTTATTCTCTCTCTCAAATGCTCTAGAGCTATAGTGTAAACACAACAACCACAAAAGATAATGCAATCATTTCAGATAAATAAGTCACTCTTGGGTTCTGTTATGCAGAGGCTCGGTAACTCTCGCTATAGTGTAGATGTGGTATAAGAAGTCACTCCCATTTCACTCCTCTTCCTCTATTCATAGCATTACAGCACAAATGTGTGAATGAAGGGTGAATCTAGAATAAAAGTGAATTAAAAATGGATAAAATGTCAATGTCTACAAAAGGAGTCACTCCAGTTACACTCCACGTCATATACTGTATTTATGTCATAACAAAACAATTGTGTGAATGAAGGGTGAATCTAGAACGAAAATGGATTAATGTGAATGCTTAGAAGAGAAGTCACTCCAGTTCCACTCCTCTTCCTCTATCTATGGCATAACATTACAAATGTGTGAATGAAAGGTGAACCTAGAATGAAAGTGAATTATAAATGGATTCATGTGAATGTCTAGAAAAGGAGTCACTCCAGTTACACTCCACATCATCTATTTACGGTATAACAGCACAAATGTGGGAATGAAGGTTGAATTTGGAATCAAAGTGGATCAATGTGAGTTTAGAATAGGAGTCACTCCACTTACATTCTTCTTCTACATGTCGTAAGAACTAAAAGGTGTGACTGAACTATGAAAAGTAATGAAAGCAGATTAACGTGGGTTTAGAAAAGAAATACTCCAGTTCCACTTTTCAACTTCTACTCATGTCGTAATAACACAAATGAGTGACTTGACAATGAATGTGGAATAAAAGGGAATTAATGTACAGTAAGTGATTACAAAAAGAGTCACTCTAGTGCTATTCTTCTACTCATGTGGTATTAGCACAAATGTGTGGCTAAACGATGAATGTGAAATGAAACTGGATTAAATGAAAGTTGATAAATGTGAGTGTTTAGAAAAGGAGTCACTCCAGTTCCATTCCTCTGCTTAAACTCATTACAAAACAGAAAAAAATGTGTAAATGTGTGAAGAGCAAATGTGGAATGAAAATGGAAAGAAAGTGGATTACATGAAAGTTAATTAACGTTAATGTTTCACATAGGTGTCATTCCAGTGCCACTACTTCTCCTCTGCTTGTACCATGTCAATGTTTTGACAGCAAAAATAGTGATAATAAAAAGGGACTGTGGAATTAAAGCGGATTAAGTGTTTATGCAGTTTGAAAATACAAGAACACTCCTACCATTCTCCTTTTCCTCTCTCATTTTGGTGATGGACTCGGGCAGGCCCAAACTGGCTGCAGTGGGCAGTGCTCCAAGCAATAATGCTAACGAGGGCCGTTTGGTTGGAGAGACTTTCTCGCCATCTCCGTCCTGCTCATTGCCATCTCCATCCTCTCCACATATAGTACTGCACAGGTGAGATGCTGCTGCCCTCAGCTCGTCATCCTCTCCTTCCTCATCACCAGCTAGGATGCTGGATGACGCCAAGGAAATCATATCATCTGGAAAAAGCAAGCAAGAAAATATGCACACATCACAAATGAATCATTGCAGGAACATCAAATAAAAGAGTATAATGAAAGAAATAAATCACTACATGAATGCAAACAGTGAAATTATTTTTGTAATTAAATTATTTTGCTAATTAAAACAAAGCTAGATGCATTCTGCCTTTGATTTTGAACTTCGCTATGATCCAGCTTAGATGGGGAGAAAGTAATTATACAAACACACACAGTTGACCGCAGTAACACACATGCATGCACACACACACACACTACCATAAAGTGAACACACATGCATGAAAAGAGACACTCAAACACGCATACAAACACTCCCACGCTCGCGGCCTTAATTAGTTCCCTCCTGTAATTACTACATTAGAGAGAGAGAGATAACACGCATGGGGAAGCACTGGATCTCTGATTGTGGGTGCTGCTGAACAAAGAGCTAATTGGACAGCAACATAAACAGAATTTCTGCACAAGTGAAGAAACACTCCATTTCCTGAAGAAAACGGCAGTTCTCACCAAGCAAAGAGCAATTCTGACAACAAGATAATCATTTGTTTTAAACAAACATTTTGGATGTCATTCACCAATAATTTTCACTGCCACTTCCCAGTATTCATACACACATTGATTACCCATTTCTTACCCTTGTTCTTACCCATATTCTAATGAGAAATCTGGAATATCCTAAATGAAGAACTGTGTGCCTGCAGTTAATAATTGGCAAAATACATGCTCAAACGATCTTCATTTAAAGGCTCACCACACAACAGCCATTCAGCACTCTTTACAAAGGAATTATTTTGATTTTAGTTTTTTAAAATGTGTTCCCATCTGAGAACTTACACTGCACAAACTTCATTTCACAATCTGTATTTCTGTAGCTTAAACAGAGGAGTGTAAATGTTCAAGTAAAGCCAAGTGTGTCATTCTTAAAACCAGATGATACACAATTAACTGGCCTGAATTTCTCTTGATGGTTGTATGTGTATGCCAAGTCTATCCAATAATGAATTATATTTCTATATTATGTCATTTTTTACACTGTTTACATAATTTTAATAAGTTAAAAAGTGATATTAAATCATGTACAGTGCCCTCCATAAGTATTGGAACAGTAAAGACAAAATTGCTCTGTTAGCTGTGGGGTCAAAGGTTTGCAAATATGATTAAAAGATGAATATGAGACAAAACTACAGAATGTCACATTTTATTATTAGCCGTTTCAACACATACATGTTTGACCAAAAAAAAAAAAAAAAAGAACAGCACTTTTAGAGTATAAGTATTGGGACAGTTGAACAGAAGGCAGATATAAAAGATTAAAAGCTATTATTTAGTTGCAGATCCCTTGCGCACAATCACAGCAGTGAGTCTGTGACCCATAGACATCACCAGACTCTTGGTCTCATCCTTTGAAATACTTTTCCCAGCCTTTAATGCAGCCAATTCCAATTGTTGCTTGTCGTGGGGAGTTTCTGCCTTTACTCTCCTCTTCAGCTGGTGAAATTCATGTTCAATCGGATTTAAATCTGGAGATTGACTTGGGCAATCTAAGACTTTCCATTTCTTTGCACTTATAAATTCCTTGACTGAACTGGCAGGGTGTTTTGGGTCATTGTCCTGATGCAATATGAAGCACTTCCCAATGAATCTGGTGGCATTTTCTTGAATATTAGTAGGCAAGATGGTTTTGTACCCTTCCAAATTCATTCTGCTACTATCATCATACATTAAGTCATCAGTAAAGTTGAGAGGGCCTGTTCCAGATGCAGCCATACATGCCCATGCCATGACACCACCTCCACCATGCTTTACAGATGAGGCTGTATGCTTGGGATCATTTGCAGTTCCCTTTTTTTTTCTCCACATTTTTGCTTTCCAATCACTTAGATAAAGGTTCATCTTTGTCTCATCGGTCCATAAACACGGTTCCAAAACTCTTCTGGCTCACCTTTGTGGTTTTTTGCAAACTCTAATCTTGCCTTTCTATTTTTGGTGCTGATCAGAGGTTTGCATCTTGCTGTGTAGCAACTGTAATTCTGTGTCAAAGTCTCCTGAGGACAGTAGATTGTCAGTGCATCACCCCAGCTTTCTGGAAGTAGTTGTTGATTTTACAGACATGACTTTTAGGGTTCATTTTTACAGCTTTTATGATTTGTCTGTCATCAACTACCGTTGTTTTCTCAGCCGATCAGGTAGTTGTTGGTTGCTGGTGTCGCTGGTGGTTTCCAAACTCTTGATTTCTCCATGCCCTTTGTTTTTGCTATAGCTCTAATTGACTTCCTCTTTTCTTTTAGCATCCAAATTGCTTGCTTTTCTCTCAAATCAGCTCCCTCATCTTCATCCTGGTTTGTGTGTGTCATCATCGAATGCAAGATTCAGAATGCAGAAGTAATGGATATAACTGATGACACATTCCCTGCTTTTAATATCTGAAGAATGAATGCAACAGGACACAGCTGATCGCTTAGAAAGACCTGTGAGGCAACTGTTCCAATACTTATGCTCACATCAGATAGGGGGATGAAACTCTAAAAGTGCTGAACTTCTTAGCTGGTAAAACATCTATGTGTTAAATCAACCAATAATAAAATGTGACATTCTGTAGTTTTGTCTCATATTCATCTTTTAATCATATTTGTAAATGTCTTGATTCCACAGCCAACAGAGCAAATTTGTCTTTACTGTTCCAATACTTTTGGAGGGCGCTGTATATATAAAAATGTTACTCAATGAAAGTGTAGAGATTTCTTTAAAATAAATAAATTATTTTATTCAACATGGAAGCAATTAATTCAATCAAAGGTGACAGTAAAGAATGTGCTATATGATGTTTAAATATAAATGTTATATAAAAGACTTCTATTTCAAATAAATGCTGTTCTTTTGAACATTCAACTTATCAAATATTCCTGAAAAAATGTTACAGTTTCCACAAAACTGTTGCAGCACAACAATTTTCAACTGGGAAGAAAACAAAAAAACTTAATCACCAAATCAGCATATTAGGATGATTTCTGAAGACTGGAGTAATGGCTGCTGAAAATTTTGCTTTATTTTTTTCTAACTTTATTTTAAATTGTAATAATATTACTGTTTTTACTGTATTTTTGATCACATAAATGCAGCTTTGGTGAGCAAAAGATACAAACATTAAAAAGTCTTAAAGCACAAACTTTGGAATGTTAGTGTATTTTTCTGCGGGATTATGTGTGTGAACACTGTACCATCTTTGGAACAGGATGCATAAATCCCCCTGGCTTTGGGCCTACAGCTCTCCAGCTCAACTTCAATCTCATCCTGATATCCACAGATTTCACCTGCAGAGCACATACACACGTACACACAGAAAAATAGATCAACAACACAACGTATTAGGTTTGTTCAAACACCCATGATGTTAATTGAAGCATAAACTCCTGTCGAAATGTTTCTAGGTACCTTCAATATCATCAACTTTCTTTGCAAGCTCTTGCTCAATCTGAGGAAGGATTCGGAAAAAGAAAAATAGATGGATACATTTTGCAGAGACAATATCGCATATATTGCAAGAATGGCTGCTTTAAATGTTAAAATTTGTAACTTTAAATGCCATGTGATGTGTAACCTGTTTTAGCTTTTGCTTCCTGAGTCCAGCCGTGTAAGAGGGCGGGTCACACTCCTGCTCCAGATCCACCCGCATGAACTCTTCAATTGTCAGCTCACTGGTGGGCGTGTCCTCAAATTCATTCAGCCTGTCAATCAAACACACTGGGGGTCAAGACTGAACAGCAAAATGGACCCTAAATTCAAAGAGACTGCAACACCAAAATTCAGAAATGGCACCAATTGTATACTATAATATGAATGATATTGCTACAGATTATAATAAATGTATTAACTAAGCACAGCTTGTGGCCATACTGTGATTATTATTTTAAGACAAAACGCACCTTTTCCTCAGTGTGGCTTCACAGACTTTCACCACACTGATCACTTCCTTAATTGTGCGACGGAACTCGTGCATACGGGCAGCAACCAAGAGCGCTACAGGGAACACAAATACATAACTGTAGGCACAACATACAGCCAATGGCAAGAGAAAAAGAGAGGATGAGAGAGAGAAGGAAAGGAGCGCGGACGCATAGTCAAATATGAAACATTAATAGGGCTTCAGAAAAGTGCATCCGCTATACCTGCCCCCCTACTGACTCACCTCAGGCAGAACAAACAGACATAAAATGCACCTGCAATACTGCAGAACCCCTGATGCCTGTTTCACTCTGATTCATTAAAGAAACATGAAGAGCCAGATGCACTTCTGAGCTACCTGACAATCTGAAGAATGTCCAACACCACAAAGCATGCAAGCATGTAAAAGATACTGAAGAATTTTAGAGCTTAAGGATTCATTAAAGATGAACTAATTAGAAATATGACATTGAGGTTGTCATTCTCCAAAACCATTTTACTGATTTTTTTTATTTTATCTGAATGCCAACAACAGCTTAAACTGACATCATTTTAATGGATAAAAGGGTAAGGTGTGCCACTTCTGATTTAGATTGTCCTGCAAGTAAGGACAGATGAGATTAAAAACAATAACGCAAGGTTAACCTCTCCAAAAAGTGGAAAAGCAAAACAGTATTTAAATTTCAAATACAAATATGGACTTAAACGAGAAAAAAATATTGTCTAATTCATAAACTCATCAGTATCATGTGATACTGAAGACTGAAGTAATGGCTTGCTGAAAATTCAGCTTTTCCATCACAGGAATAAATTACATTTTAAAAGATATTAAAACAGACAACAGTTATTTGAAATCGTAACAATATTTCAGGATATTACACTTTTAACTGTATTTTGGATCAAACAAATGCAGCTTTGGTGAAGACTTTTTTCAAAATATTTCAAAATATTTTTTAAATCTTACAGATCCTAAACTTCTAGACGATAGTGAATATGTTTAGATCTATATAGACCTTTTCATGAAAAAAAAAATAAATAAAAAGTACTTTTTCATACAAAAAAAGAAATCATAGCATTATATGAGAGTCCTTACATCATATAAATACATGATTAATGCAGTGACACATTTTACCCTGCTTTCCCCTACATGTCCAGGGTTATCAGTTACGTCTAACCCAGTGCGATCCTGTGGTCAACTTAAAAAAAAAACAGCCGTTTCCCCCTCTGCTGTTAACCCTGCAGGATATCAAACCAATCTGTGTTCCAGCTACTACATGAGGACTATTCAACAAGCTTGAGACCTTCATCACGCTCAGAAGCTCTCCCTGCTTCATAGTTTGTCTTCATTCTGGATCTTTCTCACATTCTTTCATTCTCTCTGTTGGCCTGCCTTTCTTTCTCAAGTCTCTGATCTCTCGCTGCGAAACAAACTCTTTTCTCATGCTTCCTCTTTTCTCAGCACTGCTTCTAAAAGATTAATGGGAGATTAATTATTCAGGTTATGCAGTGGTGGTGGGGGGGGGGGGCAGAGAAACTCACGCTGAGAGTCAGGAGGAGTCAGTTATTCTAAAAACTTAATTACTGGAACTCAGTCTTAACAGACTGTGTCAAGTTTACACAAGTCTGAAAGTGAGAAAGTAAAACCGATATTGATGAAAATGCATTAGAAATTAGCTGCACTGGATCTCTGAGGCAATTCACAGTGCCAAGAAAGGCCTCAGCGAGTGTGAGAAAATAACACTTTCTGGAATTATTCTTCTTCATCAAGACTGATTGGTGATTTTGGAACCACTTCAAATGCACCAAGCTGATCTAATTGCATATTATGACAGATATACTGCATCTTAAAATGTTTCCTACAACAGACACAAAACTTTACATTCTGGAAGGGGTTTCTGGAGCATTCATTTCAACTGTGGATGTTTCAGCGATGGTGTATGTGCTTTTGCGCATCTAACAAAGCAACCCTTCACTAGCTCACATCATTAAAGAGGTCGCACCGTTAGGGGAGGGTTGCCATGGTTACCTGCTCCGCAGAGGCCTGAAGGTCTTCGTCCCGTGTGCATCCAGTCTCTCTTCATCCTCTGCAGGAGACGCAGCGCCGTCATTGAAACCTCATGGCTCTTCTCTCCAAATTCCAGCATTTGCGCAAAGCGCGGGATATAAAGACAGGGGTCTGTAAGAAACAAAACTCTCAGAACTACAAAGCTAGACAGAATAGATGTAGACCTTCTTAAACACACTGTTGCATTTTCAGTTCAACAACGTTCAGCATATCAGTGTCAAATCTAAATTTTAAGCTGCTAATGAGTCTATGGGAGGGTTTGGAAGATATGTTTTATTGGGCACAATATCACACCCTTACCTACAAGTTTAAAGTTGCTAATACTTTGGCTCATGACCACTGATGAGTGTTCAGTCAAAATGTAATTAGTTATGATAATGCAACAAATATTACCTTTATGCTCAAAATTCTCATTAAATACTACATATAGAGAACCTCCATTTATCAAGCTTTGGCAAACTGCTTGACTCAAACACCATAAAGATTGTTTCAATAGTAAAAGAAACATTACAGGTAATAGAGAGAGCTCAATTTTTGACAGTTTCCCAATAATATTTTCAAAAGATGATGGCACTGTGTGAGAAACTCAAAAGTTTTTCTGCTCAACAAAGCATCAGCAAATCTTCCATCTAATCCAATGATTCCCAATCAGGGATATGTGTAGCCCAGTGGGTACTTAATCAGGCTTCATGGGGGTGATTTTGAATTTTTAACTATAAAACAGAAATCTCATGTGTATTTTTGTGTTTGTACATGTGCAACAATATCTGATTTGCGTCTGATGAGTAATTGTTTTGTGCTAGTGTAAAAGCAGCTAGATTGAGTAAACTGATTCAGTTTGAGGAGGTGCTACAATTTTGAAAAATAAAGATCCCAAAAGGGGGGTTTCATAGTGATACTACAGAAGAACCATTTTAGGTTTTCCAAAGAATCTTTTGGTGATCCAAACCATTTTTTTTTTCTTGTTTGGAAGAACATTAAAATAATCTAAGGGTACATTATTCCACTTTTTGTGCAATGGAAACATTCCATGGAAGTTAAAAGGTCTTATAAAACCATGCATACCAATAAAGAATCTTGCACCTATCTGGATATATTTTTTTTCACCAACAATATTAAAATGTTTTAGTTTGAAAATGAATAATTGTATAAGTATTTAATGCCATGTAAGCAACCGAGTTACAAAATATACAAGTGTTGCATAAATATAGTAAAATATAAACTACACAAAGAAAAATGCAGCAGTTAAGTGAATGATTATAATAATGGTCATTTTAATAATGTTAAATATGCTTGCAGTATATTCAGCACAATAAAATGAATACATGTTTGGATAATTTTGACTAAGGGGTGCTTGAGCCTAACTGATGAGACTGTGGGGGTACACAAATCATGAAAGATTGGGAAACAATGATCTAATCTCTACTACATATGTTCACTATAAACCGCTTAGATCCGTCTGTGCTGTCTGTGGGAAAAAGAAGAGACCGGGGGAGAGAGAGAGAGAAGCATCATGCTGCGTGAGGACTTTACTGGGAAAACGGAGAGCAGTCGTGCGCACTACAGTATTTCCACAAGTCCAGCCCTCGTCCGGTTTCAGACTCCATCACGACCGACCGTGAACCGGAGTAATAAAACTTTTTACATCGCACGGTCTCAGCTGTGTGATGACAACAAACTGACGCATAAAATACAGAATTTAAGGTAAGAACACGCACAATCTTTTCTCGTATTGTATGCACTAGTAGAACAGTTGAAGTGTGAGGTAAGCGTTAATTTACATTATAGAACGCAAACTGGTTTGTAACAATCTGCAGCGCGCGGATTCACATTTATGGATAGAGATAGCTGTTTTAAATACACCGCAATGCTTTAAATACATACTAGTTTTTAATAAAACCTTTGCCTGATATAGCAAATAAATAATGGTTATGCATTTAGTTAAGGAGAAACATATTGTGGAACGAAACAAACGACGTGTACGGACGAACTTGGCATTTGATGTACAAAAATACCCCAAACAAGATCCTTTATTTGATTCGTATCATATCAGGAGACGCTGAGATTATTTACATTATGAAATTATAACATGCACATGTATATACGAAGAATTAAAAATCCTCATCACTGGATAATCCACAGAGAGATTCATAAAGGTTCTATTTTCGCCGGGTTGCCAGATCCCGCGTTAAAAACAAGTAATCTGATTTAGGGTAATGGATATTTTCGATAAATATATCCCATATAGATAAATAGTATGCATTGTTTAGGTATAGCCTATGTATATACTCACATATACATAATGTGAATAATCCCAAAAAACAACACATAATGTGAAAATCCAAGCCAAATGTTGCTTACAATAAGCAGACATGGCAACACAGATTTTACAGAAAGGAGCTCTGGGAGAGACAGCCCTCCCTCCTGACGTCAGACGAGAGAGAGAGCTCAAAATAAACTCAAACTTCATCATTATTCAGTGTGGCCACAGCAGAGGAAAGATCTGCCAGGCCGTTATACAGACCCTATTTTTGTCAATATTTGTTGTGAGGTTTTGGGGTGATTTTAAAACGATTCGTTTTGGAGTTTTCGGTATGGGATTGGAGAGGATGTGAGACAAAGAGGATGGGATATCTATGAAATATTCACTGAAATCCGAATATTTTATGTGACCGTTTAGTGGAGCGGTTTTTGTTTTTACACGGAATCAACGCAACATTATTTAATAATACCACGGACCAGTAGCTGATAATTTTTTTTTTCTACACATATTTTGGCAAACTTTTTTTTTGGTCTGATGCCCGCTGCGCCGGAATGCAAGCTGTCCCATCATGGCCGGATCATGAAATGTGTTACTTTTTTACTCTTGCTCCCAGAAACGTTAAAGAAGTTGAAGCGGGCAAGCAAGCACCCCGGTAGACTGTCTCTGTGCTATAACATCTTAACTCTTTCCCTGAAGAAAAGGATGGCAGCGGAACTGTACCCGGTGAACGATCACGCCACAGTGCAGAAGAACGGGACTGTGATGCTGAGTCTGCCAGAGAAGAAGAGGAGCGTGGAGCCGGTTGCGCAGTGCACCGCGTCCATCGCCACCACACCGACCACAGAGCAAAACATCAACAACAACAACGTGGAGATTCCCAGCTGGCACTCCGCGCACCCGACTTTACGCGAAAGGCAAGCCATTAAATCAAGTGATACATAATGTTTGACATATTTATTATCTAATTTTCATCATATATATATATATATATATATATATATATATATATATATATATATATATATATATACACACACATTTTTTAAATAACTTGTTCAAATATTCAGATATATTTTTCACTACAGTAGAATTCTTTAAGGCAAGTCATAATGAACATTAACAGATACTTAGTATCTAAACATTTCTTAAATAATATTATATTACATTTTTTTTCTTTATTGTATTTATATATCAAGACTAAATTTATTTTTTACTTCACGCAGAAATGCACTGATGTTCAATAATGAACACATGGCAGACGTTCATTTCATTGTTGGCCCACCCGGTGAATCAGAAAGGGTCCCAGCACACAAGGTGAGCCCACACACCTCATATTTTGGTTGTCTCCTGAATCGAGCACACCTGATTCAAACCATCCAACCTATCAGTGGATCTGAAATAGGTGTCAGAAAAAGGAAACGCTTTGAAACTAGATGAAACACTGACGGATTGTCTCTTCCCCTTCTCTCAGTATGTGCTGGCAGTGGGGAGCTCTGTTTTCTGTGCCATGTTTTATGGGGATCTCGCAGAAGGAGACTCTGATATCCATATTCCAGATGTGGAACCCGCTGCTTTTCTCATCCTGCTCAAGTAAGACTCACACACTAATCACATCCGGGCATTAATAACAGGGCGACTCGGCTTTCATGCCAGGCAGCACAGATGGGTTCACAGAGGCCCCAACAGTGATGTCTTGATTTAGGAATCGCCCTCTTATTTCGGAGCTATTAGAGATCGTTTATTGGATTGCGAATGATGTACTTTTTTCCCTGGGAAAGTTGGAAGTCACTATTTAAAGCAGTAGTAATGCAATAAAAAAGGAGCCTGTTTAACAGATCAGCTTTTTATTTGGCGTTTTACTCTTTTCCGGTTGGGGCACTTGCAATCTACCTTAACCTCTCTATCTCCCTCTTCTTTATCAGATACATGTACAGTGATGAGATAGAGCTGGCGGCCGACACAGTACTGGCTACACTTTACGCTGCCAAGAAATACCTGGTATCTGCTCTGGCTCGCGCATGTGTGGGTTTCCTCGAGACGAGCCTGGAGGCGCCAAATGCGTGTGTGCTGCTATCTCAAAGTCGGCTGTTTGAGGAGCCGGAGCTCACTCAGAGGTGCTGGGAAGTGATAGACGCCCAGGCAGAGCTTGCGCTGCGCTCGGAAGGTTTCACTGAGATTGACTTGCCCACACTAGAACACATTTTACAAAGGGAAACTCTGAACGTGAAGGAGGCGGTGGTTTTCCAGGCCATTCTGGGATGGGCCGACGCAGAGTGTCGGAGACAAGGCCTGAGCCCCACTTCACAGAACCAGCGCTCTGTGCTGGGGAAGGCTTTGCACCTTGTGCGTCTGCCTTCAATGACACTGCAGGAATTTGCAGATGGAGCTGCACAGTCGAACATTTTAACCCTTGAGGAAACGCACAGCATCTTTCTCTGGTACACGGCTGCTACGAAACCTGCGCTGGGATTCCCGGTTGTACCCAGAAAGGGGCTGACGCCGCAACGCTCTCACCGTTTCCAATCCTCCGCGTACCGAAGCAACCAGTGGCGCTATCGCGGACGCTGCGACAGTATCCAGTTCGCTGTGGACAAGCGCGTGTTTATCGCCGGACTTGGTCTGTATGGCTCCAGCGGAGGGAAGGCAGAATATAGCGTCAGAATTGAACTAAAGAGACAGGGAGTGCTTCTGGCACAAAACTTGACCAAATTTGTGTCAGACGGTTCCAGCTCAACATTCCCAGTGTGGTTCGAGCACCCGGTACAAGTGGAGCAGGACGCGTTCTACACAGTTAGCGCCGTTCTAGATGGGAGCGAGCTGAGTTATTTTGGACAGGAAGGAATGACAGAAGTCCAGTGTGGGAAAGTCACCTTCCAGTTTCAGTGTTCCTCTGACAGCACTAACGGGACAGGGGTGCAGGGGGGACAGATTCCGGAGCTGATATTTTATGCATGAAAACTTGGACTGATCTATTAATGAAGAGACATCAGGGGGATTTTTCCTCTCGAATAAATGCCTTTACTCACAACATAGCTGCAAGACACTACTAGAAGAGGAGACTATCCCCTCTGATTTGATTTTTTACGTCTCACATATAATGGAATGCTGCCCAAACTTATTTATTTCTTTAAACATACTGTTTTAAAACGTGTACTTTAATTTAAGCACATTTTATTTCTAATTATTCATAATCTGCCTGTGTACAGTGAAACATGGGCAGTTTGCACTTGAAACTAGGCAGCTTTTCCTGTCTTGTTATTTAATGTTTTTTTTGTTGACAGCTTGATGCTGAGTGACCTAAAAAGGGTTTCAAGAGCCTGCAAAATCATAAAATATTTGTTTCTATTCATCAAACAGTATTTCTTTTTCTTTTGTCTAATGCACAGTTATAAGCCCTATACTGTTTCACTCTGGGTAAAATATGACCTTTCAAAACCTTAAAAATGAAAAGTCTGTCATCATTTACTCATTCTTATGTCGTTCCAAACTTCATTGACTAACTGAATTCTTAAAACACAAAAGACAATATTTTGAAGAATGTTTCAGCTATTTTGCCCATATAATGAAAGTAAAGTGTTCAAAATGACATTGAAACCCACTGACTTTCATTGTATGGACAAAAAAACTAACTAAATTTTTTTTTTTATCCAGACACAAAAGAAAGTCACATAAGTTTGAAATTACATGAGGGCAATAAATTGTGTCAGAATTTTGCTTTGTATTGTTGATTGAGCAAAGCAACTGACCATCGCCATCAATCAAGTGTTCAATTCAGGTTTCAAATTTACACTGCAAGCAAAGCTTCACTTACAGTTGCACAGCACCCTCTGGGCATTAACAGCAGCACTACACAGACCAGCTCACATACTCATTACCAGTACAGTTTGGATGAGCAGCAAAGCATCACGGGAAATTACAATGTCACTTATGTGATGCTTACCAATAGCTGGCGCGTTGATACACAGCTCTCTGGCTAAAACAAGGAAGGTTTTTCCCAAAACATACACATTCACCTAGGGCAATAGAGAAAGAAATTTGTGGTCAAGAAAAAAAATGACTACAAATATAGAAAGAGACAGTGGGAACATTTAACAGACAATGAGAGTAAGAGATATAAGATAAAGGGACATAACAGTGTATTTTAACAGATGCTGAAGGTTGCAGAGTTCATAGCTGTGGGGTTTGGATCCGTACCAGCATCACCACAGAGTCTTCACTTTGTCACAAACTATATCTGTCTTATCCTTAGAGGATGAACTACAATAACAAAAATATTTCATAAAATAAGCTTTAAACAACATATAACTCTATACTTATCTTCATGGACCACCTTAATAATTATTATTTTTTTTTAAAAAGATATCCATGAAGAATGACGCACATGCACAAACACAGACACCCTATTTCTTCCATCTGGGCCCCATGGCATTAAAGAGGAATCTTTTTTGGTTGATGTCAGAGGTCATGACCACTGAAAAGTAGGATGGCCCTCACACACTCCTGACCTGAGAGGGGCAGCGACAGCCTTATGCCTCAAAAGAGCTCCTCTGTCTGGGGGAGAGCAAAGGAATTTATGGGTCCTTTCTCTGGTAAAATCCCCAAATGACTCAAATACCGCAGTGGACAGGATCTGCGTGTTAGCGTGTGGGACAGGGAGGGGGTTTAATTGGACAGCTGGGAGAGTAAAAATATAAAACGGACACACCAGCTGGAGGAAAATGGCTTTCGCACATTAACTGGGTTCAAACCTCTGGGATGGTTAGTGAAAATGCATCTACTTTGCATTATGTTATTTTTAATACAAACTTATTCATTCTAAATTATACTAACATAAAAAGTTTGAGTGAAAAGCTGTTATTAAAAATGTACATTATCTTCAGAATTTTCAGTATTTTATTTGGCCCCCTTTCACATGATTAATGTAACAAATTTGGGTAACACTTTAGTATAGGGAACAATTCTCACTATTAACTAGTTGCTTATTAGCATGTCTATTAATAACATATTGGCTGTTTATAAGTACTTATAAAGAACACATTCCACATGACCATATTCTACATCCCTAATCCTACTCGATACCTAAACTTAACAACTACCTTTCTAACTAATAATAAGCAGCAAATTAGGAGTTTATTGAGGCAAAAGTCATAATTAATTGTTTGTTAATAACGAGAATTGGACCTTAAAATAAAGTGTGGCCCAAATTTGCTTTTATTTGACCTAAAACAGTGCATAACCTTCAAAGAAAATTTCTTTGCCATTTAATTTATTTTGAAAGTATTATATAAATTATATATATATATATATATATATATATATAAATAATTAAATGCTGGACTTACTTGCAGGAGGTCACTCAAGTCCAGCAGCATGTCTGAGAAAATGCATTAAAGAAATCATACAGAGTTGAATTTGACAGACAGTTTTATCCAAAGGCCCTTACAGTGCATTCAAGATATATAATTTTCAAATGCATGTATTTTCTGGGCATTGAACCCATGACCTTAACTATTTAGTCTAATACTCTAGGTTTTGTGCAATAATGACCTAAGAGAAAGTACTCTCAGCAACCGAGTACTCTGTGTCCATGGAGACCAGCACACCTGTCCAATCATGACAAAGTGTATTAAAACATCCCATTAAAAACGTCATTGTGGGATTTTCAGTCACCATGGCAGCAATAAGAGATAATCCTAAATTGCGGGATTATGGATGACCCTGTTAAATTCATGATCATTTTTTAGGATTTGACCTTTCCAGGGAGAAATCTCACATATGGCAAAATTAGCTAAAAGCCACTAATGTTTTCTCTAATCACTTTACAGATAACATTTTACAGAATTTACAGTGTTTAGGTGTAAACATAAAATGACAGATACTGCAAAATACAAAATCATATAAAAATGAGTCAAGTATAAAAAAAAATAGTTAAGGATAAAACGGAAAAACAGCTACAATAATCCACAAACTCAGTCGGATTGGTGTTTTAAAGCTAACCTGAGAAACCAAGAAACCATTTCGGAGGCTGACATTTGGAAAATAATTCTAGTTGTTTGGCTAAATTTACCCTTTCCAGTGGAGACTGAGACCAACAATACTATCTCACTCTCTCTCTCTCTCTCTCTCTCACACACACACACACACACACCCCCCGCACCCCCATCCTCCTGGGCAGAAAGTGAAAGCTCTCTCATGAGTTCTTATGTAACCCTACCAGACGTCTGACTGAACGCGTACTTTACGTAATCTCAGAGAGACGGAAAGATACACGCTGTCAGCTTCTGTTGCCTCTATTTATGCATTTTTTGGACAAGTGAAAGCGAGCAGCATCGTCCCTGAAAAACCAAATGCACACATACGTGAGTGCCATTTTTAGACTGTAGAAGGCATATGACAGCTGAAAAAAATCACCTCATACTCAAGTGTTTTAACATGTAGAGTTTATATAACAGAATAAACTGGGGCAATTAAACATCCATCTGAAAACATGTCAACGTTATTGATTGCACCTCATGCTGGTGGATTGAACATTTTGACTTGGTCTCCACGAGAAAGACAACACATTCATTCCTACTTTACATTAAAAGTAAAATGAATCCATAAAGCTTTTATTTAGATCTATTTGCTCATTTTTATTGATCGGAAATGATCATGATCCGGATTTGAACTTGCGCCGCATGAGGCAAATTGCTGGAGGATGTGCACTCACTGCCAGGCTTTGTCCCAGACCCCTACAAGATTATTAAAAGCAACTCAAACTATAATAAACTAAAGCAGGGTGTTCCAATCGAGTTTTTTGTATAATGCAGTCTCCTGAGAGACACACCCTGCCTTATTTCCTGCCTCACTTTGAACGCACATAAACACCATGAAAAAGCCAACTCTAATACAAGCAAGATCCCGTCTCGGACACCAGATGAGGTCTCGATGCAGAGTAGGCTAAACAGGAAGCTGATTATTTTATACACATAACACACTAAAGATAACAACCTGTGTCAGACTCCGACTCTGTGAGTCAGTGTGAGAGTGTAGGATGATTATTACAAAAATAATCATGAGTGTTCACACACAGGGAAACTAAGGCTATATGACTAAGCATCAGACGCTGTGAGAGTTTGTGTGCGGTATGGAATGCAGACAGACGTACGTGAGGAGACCACATCAAAATGACTGACTAACACCATTGACTATAAGCTCCCATGGTGGACCCCTCTTGCTCAACCTCCCTACTTCCATACCGCTTTGTTTTCTTTCTATGAAACGCAATCTGAGTCACTTTATTTCTTCTTATTCTATTCTTCTGCAGTCTCTCCTTATATACATTTGCAGATATATACACATCACAATTATGTAAATTAGGAGCTGTGAACTCCACTAAGAAAGATGATAAATGAAGATTATAGTGTACAACCTATGCAGAGCAATACTCCTTACCAAATATTAAATCCCCTGAGTTCAGTTTCTCTAGCCACACCCAGGCCTGATTACTGCCACACCTGTTCGCAATCAAGAAATCACTTAAATAGGACCTGCCTGAAAGTGAAGTAGACCAAAATATCCACAAAAGCTACACATCATGTTGAGATCCAAAGAAATTCAGGAACAGATCTATCAGTCTGGAAAAGGTTATAAAGCCATTTCTAAAGCTTTGGGACTCCAGCGAACCACAGTGAGAGCCATTATCCACAAATGGCGAAAACATGGAACAGTGATGAACCTTCCCAGGAGTGGCCGGCCGACCAAAATTACCCCAAGAGCGCAGTGACGACTCATCCAAGAGGTTACAATAGACCCCAGAACAACATCCAAAGAACTGCAGGCCTCACTTGCCTCAGTTAAGGTCAGTGTTCATGACTCCACCATAAGAAAGAGACTAGGCAAAAATGGCCTGCATGGCAGAGTTCCAAGACGAAAACCGCTGCTGAGCAAAAAAAACATAAAGGCTCATCTCAGTTTTGCCAGAAAACATCTTGATGATCCCCAAGACTTTTGGGAAAATACTCTGTGGTCTGATGAGACAAAAGTTGAACTTTTTGGAAGGTGTGTGTCCCATTACATCTGGCGTAAAAGTAACACAGGATTTGAGAAAAAGAACATCATACCAACAGTAAAATATGGTGGTGGTAGTGTGATGGTCTGGGGCTGTTTTGCTGCTTCAGGACCTGGAAGACTTGCTGTGATAAATGGAACCATGAATTCTGCTGTCTACCAAAAAATCCTGAAGGACAATGTCCGGCCATCTGTTCGTGACCTCAAGCTGAAGCGAACTTGGGTTCTGCGGCAGGACAATGATCCAAAACACACCAGCAAGTCCACCTCTGAATGGCTGAAGAAAAACAAAATGAAGACTTTGGAGTGGCCTAGTCAAAGTCCTGACCTGAATCCTATTGAGATGCTGTGGCATGACCTTAAAAAGGCGGTTCATGCTCGAAAACCCTCCAATGTGACTAAATTACAACAATTCTGCAAAGATGAGTGGGCCAAAATTCCTCCACAGCGCTGAAACAAACTCATTGCAAGTTATCACAAACGCTTGATTGCAGTTGTTGCTGCTAATGGTGGCCCAACCAGTTATTAGGTTTAGGGGGCAAGCACTTTTTCACACAGGGCCATGTGGGTTTGGATTTTGTTTTCCCTTCATAATAAAAAACTTAATTTAAAAACTGCATGTTGTGTTTACTTGTGTTATCTTTGATTAATATTTAAATTTGTTTGATGATCTGAAACATTAAACTATTTTTTACACCACTGTATATGTACTCAATACTTGGTAGGGGCTCCTTTTGCTTTAATTACTGCCTCAATTTGGCGTGGCATGGAGGTGATCAGTTTGTGGCACTGCTGAGGTGGTATGGAAGCCCAGGTTTCTTTGACAGTGGCCTTTAGCTCATCTGCATTTTTTGGTCTCTTGTTTCTCATTTTTCTCTTGACAATACCCCATAGATTCTCTATGGGGTTCAGGTCTGGTGAGTTTGCTGGCCAGTCAAGCACACCAACACCATGGTCATTTAACCAACTTTTGGTGCTTTTGGCAGTGTGGGCAGGTGCCAAATCCTGCTGGAAAATGAAATCAGCATCTTTAAAAAGCTGGTCAGCAGAAGGAAACATGAAGTGCTCCAAAATTTCTTGGTAAACGGGTGCAGTGACTTTGGTTTTCAAAAAACACAATGGACCAACACCAGCAGATGACATTGCACCCCAAATCATCACAAACTGTGGAAACTTAACACTGGACTTCAAGCAACTTGGGCTATGAGCTTCTCCACCCTTCCTCCAGACTCTAGGACCTTGGTTTCCAAATGAAATATAAAACTTGCTCTCATCTTAAAAGAGGACTTTGGACCACTGGGCAACAGTCCAGCTCTTCTTCACCTTAGCCCAGGTAAGACGCATCTGACGTTGTCTGTGGTTCAGGAGCGGCTTAACAAGAGGAATACGACAACTGTAGCCAAATTCCTTGACACGTCTGTGTGTGGTGGCTCTTGATGCCTTGACCCCAGCCTCAGTCCATTCCTTGTGAAGTTCACCCAAATTCTTGAATCGATTTTGCTTGACAATCCTCATAAGGCTGCGGTTCTCTCGGTTGGTTGTGCATCTTTTTCTTCCACACTTTTTCCTTCCACTCAACTTTCTGTTAACATGCTTGGATACAGCACTCTGTGAACAGCCAGCTTCTTTGGCAATGAATGTTTGTGGCTTACCCTCCTTGTGAAGGGTGTCAGTGATTGTCTTCTGGACAACTGTCAGATCAGCAGTCTTCCCCATGATTGTGTAGCCTAGTGAACCAAACTGAGACCATTTTGAAGGCTCAGGAAACCTTTGCAGGTGTTTTGAGTTGATTAGCTGATTGGAATGTCACCATATTCTAATTTGTTGAGATAGTGAATTGGTGGGTTTTTGTTAAATGTGAGCCAAAATCATCACAATTAAAAGAACCAAAGACTTAAACTACTTCAGTCTGTGTGCACTGAATTTATTTAATACACGAGTTTCACAATTTGAGTTGAATTACTGAAATAAATTAACTTTTCCACGACATTCTAATTTATTGAGATGCACCTGTATATCACCATTCACCCTTAATAACAGACACTTTCTTTTCTCTCTAAATGCTTCCATCACTTCATGGCCAAAAGGATACGAGGTGTTCCCTCCGTTCGGCAGACGAGGTAGAGGCAGGCGGCAATGACATGGGATGATTTGCGCCCTCTGGTCAGATGCTTGCAGAGGGCCATCTTGTAAAAGTTGAAGGCAGTGTCCAGACAGTGCTGATTCATTTGAAGCTGATGACCAAGATGGTTTATTTGTCGCTTAGCTGAATAAAACAACCAAAACAACACAGTCAGGCTTTTTTACAGCACATTTACAGCAGGTTTAGTCCCTTACAAGTTAATAGAGGAAACATACAATGGTAAAAGCCCCTGGTTTGGCTTTCTGGGGTTTGAACAAAGAATCTTTGGGTTACCAGTCCATGTTGTGTTTAAATCTAAACAAACAAGAACAACTGAAGCACTTTTGAGTTCATTATTTTAAACCAGACATTAGTAGAAAAAAACTGTAAGGCGGGGAAATACATTTTCACTATGTTTAAGGAATAAAACGTTGTATAAATCAGGAGAATTATATATGAACAAACCCCTCTATAAAACCCTTCAGGATATGGATATGAATAAAACTAGGGTTACTAAACAGGAGATTTCTGTCTCAGTGCAGGAAAAAACAATTAATTTTAGATACGTAAAATGTGATAAACGCTTAAATATCTATTTTGGATGTTTTTTTCCACTATTAAGACTAATATCTATCAAAGAATCAAAAAAAAATTCCAGTGTATTAGGGAAAAAAACAGTTCTGCCTCTAGTTCCTTGCTTTAGGCAAAATATTTTTTTTTAATGTGCCGCTAATATTTTTAAAGTTAACACTAAAAACTAATAGTTTAACCATAATCAAAATACTTACAGCAATTATGTGTGCTTCTACAAAGTTACTACAAAAATAAAGGTTTATTTAGATTCTGTATGAGCACCTGCTGTGGATGTGCTGTTTGAGAACAGATATGAGTCTTTTAGAGTGGGAGGAGAGCAACTTCAATCTGAAAGCAGGTCTGTTTATACAGACTCAAGATCTCACAGAGCATCTTTTGTTCTCTCACCACACACAGATAGTATAAATCTCGATGCAGACATGAGGCTATTAATCACACGTGTACATTCCCACACACACACAAATAAAGTGGCCGCTGCAATTCCCTCCCAGCACACACACACAGACATACGGTTGTCTGACCAAACTGATTCATCGGTTACTACACAACAGCACATAAATGCACCACACCTTCTCACTTCTCAGGCTTAATAAGCTTCTTTGAAAAACAACCATTACCATCTGGCTGAAATGAACCTCACACACTTAACTTGAAACCACATTTCACAACCCTACAGTTTCCAAAGAATCCCCTTCTTAAAAACAAAGAATGCATATACTTAACCATCTTGCTCAATCGTGTTGCTCAATGGAATGAAACATTATACGAACATATCTAAAACACATTATACTGTACAAGTTGTCAGTGACACAAATTGTCAGTGACACATAGTAATGTCTCATATTCACAAGAAATCAGTTTCGAAATGCTTTGGAAAACTGTTTATACCTTTAAATAAAGACAAATTAGACTTTACAATGATACCTATATAAGGCAAAGAATAAATTAACATCTATACCTCTGTATGAAGGAATCAAGACAAAGCAATTCAAGCATTTAGACTACAAACTCTATGAAAAATGAATAAAAGTCATATAAAGGGTATAGAGATACCTTAAGTATGTCACAAAATCAAAAAAGTTAAAACCATTAAGAAATTTGGGATCCCTATAATTTTTTTTTTTTTTCAGAAAGAAATTAACTTTTATTCTGCATGGACAGATTAAAATGCAGAAAAAAATGAGAGTAAAGTCATTTATAATGTTACAAATTATTTCTATTTTAAATAAACACTACAGTTGAATTTTCTATTAATTAAAGAATCCTAAAACATTTTTCGTGTCTTGCACAAAAACTTCAAGCAGTTGTTTTTAACATTGATAATAAGAAGAAAATTTTTTGAGTGCCAAATCAGCATATTAAAATAATTTCTCAGGGATCATTTTACACTGAAGACTGAAGTAATGGCTGCTGAAAATTCAGCTTTGTCATCACATAAATAAATAAATAAATAAATAAAATACATTAAAATGGAAAACATAGATATTTTAAATGGTTATTATTTTATGTCTAATCAAATAAATGTTGCTTTGGTGTGCATAGGAAACTTGCAAAAAAAAAAAAAAAAAAAAAGACCTTTCCAAACTTTTGAATAGTAGTGTCTATGCTTTCTGACTGTCACGAAGAGTAAATAAAGGCTAGATGAATGGCATATACTGTACATGAACGCTCACCATTCTGCAGAGTGGCAGCTCTGGACTCCCTCCCAACCCCAGTGTGGAAGTTTCCTCCCAATGATGGAACATTTCCAGATGCTACAACATAGAAAAAAATAAAATATATTAGTAATACTAATATTATGAGAACAGGAACACATACATTTCATAACCAAGCTTTAAACGTCCGTTTTCCTTTTTTATTTGTCAATGTTTTTGAAGTGGAATTTTTCTTTGTTTTTAATATTTTTATGTTATTAAATGTTATTAAATACACTTTGTATTACCATTGTGCAAATAAACCTGCCTTGTCTAGTAATCTTCAGCTTACCCAATACTTCTAACGATTAATCTTAGAAGAAAGGTAAAAACAACACCCATATTTAAATCTAATATTAGCCAAATGTAGATAAGCTGTTGAAAGTAAGCTTTTACTATTAAAGTCTTCATTGCAGGACATTATTTAAAAAAAACTTGACAGCCACCTGCTGTTTGAAGACGGTACTTCCGTTCAAAACAAAAACCTTATCGCATTTAAATTAGTTTTAAGAGGAAACATCTGTATTTTTTTTATTTTCAAATATATTAATTTGATTATAAACCATTTTCCTCCATTTGATTTATCACAACAGGTAATTAAAAAATATGCTCTGTACAGAATTTTCAAAAATCTAGGAAGGTTATTAAATTCAGAAAAGATTATTCAAATCTAGAAATTTTGTCCAAGACTACAAATTTCTTGAAAGTTTCATAAAAGCATAAGCAGATTGTAGTAGCATAAAATATCTCACAGGCTGATAGCTGACTGAGAGGATATTACAGATAATGTAGGAGATCATTCACAACTTAAGAGAACAGTTTGCAGTTAAGGCTCCTAGCAACAACCCTATCTAATTGAGACCTCTGTTTGAACATTTCAGACAACAACTCTACAAACACTTTCCTATGTAATTACTTATGTTAAAGAGAGTGAGACAAACAGAGAGACAAATAATAATACAAGACAAAACCATACAGCTTTTGTTTGGTCTGCCCTTCATTCTATGTACATAGAAAACATTCAGTTTCTCACATTGATTATTCCTTCATTAATATATTAAAACAAATTAAATTGACTGCAAAACTGGCCTTGTTTGGAGTAGATGAATCATCACTCACAGTCTCCAGCAACAAACTGGCCAACGGCGGACGATCCTCCTCCACTGTTCTCCACGAAGGTTACCTCGGAAACAATGATGTTGTCCTCCAGCACGGAGCCGCAGCCCATGCACACAGCATCACCCCGTGCCTGGTCCACATCAATGTCCGTCCCCCCACAGTTCTTACACTTCCTCATGGTCACCACCAATCAGCACACACAACACTGGGAATGATCTTTACATGCATGTAAAAACACATGAGAGAACACAGAATGAATCCTAGGCAGAGCTACATCTAAGGTGAACGGCATCAATAGCAAACTGAGAAAGCACTATTATGGATAGAGGACTCATATTTTGATTTGAAGTTAAAAACATCTTGATGATGGATTTGTTTATTACAAACATGGAGCTTTTTGCTTCTTAATACTTTAATTGACGGAGTTGTATGAATTATTGTGATGTTTTTATGAGATGTTTGAACTCTCATTCTGACGGCACGCATTCACGGAAGAGGATCCATTGGTGAGCAAGAGATGCAATGCTAAATTTCTCCAAAACTCATGCACATCTTAGATGGCCTGAGAGAGTGAGTAAATTTCCAGCAAATTTTCCTTTTTGGGTGAACTATTCCTTTAACAACCGTTATTTGATTCTTTTTGACAGTCCTAGTTTTAAACAAAAGTAAACACCAAATCACTTTTTATTATCATATTGGTAACACTTCACAAAAAGGTTTCTTTTCTTAACATGAACCAAGAATGAACAATACCTCTACAGCATTTATTAATATTTCTACACTTACTAATAGATATTTTTAAATCTAAACTTGTATTTGTTAACATTAGTAAATGCACTGCAAACAAACATGAACAATGAACAACAGTTCTCTTAAAAATAACAATAGTTAATAAATTCTGTAAAAATATATTGCTCATAGTTAGTACATATTAGCATACTACAGTAACTAATGTTAACAAAAGTGTTACCAATATTTTAAATGTCTGAACATCTCACTTTAACCAATTTAATACAAGGTAAATATTCTTCACATACACTCCTGGGCAAAATAAATAAATAAATAAATAAAACTAAGGGCCAAGCCCAAAACAGCTGAACACTAAGCTTTTAATAGTCTTAACCACAAATTACACGTAAGGAAACTAGCAAGAATTAAGCAAAGGCACTCCTTACAAAAGCCATTGATGTCTCAGAAAAATATCAAAGACAGAAAGTTTTTGGCAGAAAACTGTGCGTTTGATTCAGGGTGGTTCAGCAGAATTGTGTGGAGTCATGAAACGTGATAGAAAGGGATATGCACCAGAGCGGTGTCTTTGAAGATCTGGTGAGAAATACAAAAATGAATGCATCTCTACCACAGTGAAGCATAAAGGAAGATGCATCATTATGTAGCTGCTGGTACTGGTGAGCTGCTTCACTGTGAAAACTCAATTAATGCTTTGGAGTATAAAAGAATACTGCAGAATAGCATGCTTCCCAAATGAAAAGATGTTATCTAGAGAGGAACAATTAGATGTTATTTTTCAACAAGAAAATGCTCCTGCCCATAACCACAAAGACAACCAAGAAGCGTCAATTAGGCTCATGTTTTGACCTGGTCACAGTCCACATCTGAACCCTATTTGGTCTCATATTTTAAGGGATCACCCTATCTAGGAGTCCTTGGTATCAAAAAGTTTAAAAACACATGTTATATAATTAATATTCAGCGTTGTGGGCTCCCAGGTGATACTTTTGACATCATTGGTCTTAGAGAAAAACTCCTAATGTTAAAAACGGCACAGCAACGCCGCTATGAGGACACAAAGCGAACTGCACCACTAACAAGCCCACGTTGCATACTGACACGCTCGGTACCGATTTAAACGCCCAGGACCCAAATCAGACATATCAGATCCTCTAAATGAACACGATCCTTGAGAGTCAAAGGAAGTTAGGCTCTTCTAATCACTGTAATGCAATCAGTACCGATGCATTCAGCTTGCAACGTGGCAATCGTCTATTTGACAAGCAAATCTGAATTCCCCAAAATCTGTTGAATAACTGCGCTGATCTGTGCAGATGTCGACTAAGTTAATCATTAAGATTAAAAAGAAGTAGTACCTCGAACAGTTGGAAGATAACCAAGCGCAGGCTTCACCTGTCTGGTCCAGAGAGCCCGTAAAAGGCCTTTCAGTTCCTGTCTGTCGAGGTAACAACTTGTACTCTTGCTTCTCAGTCGATTTGCAGACTGTATCGCGGATTTATTAATCAAAAGCCGCGATATATTTCTCTACATGACAAGCCGGTAAAAACACAGCCACATGTTTCCAGTCAGCGTGCGATACGGATCATACCAATGTGAGTGCGGAGGGGGGTGACAACTGCTCGTCTCCATTTTAATATACTGTAAGAGACAATGTTACCAATATTATAAACGCTACCGTTCTTTTTAAACTAATTGATACACAGAAATATGTACATATAAAAGTATACGACTCAAAATATACAATAGAGTAGTAATTCATTGCTAGGTTTCCCTGTGTGATGACATGGTCGGAAACGCACTGATCACACTGACGTAACATGTAAACGCAGCTTGCAACTTTGTGTTCAGCAAGAATATCCATCATGTGCATAGTACAACACTAAAATGTAATAATTAAGACTATATAGTAGGCTATGGAATCGGATGGATATATGTAGTTGTAATTAAAATTATTCAGCCCCCCAGAGACGACCCGAATTCCGGAAATGTTGGAACGTTTTTTAAATTTGAATAAAATGAAAACTAAAAGACTTTCAAATCACATGAGCCAATAATTAATTCACAATTGAACATAGAGAACATAACAAATGTTTAAACGGAGAAATTTTACGCTTTTATCCACTAAATGAGCTCATTTCAAATTTGATGCCTGCTACAGGTCTCAAAAAAAGTTGGCACAGGGGAAACAAAGGGCTGAAAAAGCAAGAAATTTTGAAAAGATTCAGCTGGGAGAACATCTAGCAAATAATTAAGTTAACTGACATCAGGTCTGTAACATGATTAGCTATAAAAGGGATGTCTTAGAGAGGCAGAGTCTCTCAGAAGTGAAAATGGGCAGAGGCTCTCCAATGTGTGAAAGAGTGCGTAAAAAGATTGTGGAATACTTTAAAAACAATGTTCCTCAACGTCAAATTGCAAAGGCTTTGCAAATCTCATCATCTACAGTGCATAACATCATCAAAAGATTCAGAGAAACTGGAGAAATCTCTGTGCGTAAGGGACAAGGCCGAAAACCTTTGTTGGATGCCTGTGGTCTTCGGGCCCTCAGACGACACTGCATCACCCATCGGCATGATTCTGTCATTGACATTACTAAATGGGCCCAGCAATACTTCCAGAAACCACTGTCGGTAAACACAATCTGCCGTGCCATCTGCAGATGCCAACTAAAGCTCTATCATGCAAAAAGGAAGCCATATGTGAACATGGTCCAGAAGCGCCGTCGTGTTCTGTGGGCCAAGGCTCATTTAAAATGGACTGTTTCAAAGTGGAAAAGTGTTTTATGGTCAGACGAGTCCAAATTTGACATTCTTGTTGGAAATCACAGACGCCGTGTCCTCTGGACTAAAGAGAAGGGAGACCTTCCAGTGTGTTATCGGTGTTCAGTTCAAAAGCCAGCATCTCTGATGGTATGGGGGTGCGTAAGTGCATACGGTATGGGCAGCTTGCATGTTTTGAAAGGCACTATGAATGCTGAAAGGTATATAAAGGTTTTAGAGCAACATATGCTCCCCTCCAGGCGACATGTATTTCAGCAGGACAATTGCAAAACCACATACTGCAGCTATTACAACAGCATGGCTTCGTAGTAGAAGAGTCCGGGTGCTGAATTGGCCTGCCTGCAGTCCAGATCTTTCACCTTTAGAGAACATTTGGCGCATCATTAAACGAAAAATACGTCAAAGATGAGCATGAATTTTTCAGCAGCTAGAAACCTATATAAGGCAAGAACGGGACCAACTTCCAACAACAAAACTCCAGAAACTCATAACCTCGAAGCCCAGACGTCTTCAAACTGTTTTGAAAGGAAGAGGAGATGCTACACCATGGTAAACATGCCCTCGTCCCAACTATTTTGAGACCTGTAGCATCAAATTTGAAATGAGCTCATTTTGTGCATAAAATTGTAAAATTTCTCAGTTTAAACATTTGTTATGTTATGTTATCTATGTTCTATTGTGAATAAAATATTGGCTCATGTGATTTGAAATTCTTTTAGTTTTTGTTTTATTCAAATTTAAAAAAACGTCCCAACATTTCCAAAATTCGGGTTGTACTTTACAAATAGGCCTACAAGCTTTTCTGATTTTAAAAAAAAAAAAAATGTATCTATAACACTTTACTGCCATATTAAATGTGATCATGTCAATATATAATGTAATATTTTTGAGTTATAAGATTCTTTAATACAGCTTTGTCATAAGTAATCAACCCCTATTCAACATTGCTGTTTTTAGTCACAGCATTGTATGGTGGGGAACAAAATTGTCTTAAAACACAATTAAGCATTTAGAAACTCATTACACATACATACAATTAGCCCATGCATGTGCTGAAGTTGAGTAGCAAATATGGCATGTTAACAGAGCTCTCACAAAAGCTATAGAGAAGCTAAAGTGAAGAAATAATTTTATTACTTTGGAAAGTCTAAGGCTACATGAAGATTTCCAAGTCATTAAAAATTCCTAGAGACACAGCTGTTGGCCTTATTCCTTAGCTTAAAATGTGTTGTACCAAAAAAACATTTGAGGGTGTTGAAGAAAAAGCACTGTTACGGGGCTAACGAGACGTGAGACGTGCGGATCCATGTGCAAGGCTTTTATTAAGAGACGTGGTCATTAAACAGGCAAGGTTCAGACAATGGTAAACAGGTATATCACAGGCAAGGCAAAGAGTCATCCAAAACGGGCGCGAGTCAGTCGACAGCAAACATTATCCAAAGGGGCTTGACGAGAGGTAATCCGTAAACGTGAGCAATAGTCCAGGCGAGGAGCAAACACAGTCCGAAACAGCAGGCAAAGGCTTAATCCAAGATACACAGGCAGAGATCAGGAAACAGGAAAACACAAGACAAGGCTAGACTAGACTATGAACTAGAAACTAGGGCAGGAAACTGGCTCCGTAATGTAGCTATCACTAGGAGAGCGATAAACACTAACCAATACTCGGCCGTGGCAGAGAGGAAATCCATGGTTTATGTAGGGTGTGTGATCTCAGGTGTGAGCGTGTGAAATGGCTGCTGGGAAATGTAGTCTGGGGTAATGTGAAACAGTCTGTGCAATCCCCCCCCCCCGCCAGTAAAACAGTAAAATCCAGGAGGGTGGTGGAGCGGAGGCGGAGCAGTGGGAGGGACGGAGGGCCAGGTCCACTTGGAAGAGAAGACACCAAGAACTGAGGCAGAGCCGGCAGAGCAGAGCACCAAAGCGGCGCAGGGAACCAAGGCGGAGCTGGAGACCAGGACGGAGCCGAGCCCACCAGGGCGGAGCCGACAGAACAGGAGCCCACCAGGGCGGAGCAGACGGAACAGGAGCCCACCAGGGTGGAGCAGACTGAACAGGTGGAGCAGAAGACCACCAGAGCGGGGCAGACAGAGCAGAAGACCACCATGGCGGAGCAGACAGAACAGGCGGAGCAGAAGACCACCAGAGCGGAGCAGAAGACCACCACGGTGGAGCAGACGGACCTGAAGACCACGGCAGGGACTGGGACCTAGGGAACACTGAGACATACGAGACAGACAGAGCAGGAGCAGAAGACCACCAGGCAGGAGCAGATGGAGCAGAAGACCACGGCAGGGACTGGGACCTAGGGAGAGCAGAGACAGACAACACAGACAGTGCATTCACAGTCTCAGGGACCGTGGCAGGGAACACAAAAAAATCATCAATAGGTTTGCTGACTGAGACTGGACCGGCAGACAGTACATAAACAGGTCACAGACTAGGATTGGTAAGGCAGATGGTTCAACAGACACACTTGGGGGAAAAGAACAAGCAGACAGTTCAGGAATAGTCTCTATGGCAGTGACAGAGTTAACATGAAAGACATGGGATGCATTTATGGTCTCTGGGCTCAAGACAGGCGGGGTTAAGGGTGCAAAGGTGGGTTTTTGAGCTGTGACAGACAGGGCTGAGAGTTCCATGTTAATTTCATTGAAAGTAGTGGGATAGACAAACCGTTCAGTATCAGGTACATTGGCAAAGGCTGATTGGGTTGACAGTTCAGCATCAGACTCAAAAGCTACCTTCGTGCAGACAGATTGTTCATAACCAGGTGCATTGACAGAGGCTGGAGTAGACAATTCAGTGACAGAAACTGACAAGACAGACAATTCATAATCAGACCTATTAATAGAAGCTGGACAGACAGATGGTACAACAATAGACTCAATGACAAAAACAGGACTGACAGAAAGTTCATCAGACATATTACTTGAAATGGAACAGACAGAAGGCTCAACATCAGACACATTTGGAGAAACAGAACAGGCAGATAGTTCATGAGTGGTTATTTTGTCAGTGACAGGGTTAACGGGGCAGACATTGAATGGTCTTTTTGTTCCGGGGTTCATGACAGGGTTAACAAGGCTTACAGAAAGTTAATTTACAGCTTTCATGGCCGTGACAGGCAGGGATGGGGATTCACGAACGGCCCCTATAGGCACAATGCAACAGTCAGGAAGTTCACCAATAACCTCCTCAGTTGTGACTGACAGGACTGATAGTTCAAAGGCAGCCTCTTCGGCTGGGTCAGGACAGGATGGGAGTTCATAACCAGCCTCCTTGGCTGATTCAGGGTAGGACAACAGTTCATAGGCCGTGACATGAGCAAAGGAAGGTTCATTATTGGCCTCCGTGGCTGGTTCAAAGCAAGGCAAGAGTTCACAGACGGCCGCTATAGCCGTGACAGGGCAGGACGAGGATTCACACACGGCCTCCATAGCCGTGACAGGGTAGGATGAGGATTCATAGACGGCCTCCACAGCCGTGACAGGACGGGCAGAGAGTTCACAGACAGATACCACTGACACCTCTGGAGGTTCTGGAGCAGACGCCGCCACCTCTGGAGGTTCTACAGTAGTAACATCCGGAACCAGATAGAGTTCATTAACATCCTCCTTAACAGGACAGGTACAGCGTTTATCAATGGTTCCTTCAACCATGACATGACAGGGTGAAAGTGTGTTGCAGGGCGCCACCACCACGCAAGGAGCTCAAGCAAGCACCGCCGCTTCGGGAGGTTCTGCAGCATGCGCTGCCACTTCTGGAGAAACTGCAGCGGGCACCATTGCCTCAGAAAGTTCTGTGGTGGTGTATGCAGCCCAAACACACCAAAAAGCAATCCCCATCATGGGAAACGCTTCAGACAGGGGAATCAGTTCAGGAACAGGAGGGCTAAAGTGAGCGGGTTTGGGGATACCAGCTGCGCGGGCAGACACCAGCGGTACATCCTTCACACTGGATATCAGACTGGGATACCGAAGGACTGACCTTGAAGATCTGGGTGCAATAGAGAGGACATGACGAGACTCTGGAAGCACAGCTGTGACGTGACGAGACTCTGGAAGATCAGCTGAGACGTGACGAGACTCTAGACGCACGACTGAGACGTGACTTGACTCTGGACAAACAGCTGAGATGTGACAAGACTCTGGAAGATCAGCTGAGACGTGACGAGACTCTGGAAGATCAGCTGAGACGTGACGAGACTCTGGAAGATCAGCTGAGACGTGACGAGACTCTGGTAGTTCAGCTGAGATGTGACGAGACTCTGGTAGTTCAGCTGAGACATGACTTGACTCTGGGCGATCAACTGTGACTTTACTTGACTCAGGAAGATCAACTGTTGCTTGACTTGCCTCATGATGATCAACTATGACTTGACTTGACTCATGAAGATCAACTGTGGCTTGACTGGACTCACGAAGATCAGCCGTGGCTTGACTGGACTCATGACGATCAACTGTGACTTGACTTGACTGATGAAGATCAACTGTGACTTGACTTGACTCAGAAAGAACAGCTGTGACTTGACTTGACTCAGGAAGATCAGCGGTGTCTTGGTCTGACTCAGGATTGGCAGCTGTGACATAACGGGGCATTGTTGTGTCTGCCATTTTGCGACCAGGCTCCACTGTCGCCGTCATTTTGTGAGCGTGTTCTAGTGCGGCCGCCATTTCACGAGCGGACGCGGTGTCGCGTTCCTCCGTGACACTCACAGTGAACACTGAACCAACAGTCAACAAAGCATAATCCATAAACTGACTGAGTGACAAACACGGACCCTCGTGAATGAGCTTAGATTTCAGCAGTTGATTAACACCCTCACAGAAAAAGTCTATCAAAACACAGTCTGGCAGATCAGAATAATAAGTTCAAATGTTCAAATACTCTTGAATATAGTCCTCGAGCGATCGTGTGCCCTGTTCGAGGGCTAATAACAGTCTTGCAATATCCATACCTAGCCATTGTCCACTTGAAAAGCCGCTGGATCCTAGTGCAGCTGAGTATTCTGTTACGGGGCTAACGAGACGTGAGATGTGCGGATCCATGTGCAAGGCTTTTATTAAGAGACGTGGTCATTAAACAGGCAAGGTTCAGACAATGGTAAACAGGTATATCACAGGCAAGGCAAAGAGTCATCCAAAATGGGCGCGAGTCAGTCGACAGTGAACAATATCCAAAGGGGCTTGACAAGAGAGGTAATCCGTAATCGTGAGCAATAGTCCAGGCAAGGAGCAAACACAGTCCGAAACAGCAGGCAAAGGGTTAATCCAAGATACACAGGCAGAGATCAGGAAACAGGAAAACACGAGACAAGGCTAGACTAGACTATGAACTAGAAACTAGGGCAGGAAACTGGCTCCGTAATGTAGTTATCACTAGGAGAGTGCTAAACGCTAGACAATACTCGAACGTGGCAGAGAGGAAGTCCATTTTTTATGTAGGGTGTGTGATTGTGTGATGGGTCTCAGGTGTGAGCATGTGATTAGTGAAATGGCTGCTGGGAAATGTAGTCCGGGGTAATGTGAAACAGTCTGTGCAATTTGAAAGTCAATATGATGGAAGGGCGACCTCTGGTGGCTATCGGGCGGAAGGCCACAGATCGGATTCGTGACAAACACAATATCATGAAATGTTTGATCACAGCAACTGAGGAAAACATGAACTTGAAAAAATGGACTTGAAAGATGACCCGATGAAAGGAGGAAAAACATTTCAATGCAGAGTATTAGAAGAACACAAGGCAAGTATGGCCTTCATGCTGGGGCATCTTGCTGAATGCCACTCTTGACCAAGAAGAACATAAAAGGCCGACTTGAACATGCTAAAATTCATTTGGATAGACCTGTGGAGTTCTGGATGAATGTTTTATGGAGTGATGTGACCCAACTAACTTTTTGGACCTATGAATCAGCGTATGTCTGGTCCAAAAAAGGCAAAAGCTAATGAGCAGAAGAACACCATCTCCATGGTCAAATATGGAGGAGAAGCAGTCTTGTTATGGGGGTGTTTTACTCTTGCAGGAAATGGAAATCATGGCTGTATGAAGGGCATCATGGATTCTTTGAAGTATTAGGCCATTTTGGCAAGAATTGTGATGCCTTTGGTGCAAAGACTGAAGATGATGATCAATGGACTTTCCTGCAGGACAATCATCCCAAAGTATACATCCAAATCGGCTTATGCTTGGTTCAGGGATCGGTCGTAGAATGATCTTGAGTCGCCTGTTAAGTCTCCAGATTTAATTCTCATTGAAAATATTTTGTTGAATTTGAAGAATGCAGTGGAAATGTGAAAGCCAAAGATTATCAGTGATCTGAAAGCTTTTTCAGGCGAGGAATGGGCCAAGTTTGCAGTAGAGAGGTGATAGAAGCTTCTAACCACCCCCAAGCAGTGTTTATTGGTGGTTTTAACCCTTGTGCGCTCCTCATTTGCGAGTCACACTCATGGTCTTCTCGGTCAAAAGTGACCAGATACCTGAAATGTAATTGTTTTTTTCTTCAGTAAAATCAATCTAACATATTTTTGTTCAATAATATTTTTTCTTTTGTATTTTGAGAGAATTTTATGGTACTAATTAATATTTATGCAATAATTATGATCAATTTGTCCCATTTAAAAATTCCAATTTTTTTAAATTACTTTTCAATTTATGGAGTATTTCAGATGAAAATAGACACTAGGCCTTTAAAATCTAATTTTTGAATGCAGATTAGCACCTCCTGGTGTGAGCAAAGAAAGAAAAAATATGTAATTTCATGGTGTAACCACTAGTTGCCTGTATAGGACTATGGAAGGATTTCCCAGACTATTTTCAAATAGAATTGCAAATTGTATTTTCAATTGCGTTTTCCATATGTGGACGCATAAATTGTGACATAATACAAATGCAATTGCAAATCTTGCATTACCGTTTGCATTTTCGCTTTCGCGAATGCACAGTGACTGCCACATTTCAAATGAAAAAGCAAAGTCTATTTGCAACTGTATTTCCCATGTCTTACGAGTTATGAGCCTGTCATATTTAAATAGCAATATTAGGGTGATTCTTAGACTATGGGCACTTTTATGTTCTTTGGTCATATTTTTAAAAATACATATAATTTTGGACAAATTCCTCTTTCTTTGTCAAACTAACAATAAAACCACCTTAAAAACTTTTTACTACCTTTCTATTATGATTGTTTCATACTTTTCAACCTCCTTATAGGTGTCAAAATCATTGTTTTCTCCTTGTCGCACACCCAGACTATTAAACTTCAACAATGAAAATACAGTTTAAAAATATGAATTATCTGGTAACTGTTAATGTACCTGATTTAAGCACTAGTAAAATAATTAAAATACATTATAGCATTTAATGTGAGACCACTATCAATATTACTTTTTATACAAAATATAGCTGTCGCACAGTATTGGTGTCATTTCCACCACAACACTGTAATGTCCCTTTAAAAAGTTTGTGTGAAAGATTGTTTAGGTGGTTTCTATGGAAATGTTCAGTGACATCAGAGCACATGTTGGACATGGAAGAAATTTAAATTTTCATTAACAACAAATGGAAGAAAAATCAAGGTAAATATTGCTTGATCAGTTAATATATTTATTCTACGTCATTTCCAAACATGCTGTACCTTCAAGGGTGTTTTTAAAAAGCTAAACATTTTAAGTTAAATAAGAGTATTTTGCATACATGAAATGCTAAGTATTAATTCAAAGCTAATCAGTGAAGCTATCTTCTATTTTTTCACAAAAAACTACAGAAATGTCATTTCCACCACAATCATTTCCACCACACTGCCTCTGTGGTGGAAATGACATTTATGGTTACAAAGTACAATTGATATATTTAATGACTTTGTGAATTGAGTTTAGTGAGTGTGATGAGTTTAAGACTTTTCTAATAAATATCTCTGCTGTTTCTCTACATTCACGTTAATTCATTGTCATTTCCACCACACCCTGTCATTACCACCACCACCCTGTCATTTCCATCACCACACATTTTTAAAAAATATTTAAAAAGTTCTCATCACACATTAAAAATGTATCCACAATTTATGAGATCATGCTCTACTTAATATAAAAATAATAATATAAAAGTTATTTATTTTCTAATAAGCTCTTACCCAGACCAATATTAAATTTCAGAGTGTGCCAGGTATACAGTTCAGCATTTGGTCCTTAGGGCAGTTACTTTATCTCATTGACAAATGTATAATTATTGTACATTGTGGAAAAAAAAACTGGTAAAACTAGTTACAAAAATGATCTAAGACAATTCTTAAGTAGCATAAGTTATTGTATATTAAAATAACAGCTGTATATTGAGATGTGCTGGAAATGGCATTTGTTCATTGCAGGTCGGAAAAATGTAAAATATTAACAATTTCTCTTGTAATCTAAGTTTGTTCTCTTACAGACCTTAAAACTAGACAAATTATTTAAACTTATGAGACTGTGTTACGTGACTTTTGAACAAGTTTTTTTTATTCAACTTCACAAGGCTAAAAGTGCCCCTAGTTGAAGAAACGTCCATTAATTACCACATTTGCTTTTTCACTCTCTCTGCGCCGCGCATATAATCTGCCAAAACTCAAATGGAATCGCAATTCCTTTTGCATTTGAATTTCCGATGTCTGCACTGAAAGCTGTCAATCAATGTGAGGGGCGGGACTAAACTAGGGGGCGTGTTTGTTTTGGGAGGTGACGTCACTCACAGATGACCGTGCTGAGTGCTTTGATCACTGGAGGTAATCGGTAAAGCCTCTGCTAAAGGCAGCTGCCGATCAGTGCGTGCCTGTGTTAACGAACAGACAGTGCAACCTTCTTGGCACAAAACATAATTCTGTCTTTTTTACCCCAAATACAGCGATTATCCCCTGATAACAGAGCCACAAATGGTACGCACAATAGGTCAAAATTTACTATTACCCAAACGCTTTTCACCCGTCTCAACATCTCTCACTGTTTCTCTCACTCTGATTGATGCAAGTGAGAAAACAGACAGTGCAATTCTACACTTATTACAGTACATTTTATTCCTTTCTTTTAATATGTAATAGTACGGAAGTTCCAAACGGCCATACATATTATCATTTTTTCTTTCTTGTTTTCTGTGAACATGACTTAATTTAGTCTACTGTTGCTATAGTAACAAATGCAGTCTTGACAGGGACATTCTAAAACGCTTAACCTGGCTTAATGTGTTAACTGAGAGTGTTTTTAAAAGACCAAACTCAGCGTAAATGATCGACAGATGACCGTGCGCTCTTCTTGTGGACATTTCAGCAAATGTTGCTTCACTTAGAAATAATGTCTACAATAAATAAAATAAATATAGGCTAATCAAACACTGCTGATTTTGTCCAGAGTTAGGCTACGCTAAACATTTTATTTGTGTAATTAACATGTTTAAATGGTCTAAAAACAACGCATTCAACACCACAAGCGCAGGCGGAGCGCCTTCAGAAGAATGCAGAGAAGAGCCTATTCTAAAAAATCTTAAATTGCTTGGATTCAGCTTACTTTAATTCACTTTACTCCGTTTAAAATAAAATTATATATGGTTTCCTACAAAGAAATGTAGAAAATACAAAAGATAAGGCTATAAAACTCTATAACATCACTGAACTAATGTTTAAAGCTGCAGTCCGTAACTTTTTTTGGTTAAAAATGATCCGAAATCAGTATTTGAGAAAGTACAAAACCAGCCAGTGTTCAAAACTATCGCCTTACTTTAGCCCGATTCACAACAGTTAGCTTATAATAATGTTTTCTAATTTGAGTGGCACGGGTAGGTTTCTGCGGGAAATTCGAGCATGGCACTGCGTCATTACGTCACATCTGTAAACATGAAGAAGTTTTCCCGGCTACTAGGCTCTGGCACGTGAGGATCCTGCGGGTGGTGGATCATTTATAGCCTTTTCTCACAGCAGCTCGAATAATTAAATTTATCATTTTGATGGCGGATTGTAATCCAGAAAGGATTATGTGTTTATGAAACACATGAGAATGAAATTAAATTATATTCCAGTTTTAAATGTGGTTCTGATTACAGATAGTCAATTTGGGATTACACAAATGTTTGTATTTTAAATAGAACCAGCTTGACAGAAGATTAATTTGCTTTTTGGATTAAAAGAATTTTTTAATATGAAATTTGAATGGTATGACAATTAGATATTAGACTGAACAGAAATTGAAATCTGCGCGCTAATACTATACTCATATTCACGCAATGCTGATGTTGTTAACATTAATAATTTGAGAACAAAGTATAATAATAATACTTTGCACAGTTAGATGTGATATGAGCTAACTGATCTTTAGATTTAATCACTGTTGGTTGTGCGATTTATTGTAATGCTTTTTTCCTCAGTTGGGCAGAACAAACGTGGCAGACTTGTTACTTGTTAAGATGGCAAATTACGGTGAATATTCTGATTTGGGTCATATATTCCAAGACAGTAAATATCCACACCAGTGCAGTGACTGACAACTACACATTCACCTCAAAACATTAGATTCATCTGCGCTGGAGCCGTGCCGGTGTTCTGACGATTTGTGCTACCCTGTCAGATTTTGCTACCTCCCATTAAAACAGTAGGTAGCACAATTTGACAACGAAAAATGCTACCTGTCAAATTATGTTTTATTAATGTCTACACCTACCACAACCCTAAACCTACCCTTACAGTAATGCAAATACAGTAATTATGTGTTATATTCTCGTTTGTGGCTAGAAGGGATACAGCTACCGGAAACCAACAATAAATAATTTTTTCTACCTATTAGATTGTGTTTTATTAATGTCTACACCTACGCCAACCCTAAACCTACCCTTACAATAATTCAGATACATTAAATATTGTTGTTCAGCGTGAGAAAAAATGATACAATATTGACGTGCGCATGCGCAGTAAGCCCTGGTAGGAAAATCTGACGGGTAGGATAAAATGTCAGGACACCGGAACACCGGATCACAACCCCGCGCACTGAAGATAATTCCACAAGAAACTGCAATTCCAGGTTTTCAAACATAGAGGGCGACAAAGAGATAAAAGTTACGGACTGCAGCTTTAATATTTATAAGTTAATTAAATGTCAGTAATAAACTGCATAAATTATAGCGATTATGAAGAAGGTCCTCTGTCCCAAACGCGTACAGTAGGCTATAGTTGATACAGTATACAACTCCCCATCAGTAGTTCTATACTGCCACCTGCTGGCCCAGATGTGTAACTTAGAAAACAACTTTTGTTATGTTGAGATCACGACAAAAATAAAGTCTTTTTCGTGACGCTTTGGTGCCACGGGATGCGTGCTCCATAATGGATTAAAACTGTTGAATAAAATATAAAGTAAGGTGGAAAATGGGTAAATAAATATAGATTCGCACTGTTTTGTTTGCAATACAAATTGTGTCAAAGCACTTAACAGTATCAAATTGGAGGATAGAGTGTCAGTAATGTATAATGATAAGATTAAACACTCAATTTTCAGTTAAAGGCATTTCATTATTGAATTCAGAGATGTCATTGTCTAGCTCAGTTTAGTTTAAATAGTATCTGTCCAATCAAATCGACGATAATCGCTAGAAACTAAGTGTCCCCAACTGAGCAAGCCAGAGGCGACAGCGGCAAGGAACCAAAACTCCCTCTGTGACAGAATGGAGAAAAAAAAAACCTTGGGAGAAACCAGGCTCAGTCAGGGGGCCAGTTCTCCTCTGGCCAGACGAAACCCGCAGTTCAATTCCAACCACAGCCATGTCAGATTGTGTAAAGGGCTTTTCTGATTCCTGTGGTCTTGTGGTCTTCCTGTGGGCATTTTAATTTATAATTTAATGTATTTGTTATATTTGTGTTTTATTCATTATTTGAAGTTTTTCATTTATGTGATTTATTCATTTGCTATAATTGTAATGTATAGTTTAATCCATTTATTGTTTCTTGGTCTATTTTATAATATATATTTGTTTGTTTATTATAATTTAAATTTATAGTTTAATTCATTTAATATATTTCTGTTGTGTGTGTGTATGTATGTATATATATATATATATATATATATATATATATATATATATATATATACATACACACACATTTTTTATATTATTATTTTAGAATGTATTTATTCATTTTTTTGCATATTTGTATATTATTATGTTTTAATTAAAATTTTAAATGTATAAATGTATTTGTATTTTTATATTGTTGCAATTTCTAACAATAATAGTATTATTATAAGTGTAGAATTGCACTGTCTGTTTTCTCACTTGCATCAATCAGAGTGAGAGAAACAGTGAGAGATGTTGAGACAGGTGAAAAGCATTTGAGTAATAGTGAATTTTGACCTGTTGTGCATACCATTTGTGGCTCTGTTATCAGCTAGGGGATAATCGCTGTATTTGGGGTAAAAATGGCGCGACCAGACGCAGCGGCTTCTCCAGATCCTAAAAACGGTGCTTTTATGTCTTTTAATGTCGTCTGTTCGTCTCCAAATACTGTCAATTTACCGCTAATTCATCGGGAGATCACTCCGGGATACATCTATGATCGCCAAAGCCTTTTGGATATCGACAACACATACAAACACAAACTTTCGCCGGCGGATACTGAGAAGCTACGTGGCCTTTGTTTACTGCTGGAGCCGGACCTCGAGACCGCGGCCTCGCCTACTGATGCTACCCGCACAAGGCGGCGTCGCAAGCGGTGTGAGAGAGGACGGAAGCGCGGCAAGCGCGGAGGTATACGAGCTAGGCTGAGGGCTAACCCCACAAGACCGGCTCTTCCAACACTCATGCTCTCAAACGTTCGCTCTCTGGAAAACAAACTGGACTTAATTCAACTCAGTCGATCTACACAGCATGAGGCAAGGGATTGTTGTGTGTTTGTTTTCACTGAAACATGGCTAAACGACAACATCCCGGACTCCGCCATTCAGCTGCATGGCCTAACCTGCTACCGAGCGGATAGAGATTCATCACTGTCTGGTAAGACTCGCGGGGGTGGCTTGTGTGTTTACGTCAACAAAAAATGGTGTAACAATGCTGCGGTAGTGACAAAACACTGTTCATCACTGGTGGAGTTTATGGTTGTGAAGTGTCGACCGTTCTATCTGCCGCGGGAGTTCACGGCCATTGTTATTGTCGCGGTTTACATTCCTCTGTGTGCAAACGCTAAGGACGCACTTAGTGAGCTGTACAGCGCCATCAGCGAACAACAAACAAATAACCCCGACGGCTTTTTCATCATAGCCGGTGACTTCAACCACGCAAACTTAAAGACAGTTTTGCCAAAGTTCTACCAACATGTGAACTTTGCAACAAGGGGAAACAACACACTGGACTTTGTTTACACAACAGTTAAGAACGCATACAAAGCCGAACCCCGCCCCCACCTCGGGTACTCGGACCACATCTCTGTTATGCTAATCCCAGCATATAGCCCACTTCTCAAACTCACCAAACCGGTTCAAAAGCAGATCACAGTATGGCCAGACAATGCTACCTCTGCACTGCAGGACTGCTTCCAGGACACAGACTGGAACATGTTTAAAGAGGCAGCCACTTACAACAACCACACAGACCTACAGGAGTACACTGAAACTGTGACTGCTTACATCAAAAAGTGCACAGATGATGTGACAGTCACAAAGACCATCACCACACGCGCCAACCAGAAACCATGGATGACAGCAGAGGTTCGTGGGCTGCTAAAGACCAGAGATGAAGCTTTCAGATCAGGAGATAAAGCAGCCCTCAAAACAGCAAGAGCCAATCTGTCCCGCAGCATCAAAAATGCAAAACGGTCATATGCTCAAAAAATCAACAATCACTTCACAGACAGCAGAGACACACGGAGTCTGTGGCAAGCCATTCAGACCATCACAGACTACAAGCCCCCGCCACAGGCCTGTGATGATGACACATCCCTCCCAGATACACTCAACCACTTTTATTCACGGTTTGAAATGCAGAATGACACACCTGCACAAAAACTGCCCACACCTCCCAACGACCAGGCGCTCTGTCTGTCTCCAGCCGACGTAAGGAAGACCCTATCTAGGATTAACCCACGCAAGGCTGCGGGTCCCGACAACATACCTGGCCGTGTACTGAAAGACTGTGCTGTACAGCTGACAGATGTCCTAACAGATATCTTCAACACCTCGCTGAGCCAGGCAGTCGTCCCCACATGTCTCAAATCCACAACAATCATACCGGTACCAAAGAAATCACCTGTGTCCTGTCTAAATGACTACCGTCCCATAGCACTGACTCCAATCATAATGAAGTGCTTTGAGAGGTTAGTCATGCACAACATCAAAACCAGCCTCCCCAACACACTCGATCCGCTCCAGTTTGCATACCGTCCAAACCGCTCCACAGACGATGCAATTTCCTCCACCCTCCACCTGGCTCTTACCCACCTAGAAAATAAAGACTCTTATGTTAGAATGCTGTTCATTGACTTCAGCTCAGCATTCAACACAATAATCCCACAACAGCTCACAAATAAACTAAACCTACTGGGCCTTAACAATTCCCTCTGTAATTGGATTCTGGACTTTCTAACCGGAAGACCTCAGTCGGTCCGTGTCGGCCACAACACCTCGAGCACTACCACACTGAGCACAGGTGCCCCACAAGGCTGTGTGCTCAGCCCGCTGCTCTTCACGCTGCTGACCCACGACTGCACTGCCAAGTTCAGCTCCAACCACATCATCAAGTTCGCTGATGACACAACAGTGGTAGGTCTCATCAGCAACAACGATGAAACGCACTACAGAGAGGAAGTGGCACAGCTGGCTGAATGGTGTGGTGCAAACAACCTGTCCCTCAATGTGGAGAAGACAAAGGAGGTTGTGATGGACTTCAGGAGAAACTCCGCTGATCACCCCCCACTGACCATCGACAGCTCGCCTGTGGAGAGAGTCAGCAGCACTAAATTCCTGGGGGTGCACATCACAGAGGACCTCACCTGGACCACCAACACCATGTCACTCTCCAAGAAGGCACAACAGCGCCTACACTTCCTCCGCCGGCTGAAAAGAGCAAGTCTCCCTCCACCCATCCTCACCACTTTCTACAGGGGCACCATTGAGAGTGTGCTGACCAGCTGCATCACTGTCTGGTACGGGAACTGTACTGCAGCAGACCGCAAGACCCTCCAGCGGACAGTGAACACAGCTGCAAGGATCATCGGTGCCCCTCTCCCCTCCATCCTGGACATTTTCCTCAAACGATGCTCCAGCAAAGCCAACAGTATCGTAAAGGACTCCACACACCCCTCCTACAGTCTCTTCCAGCTCCTACCATCAGGTAGACGGTACCGGAGCATCAGAGCCCGCTCTGCCAGACTGCTCAACAGCTTTTTCCCCCAGGCTGTGAGAGCACTGAACTCAAGTCACCCCGCCCCTCTCTGAAACCTCATACAAACCCCCTACCTCCTGAAACATGGACCATCTGGAACTTATGGAACTTTGTTTGTGCAATCGAAGAGTGCTACAGGTGAGTGGGCCTGTACAAACCACCTGTAGTAGCACACTCTCTTCCTCTATGCGCACTAGTCACTTTTCACACACACTGCTGTGTGCACACAAATCCCACAAAAAGACTCAGTAATATCAGTAATATATGTATGTTTACATGCTCATGCACTACAAATCATCCTGCACTGTTCCCCAGCCAGCTGCTTGAACTCACATTGTCTCTCTTTGCACATGTACAGTATTTATCTGAAGCATTCGTATAGTTTGTATAGTTTGTATTTTTTAGTTTATGTATAGGTAAATTTTTTATATAGATAGTATATTTATAGTCAAAATCTATCAGTAGGATAGTTTGTGTATAGGTTTATATTGTTTTACTTCATTGCTGTATGCCTGTATTTATGTAGCACCGTGGTCCTGTGAGGCACGACATTTCGTTCCACTGTATGCCCCCGCATGTAGCGGAATGACAATAAAGCTCAACTCAACTCAACTCAACTCAACTCAAAAAGACAGAATTATGTATTGTGCCAAGAAGGTTGCACTGTCTGTTCGTTAACACAGGCACGAACTGATTGGCAGCTGCCTTAAGCGGAGGCTTTACCGATTACCTCCATTGATCAAAGCATTCGGCACGGTCATCTGTGAATGACATCACCTCCCAAAACAAACACGCCCCCTACTTTAGTCCCGCCCCCTCACATTGATTGACAGCTTTCAGTGCAGACATCGGAAATTCAAATGCAAAAGGAATTGCGATTCCATTTGAGTTTTGGCAGGTTATATGCGCGGCGCAGAGAGAGTGAAAAAGGAAATTTGGTAATTAATATTACTATTTAAATATGACAGGCTCATAACTCGTAAGACATGGGAAATACAGTTGCAAATAGACTTTACTTTTTCATTTGAAATGTGGCAGTCACTGAGCGTTCGCGAAAGCGAAAATTCAAACGGTAATGCAAGATTTGCAATTGCATTTGGATTATGTCACAATTTCTGCATCCACATATGGAAAACGCAATTGAAAATACAATTTGCAATTTTATTTGAAAATAGTCCAGAAAATCTTTCCATATAGGACTCTATAGAGAGGCTTGTGAATTCCCTAGTTGTTTTTAGACATAATTGTTTACTTTTTATTAGGTTGTGGATATAAATGTATATTCAGGCGTTCTCAAAGACTACTTTTTGTCAAGGTTTATATTTTTTTGCATTATTATTTTATAGGTTATTATATAGGTTTTTGCATTATTATTACTACAGTCAACCCTGAACACAGAAAGTATTTTGTTACACAAAACATTAAAACTCTATAAAAATGTAACAAAAATGAACAGGAATGCTTTATCAGAGCCTAATCCTTCTGGGTCTGATCTGATTTCAACCTCTTATTTCAGTCTTCTAGCTCATTTTGGCTATATGGTTATAGCCATACCAATTCAATTGAGTGTGTATAATTGTGTATGTGTGTGTATGTGTGTGTGAGTGGATGTATCTGTTTTACACTCTTGATGTTTTAGAGTATAACCCATTCCTTGCTGTACACTTTTTTTACTGCATTGTAGTTGAATTATTGATTTTATTTTACATAGTTGCTGTGTTACAGGCATACCAGTTCATAGGGGTGAGTGTGTACAAGTGTATGGCAAGCCGTTTTAACTTTTAATCTATAAGCCGCAATAGTACCTTCATGCTACTAGTACTTATTTTTTAGATGCTAGTATCTTTTCCATTAAGCACTAGTACTTATTTATTAGCTACTAGTGCTTATTCTTTAGCTACTAGTGATTATTGTTTAGCTACTAGTACCTTTTTAAAAGATACTAGTACTTATTCATTAGATACTAGTTCTTATTTATTAGATACTAGTACTCCTTCATTAGATACTAGTACCTATTAAATAGACACTAGTACTTATTTATTAGATACTAGTACTTATTCATTAGATACTAGTACTTAATTAAAAGATACTAGTACTTATTCATTAGATACTAGTATCTATTTAATAGATACTAGTACTTATTCATTAGATACTAGTACCTATTAAATAGATACTAGTACTTATTTATTAGATACTAGTTCTTATTTCAATAGTGACTAGTAACTATTCTGTTGTTACTAGTAACAAATTTACAATTTTGCCATTGATTTCTATGGTGATCTGTCATTGAGATATCAACTATTCAGTTTTGACTAGTATGTATTCCAGTTGTGACTAGTGCATATTTTTTATGTACTAATAGTTATTCATTAGGTACTAGTACGCATTTTTTAGATACTAGTACTCATTCATTAGATACTAGTACCTATTAAATAGACACTAGTACTTATTCATTAGATATTAGTACTTATTATTAGATACTAGTACTTATCCATTAGATACTAGTACTTATTTATTAGATACTAGTACTTATTCATTAGGTACTAGTGCTTATTTATTAGAAACTAGTACTCATTCATTATATACTAGTACCTATTAAATAGACACTAGTACTTATTCATTAGATATTAGTACTTATTATTAGATACTAGTACTTATTCAATAGATACTAGTACATATTTATTAGATACTAGTACTTATTCGAAATGTTACTGGTAAGATTTGTTATTTTACTAGTAAATTTTTTAATTTAACTCTACTGTAGCCATTTTGGACTAGTAATAACATAAGACGAGTAAAAAAGCAGACCTGACTAGTAAGATAACAATTGTTACTAGTAGTAAGATATTAGTGTCTAATAAATAAATACTAGTACCTAATGAATAACTATTAGTATCTATTAAATAGGTACTAGTATCTAATGAATAAGCACAGTATCTAAAAAATAAGTACTAGTATCTAATGAATTCTTACTAGTAATATTTAAATAGATACTAGTCACTATTGCAATAATTACTAGTCAGAAATTAAAAGATGATATCAAAAACAGAATAATCATGCCACTTTATATTATTCTATGCAGTGATAAAGGCTATGTTGATTAGCATTTTAAATATACTTTATTCTTATAAAAATACCCGAGATGGCTTAAAGAACACAGATAAAACCATATATTGTCGCAATCATTATTTATTTTCTTCATGTTTCATCAGTAAAAGGTCTATCTGCATGTTATTCAGCTACTATGCTATATAAACAGCAAAAGCTGAATGTCTTCTTTGTCCATATAAGGGATTTCCTGGAATTTCCCAGCAGCCAATTCACTAATCACATGCTCACACCTGAGACTGATCACACAGCTTATTCCCATTACACCCCTTACTTAAGCCATGGACTTCCTCTCCCTCACTGCCGAGTATTGTTTATCGTATATCACTCTCATAGCGATAGCTACTCTACGGAGCCCACTTTAGTTATCATAGTCTTGCCTTGCCTTGTTTTCTCGTGTTCTGATTCTTGCCCGTGTTACCTGGATTAACCCTTGCCTTGCCGTTCGGACTCTGTTTGCACCTCGTTTGGATTATTGCTCGTGTACCTGGATTATCTCTCTGCCTTGTCCTGTTGGATATTGTTCACCGATCGCAGACCTACGCTTACCCTAGGATTATTTTTTGTCTTGCCTCGTCTATGTCTGTTTGCTGCGTACTGACCAATGCTTGTTCCATGACCACGCCTTCTAATAAAGCCTTGCAAATGGATCCTCATGCCTCACGTCTCGCTACAGGTAATCTAATAATGTGGTCTAAGTTTAAATGTTAAAAAAATAAATAAATTTTAAAACATCTTGCCATACCAAAAGTGGACGTTTCTGTAGAATGATGTTTTTTTTTTTGGTTTTTTTTGGTTTGTTTTTTGTTTTTTGTTTTTTAATTATGTATTTTTGGCCTTTTTTCTAAATAAAGAAAATGTTTGTCTGAAAACATAAGGTTTGGATTTTGTGTGCTTTGTACAGAACATTAATGTAAAAACGTTGTGTCTGTAGCACCAGTGTGTCCAGTACAGAATATTTATGTAAAAACATTCAAAGTCTGTAGCACCAGTGCTATATGCAAAAACATTAACATACAGCCCTGATATGATATTTATTGTTTTTACTGGAGGAAAAGAGGAAAATAATAGATAATACAGTTTTTCTCAGTTGTTTTGGTGCATTTCTCGAATCGTCCTTAATATTTGCAAAGAAGTATGTGCACTTCTCAATGGATTACCTCCAAAAGCCTGTAACTTACTCAAAATCTTTAGTTAATCTCTCTAAAGTAAGTATTTATGTTATTGAACATATCAGTGCCCTCAGAATGAAAAGTCCTTGTGTCATTGTTCACAAACAAGATAGGCAAAATGCTTAGTCATGTTGTCAGTATAACAGTGCACTCTGTTAGTATTACCTGATGTAAACTACGGCAACAGTTTGGAAGACAGTTACTGTACTGCAGTGCAGAAGGCTGCACTTCTTATGCCACATATCCATTTCAAAAGTACAAATTTACACATTATTGTATATGGGATATTGATTGAAAGAGACTGTTTCGAAATGTTTGAATTATTGAGGATATGGTCGATCTCCCAATATGTAGCTGCACCCTTCAGCCATTGTAAGGCCATGATTGACAACATGGTGTACAGTAGTGGCCCTTATTTCATCTGATAGCTACGCGTCTCTGTCCTTGGCCTCTTCTGCCTCTTCCTCCGTTTTGCCTCTGTACATTTCCACCACGCATCCTTACTCCTCTTCTTCCTCTCGGCTGTTGACCCTGATGGTTTTCTGGATGTTCATCCATTGTCAGAATTATATATGCTTTCCAGTTGAAGGTTCAAGAGATGCACCTTTGAGCTATTTCAGAGAACTAGTTTATAATTGGTTGATCTACATTCTCTTCATTAGTGAAAGTCAAGATTCATTTGCACAATTCATGGCAAATTTACAAAAAGTCTAATAGAAATGTGTAGAAAATATGCTTGACAGTTTATGACAACTAGATCAACAATTTTGCATTTAATGACTTATACGATGAACTAATAACTAGATGTTTTGAGGGTTAAGACTATTGCACAGAGAACTATAAACCTTTTGAGCAACATGACATTAGCAACAGATAATGTAGGAAACCACAGACAAATGTACATAATCGGTTGCATGAATGTACCAAAGCAATCGCAACTTGTTCAAAAGAATGAGAAACTGTTTTTATGATGTGCACAAGTGACTAGATGACGTGGAGGTTGACCAAGTAGTTTTGAGAATTTCATTTCTGATCTGAGAAATGCATCAAAACCACTGAGAAAAACTGTATAACTGGTGTCTTATCTCCATCCTGCCACTAGAGGTCACTCGATGACCAACAAACATATTAGGCTACTATATTTACGAAATTACAGTGTTTGCAAAACTGACAAAAATATGTTTTCTATGTGCTTGTGTACAAATGATTGTTTCTTTTCTATGTGGTTTCCTCAAAAAAAGTACATCCATCTCCTTGTTTCCGTTTTCTGTCTAATCTCTCTCCTATATGTTGCTGGTTCATTAATATTCAACATAAGATTAGCATACTGGGCAGAAATGCAAATTTAAAAAGTACTAGTATCTATTAAGTTCAGGATATCTCTGGTCTAAAAAGTTACTAGTAACTAAAAAATAAGAACCAGTTCTATTTTTTTCTTAACAAGAAGAATATAATTAAATACTAGTCACTATTGGAATAAGTACTAGTATCTAATGAATAAGAACTAGTATCTAATGAATAAGTACTAGTAACTTTACAAAAGACACTAGTACCTAAAGAATAAACACTAGTACCTAAAAAATAAGCACTAGTAGCTAAAGAATAAGCACTAGTAACTAATGAATAAGTACTAGTACTTAATGGAAAAGATACTAGTATCTAAAAAATAAGTACTAGTAGCATGAAAATAGATACTAGTACGGTTTATAGATTAAAAGTTAAAACGGCTTGCCATAACAAGTGTGTTCGTGTGCGCATGTGTGTGAGTGGATGTGTTGATTTTGCACTCTAGATGTTTTAGAGTTTCACCCCTTCATTGCTGTGCAATTTTTTTTCTGCATTGTTGGGGATTTGTAGATTGTACACACAAAAATTTTCTGTATTTTCTATTTTTTCCCCATTTCCCATTCATTTCCTATGTTCGGTCATTTTTGACCGAAGACCATGAGTGTGACTATTTTTTTTACGACCACTTAGCTTTTTCAAATCATGCCCTCAATTTTTTTGTGTGTTCACATACCAAGTGCCATAAAAATCACCGAGTTTAGTACCATTCTGGTGAAGCTACGATTTTTAAAAATTCTAAATATAAAATTCTCCGGTCAGAATTGACCGAAGACCGCACAAGGGTTTTGAACATGAATGTTTAGAGCAAATTTGAATTTTTTATTTTTTTTTTTATTCATCAACTTTACATTCTTAGAATTACTCAAATGTGTCTTTCTCTACTTGTGGAGCGAAACGTGAATATATGCGTATTGTACTTCTAAAGTTACTTGCAATTTGTAATAAGTGTCTACTAAATGAATACATGCTAATCAGTGCAAATGGCAAATTTCCATTACTGTGTTTTACAGATGTCTTTAATCTGCATACTGAATTGTTTGAGTCTGAAGTCTCTGAGGAATAAAGTATCTTTGTAATAAATGCAAGTCAAGTATCTTCATTATTTGCATAAATTGTAATTTATACAAAAGTTTAAGATTTAATTCTTATCAAAACTTCTGTTTAAGCTTGCCATTGTAAATAGTAACTACTGTACTCAAAAGCATCCCTCTACTAGAAGTGCTCTTTAAACTTTTGGTCACCAGGTGGGGCAATGTATCTTGTAGGTGTGGGCTGGGTTATCCTAACTTTAAAGGAATGGAAGCGCTCAGGTAGCTTGTTTACTTTCGGAGCACACCGATACTGTACGTGTACTTTAGATTCTGACCATGGCTTTATTACAGATCATGTAAATCATGAAGAATAAGATTGAAGAAGATTGATGAATAAGTTTCATTTCTGACTGCCATGTGATGTGATCATCAACACTGCACTGAACTGCTTCGTTATTTAAACCATGTTCCTGAACTCTGAGCAACAATGCTTTGGCTCCTTTTGTGCGTTGTGGATGTTCTTGTGGGTAAGATTTACATTTAATTAAAAGAAATCGGAAGGTGTTATAATATACAACAGTGTCATTGTGTCATACTTGTATGCATACCTTGGAAATCAAGTAGGTTACACTAACTTGTAAAAAAAAATATATATATATTTAGAGACACTGGCTTTTTTATGGTGGAAATGGCACCACAACTGTGGGATATATTTAATTTTAAACATAATTAAAGAAATGCAAAAAAGTGAGAAATCAGTTTTACTCAGTGAATATTGGGATATTTCATGTTTTCTTTTAGTTTTCATCATTTTAACATAATAATATACATTTTTGTTAAAGATTGAATGCAAGATTTCACAAAGCGTTATAATAAGCACTTCTGATTCGATACAACCTTGGTGATATACAGTGTCATACTTTTAACTTTTGAAGGTTTGTTGTACTAGACAGACTTGATCTCTTGAACTTTAATTCAGCTTTTTTCCTTTACAATGTACGGTCGTACTATAAAATGAAATAAAATATGAATTTTAAACAACATTATCAGGAAAGCACCTCAAATCCATGCCAATGGTTGTTGAGTAATTGTTGATACAATGCTGAGAGATGTCATGATTCAAAATTATTACATCTAGCTACAAATTTTTTCTTTCTAAAATATTTTTTAAGCAATATTTAAAGATGAAATACTATTTCATAATATTATAGGTGTTTTGTGAACAGTTACTTTTAGGGCTCTTAAAAGTGTTTTGTTTTTGTTATTTTTGCTTTCACATCACAGCTCAGGATTGTTTGGTAGTGAAGGTTTTGTGATTGTGCAGATTTTTGTGGTACCATTGCTGTTCATTGTTGGTGTTTTAATGGTATACCAAAGTATATAAAAAAAAAAAAAATCTTATTATATGATGACACTAGAAGTGTACATTTTTGGAGTGCCCAGGGTTGTTTCTTCAAGCAACTCTAAATTGTTCTCACTGTCTCTTTCCAGCCTCATTTGAGGTGACTGTCCCTAATAAACATCTTCTGGCAATCCGAGGTCGACCAGCTGTACTGGGCTGTGAGTTCACACCTGATACTGACCTCTCCAGCTTGGTTGTTACCTGGCAACGACAGGAGGATGCACGGGTTGTCCACAGTTTCTATTATCAACAGGACCAATTGGACCGACAGAGTCTAAAATACCACAATCGGACCTCATTGTATGTTTCAGAGCTTCATAAAGGAAATGCCTCTCTAAGAATTGCAGCAGTTAGACCGAAAGATGCAGGGTGGTACCTGTGCATAGTGAGCAATACAAAGGGAACAGGAAGAGCCTTGATGCAAGTGACTTATGGAGGTAAGCATATGATGAACACTGGAGAGAATATGTTGTACAATGTTTCTACTTTCCAGGAGCTTCCAGCTTAATTTTCAGTCACAAAAAGTAGTCACAGCAGCTAATTCAAGTCAGTACTTTTGTGATTCAAAAGCATACAGCATGACTCTTAGGAGTCAGTTTGTTGAATCAGAATTTTGACACAGCATTTTGACACAGATAAAGGTAGTTGTAAACAAATAACCATTCATCTTCCTTTTTCATTTTATCTTTAAGTTTATCTTTATTTGAGGATTAAATATCCTGAGACATTTGCAAAATATGCCAACTGTGGTTTTGCTGTGGATGTATCATATTTCAGCTTTCTCATGGTCACGAAAAACCTTGAAATATAAAAATACATTTTAAATTTTGATTTCATGTGAACATAAAGTGTTCTAGTTATGCTTTACTGTAAATATTTGATCAGCTAGACTTTATTGATAAGATAAATTGATATACATTTTTTTATTTAAGATGTACATTTTAACACAGCACAGCTGATTATGTTTGTCTTTCTCAGCTCTTTACACTGATCCCAGGTTAAGCATCTATGTAAACTCCTCTGCTTTGAAAGTGCAGTTTGAGACAGAAGGTTTTCCCAAACCTGAGGTGGTCTGGCTGGGGGAACACAACCAGAACCTCAGCTATCACCTGGAGATCCATGGCCAGACAGAAGATGGACTTTATTTCATAAAGAGCATCTGTGAGGCCCAGAAGCCACTGGTTAATATCACATTTACACTAAAGAACCACCTCCTTAACCAGAACCTGCAGAGACCAGTTTTCCTCAGCTATGGTAAATACCTTTATTTACTGTGTGCAAATGGTGTGTGGGAAACTGGCAGTTAGAGGCATGTCATTCATTACTTTATGCATGTAAGGCATGTATGACTTGTTGCAAGTGATTTGTTGCCTTAATTTTCTTGCTATATAACAAAGAACTCCTTTGTCTGCTTTAGGTAGGATTTTAAACTTGTTTAACCACAAATAATTATGGAGAGATAAGACAATGATTCAGTTGATACATAGACATGATTTTTTTCCTGTTATGAAATGCTGATGTGAGTGATAGAGGTGGAAGCACATATTTGTACACTTTTTCATAATGTAGAAGAAAGCAAAGGCAAATTAAATTAATCTAAGTATTGAAGGATTTAAAGAGGCTTGGGTGTTGGTAACACAACATTGGGGTGTTATTTCGTAGTGCAGTTTCATCTTTCCTCTGCAGCACTGAAACTGAGACTGTTCAATATTTTGTTAGTTATTTTGGTTACACCCTTTTCAAAACCAGAAGGTAATTACTAGCAATTTAAAGCTGTTAAACTGAGAATGACTCTGCGTTTTTAGATGGTTTGTCTAAATTAAAGTTATGAGATGTTCCTGGATCAGCACTCCTATTAACCAATAATTAATGGTTAATGGTTAGGTTTAGGGTTAGCCTGTGGGCTACGGGCTTGAACAATCATTTCCATTTGATCTAACCCCTCGAGGTGGTTTAACTACTACATCCACCATGTTGACCCTTGAACCCCGAAAATCCTAAGCTCAAACCTTTACAGTCTACTACCCTTAATGTAAATGAAGTTGCTCCTGTCGTATCAGCTGTGCTTTGTATGTTAATGAAGTTCTGACTCCTAATTGTCTGAGATGGTGGTGTCCCACACCCTTTCCCATTCTACAATTGGTCACAGATGCACATTCCAGATGCACACTTTAGAATGTTGGAGTAATGCTGTGGTCACACTAGACGTGAGCGTGTGACATTTCTATGGACCCTGCAACGTTCATGATATGAAGTTGCATTCTGCAGCATCTTTTTTAAAAACTTGGTTTTACTGCACAGCTGCAATCCTGCAGATTTAAACTTTTGCATTCTTTTAATATGGTCACATGACTTAATGTGATGTGAATTCGCCAAGCTTGACCTCCCACATTTGCATAATGTATGAATGAAAGTCAGTGGAACAAAAAGCGTAGTGTGACCACCTCATAATCCTCTGTATTCAGACAAACAGTACTGTTTTTCACATATATAGTAGAAAAGTAGGCATATTCAGATGCAGTATTGTAGTCTTGACTCACTACTAATGAGCTGATGTGTCAGGAAATAAATCAGGGATTTTGATTAAGAAGAGAGTGTTGTGGTGTGCCTCCAGGAAAAGGGTTGGGAAACACAGATAATTAGCAGTCCTGGGTTTTACCTAAAACATAAATATATTTCAAGAAATGGAATTGTGTCTTACTTGAAATCATGGCAGCTGTTTTGCAGTTTGGGGTATTTTATTGGCAAATTCTGATTGCAGTTTCCGTAGCCTAATTACTATCTGCAAAGATTGTCCATTAGTGGAGACACCATCATACATTTATACAGCACAAAGGATGTGCCAGTTTGAGCTGATAAAAATTCTAACTAGCCCACCAGTGTGTCAGGATCAGTGATATTAATAGTTAAGCTGTATTCAGTTTATTCAAAAATATATTTGCCTGCATAATGATGACTGTTTCCTCTTAGAGATTGTACATAAACTACTGTATATCCAGTATACAGTATACAGTCTATCCAGGGTTTGAAAGCTCAAGAATTCTTTGTAATAATAAGTTTGAATGATTTTGTGTAAGCACTGTAGCTTTTTTATATGCTGTGATTATAATACTGGATTTAGATTTGGATCTGAATTTAACAGTTGATTTGACACTATCAAACAAATGCCACACATTAAACCAAATGATCTTTTTCTGTTTCAGATGAGAACACCACAGACCATATGATCATAGTACTTGCTGTCCTCTCAGTGGTTTGCATTCTTCTGGTTATTGGCATCATTGGTTAGCAGTGCATAAGCAGAACAAGCAGAGATCTTCCCTGTGATGAACCATGAGAGTTAATGAATGATGATGTGTTCCCAAAAGGTCTGCATGCATGTTTCGAATTGTTGTGCTAAACATTTCTGGCATTATTCATGAAATGCAAACAGAGCACATGCTTATTAAACTGTTCTTGCATAAACTGAAAATAATTGCAAAATGCACTAATTTTACGCAAGAATGGATTTCTAAATAATTTACACAGGTGTCAACAAATGACAGAGACCGTAAGTGGGAGTCATTTGGATGTGTTCCAAAAGTCATTTCTTAATCTTTTTACAGCTTATTTATTTATTGACCATTGTGCAGTTTTATAATATTTTTTTTATATATATAATATTGTATATGGAATTTATTTTAAATATAACAATACCACCATGGATGTTTATCCTCACACTTTTAATTGTCAATGAAATATTTCATATTTTAACTACTGCAGAACATGATTCTGTACTGTACAAGGTAAAATAACTTATTGTACATACAGTACCCTGACATAAGAAATACACCGAACATCTGCATATGTTTAATTTGTACTGCATGTCTTAAGCAGTAATAGAACTATGGAGACAATCAGGTGAACTTTAAGCCCTGCATACATTACAAATCCAGATCAAATATAATTACACACGTTCTAAGCGTTGCACTCTATCCGTAAACCTTTTCAAAAATAGGTGTCATCCTAATTCTCTGTTCTCTTGTTTCATAATAAACATAGGGAAGGGACTGCCATGTTGATAGCTTTGATGAATTGAACAATTGAAGCTTATCATGTGGAACATGGACCATAAATAATAATAAATGTATGTGTATGTGTGTGTGTGTGTGTTTATATATATATATATATATATATATATATATATATATACAGGTGCATCTCAATAATCTCAATTTTTTTATTGGTCTTATGAAGTATTCTAATTTGTTTAGATAGTGAATTGGTGGGTTTTTGTTAAATGTGAGCCAAAATCATCACAATTAAAAGAACCAAAAACTTAAACTACTTCAGTCTGTGTGCATTGAATTTATTTAATACAGGAGTTTCACAATTTGAGTTGAATTACTGAAATAAATGAACTTTTCCACGACATTCTAATTTATTGAGATGCACCTGTATATATATATATATATATATATATATATATATATATATATATATATATATATATATATAGTGCCATATTATTATTAATATTTGTGTCTACTTAAGGGTTTACAAGGACAGCATATTATTTATATATATATATATATATATATATATATATATACGGTATGTATATACTGTATATATATATATATATATATATATATGTGTGTATATATATATATATATATATATATATGTATATATATATATATATATATATATATATATATATATATATGTGTGTATATATATATATATACACAGTGGATAAAATAAGTATTGAACACGTCACCATTTTTCTCAGTAAATATATTTTTAAAGGTTCTGTTGACTTGAAATTTTCACCAGATATCAGTAACAACCCAAGTAATCTATACATACAAAGAAGAAAAAACAAATAAGTTCAGAAATTAAGTTATGTGTAATAAAATGGAATGACACTGGGAAAAAGTATTGAACACATGAAGAAAGGGAGGTGCAAAAGGCATGGAAAGCCAAGACACCAGCTGAAATCTTTCAGTAATTAGAAAGCAATCCTGCCCCTTGTCAGTGGAAATTAATATTAGCTGGTTCAGTCCCAACACCTACAGTACAAGGATGATGAAGATGAAACAAGGGTGGACATTTCAGCAAGACAATGATCCCAAACACAGCCAAGGAAACTCTTGATTGGTTTCAGAAAAAGAAAATAAAGCTACCAGAATGGCCCAGCCACTCACCTGACTTGAATCCAATAGAAAATAAGAACTAAAGATCAGAGTTCATAGAAGAGGCCCACAGAACCTTCGAGATTTGAAGACTGTGTGGAAGAATGGGCCAAAATCACATGAGCAATACACGAGACTACTTTCTCCAGGAGGCGTCTCGAAGCTGTCATTACCAACAAAGGCTTTTATACGAAGTGTTAAATAAATTTCAGCAGTTCAATACTTTTTCCCTGTGTCATTCCATTTTATTACACATAACTTAATTTCTGAACTTATTTGTTTTGTTTTCTTTGTATGTATAGATTACTTGGGTTGTCACCGACATCTGGTGAAAATTTCATGTCAACAGCACCTTTAGAAATATTTTTATTGGGAAAATTGGTGATGTGTTCAATGCTTATTTCACATGCCGTATATATACACTATATTGCCAAAAGTATTGGGTCACCCCCTTCTAATGAACAGGTTTGACTACTTTAGTAATTTCCATGAGTACAAATCTTAATGTTTAAGCATATAATGATACTCTAGGGAATTGTGTGCTTGTAATTTTAAAGCAACAGTTTGGACAGGACCCTTTTCTATTCTAACATGACAATGCCTCTGTGTATAAGGCAAGATTCAAAAAGAAATGATTGATTCAGTCAGTGTGGAAGAACTTGACTGGTCTGCAGAAAGCCAAGTCCTAATCCAAGCTGAACACCTCTGGTGTGACTTTAAATGCAGACCTTGAGCCAAAAACTCTTTACCACACACCAATGACTTACGCATATATATATATATATATGTATATATGTGTATATATATATACATATATATATATATATATATATATATATATATATATATATATATATGTATATATATATATATATATGTGTGTATATATATATATATATATATATATATATATATATATATATGTGTATATATATATATATATATATATATATATATATATATATATGTATATATATATATATATATATATATATGTATATATATATATATATATATATATATATATATATATATATATATATATATATATATATATATATATATATACACATATATATATGTATGTATATATATATGCTATATATGCATAATATATATGTGTAAGGTTATGGTCTTTATGTTTCTCTTCCAGGCAGCTCAGTGAAAGCAGTATTTGTAGGGAAAACAGAGACTCACAGGAATGGAATTTCATGAGGGCATCAGATTATCATCACATTTATATCCTGGTAGTTTACTTTAAAAACTGAAATTCTGTCATCAGTTATGCATCTTCATGTCATTCCAAACCTGCATTAACGTACCTTCTTCTGTGGAACACAAAGATTATATTAAGAGTTTTGAACTGTTTTGTCCACACAATGAAAGTTAATGAGATCCAAAACAACACTGGACACCCCTGACTTTCACTGTATAGACAATAATACAGAAATTCCAGCTCATGTTTCCATCTTCATCTGAAGAAGAAAAAGACATTTGTTAGATGTTAGCTGTACATCAAAGACTGTATCAGTCCTACATCATAACCATAATTATTGTTAAACTGGGTTTGATTTAATACTATATTGAGGTCAAGCTTGTCATCATTTCATGAAACTCCTGAATATCCAGTTCAGTGGAAACTCTGTTCACAAGGTAGTGATACATTTCACAAATATGAATTATTTATTCAGTCCATTCTTACAAAAAGGCAGTAAAAACTAAGTGACCTGCATGGGAAAAAATGTGTTTTATGTTTTTGTTTGAATTTTTTTTACTAAATGTAATCTCTGCAGTCAAATCAGTGACACATTGTAACTTGAATGACGGTTACACAACAAATCTGTACAAACGAGGTTTTCGAATCCAGCTAGTTGTATGACTTGCTTCAAACATCATTCAGAGTAACCTGATGGCTATTTTTTTCCCACACACTATATTTCAAATAAATCACAACCCAGCATCCTTCTGTTTGCTTATCCATTAATTATGCATTAATACAGCATGTACTGTAGCAATAATTTCACATAGTTGGTTATTAATCAAATAAAGCTTGTGTTAAACGACTATGACCTTCAGTTTCATCTTTTTTCTTTTTCTTGTTTTTTTTAAAGAATCAAACAGTAAACACATTTCCTCCCATTTTATTTTGTTTGTTAACCTAGATGGCATTATATACTTTTGTTTAAGTGGTAGTGTGGCATAAGGCTAAATTAACCAGTAAAAAAAAAATTAAAATTACTGTTTCATTCTTTTCTTCTGAGGTGATGTGAAGCATGTTTTTTTCCGTTGACATGCAATGGACTGTTATTCTTATAATAACAAACATGACCTCATGCACACACTGTGCCTGCACAAACCCCTCAGATGCTTGAGTAATTTGGTAATACTTCCAGCTGTTTTTAGCTCATTTTACCATGTTTAAATCGTTTTAGTAATAAAGCACATCACTTTCACTGTGACTTTGAATATCTTATTGTATGCAGCATACATTTATTTTGGACAATGAATGTTTTCATGGCTACTTTTCACTTCTATTTTGAAAGGTTTTAATTTTAATATCACCACTCACCCCATTCTATAGTGAATACCTTCCATGAATGTAGTTTGAAAGAAGGGGTTTACAATAGCTGAGGAAGACCAGTCTCTGAAGGTTCTGTTTTAGGAGGTGGTTCTTTAGTGTATTAACCACTGGCTTCTGGGCCTTATAGCTGCTCTTTATGTAATAAAAGCCCATCTTCAGTCTGGTCGTGGAGCTCCAGGTGATAGCTGAGGTTCTGGTTGTGTTCCTCCAGCCAGATCACCTCAGGTCTGAGAAAACCTTTTGTCTCAAACTGAACTGTCACAGTGGAGTTCATATGAATGATGAACCTGAGCTGTGAATAAAGGGCTGAGAAACACAAAACACATTCAGACAGTGAGTTCAGTCTGAGGTTACTGAACTCACTCTTTGAATTTGTGTGTGAAGCAAAGATGCACCATCAATAACTTAGTCCATTTAAAAACCCCTCAAATTCTCCACAATTCTTTACTGAATAAGCTGTCTGTATTGGAAACTGTATAACTCAGAGGCATTTGACTATACAAATCTGCTGATATTCAAATAGGCTGCATATATTTGTAAAGAAGATACACATAATATATAACCAGTTAACATGTTGAAATTGCCATCAATTACATTTACATTTACATTTATCTCCTTCCTACTGCGCTCTGTATATGAGACCCTTCCTTCACCATCTGATCTGCACACATGGGGGTTGAGGGATGACCCATACTGCAAGCTTTGCGGTCAAAAGGGAACACTGGCACACATATTGTCAGGGTGTAAAACATCTTTAAGCCAAGGTCGATACAGATGGTGCCACGACAAGGTGCTCTTGTCCCTCACCGATACACTTGAGCGAGAGAGGTGCAAGAAGAGGCTAGGCGGCACAGGCAAGGAAACTATCACTTTCATCAAGGAGGGAGCCAGGCTCTCCGTAATTAGGGCATTAGCAAAATCAAACTTACTGCAGGCTGTGGGCTCTTGGGAAATGAGAGTCGAGGGCTTTGAGGAAGCTCACGAGAGGAAGGCCTTAAAGTATCACTCAGCCTTTAATTCAGGAGTGTAAAGACAAAAGATGGCAGGCATGGCTGTTTCATGTGGAAATAGGTTGTAGCCCAATCAGTATGGAGGCTGATGTCAGCTTTAGGTATGGACGAGAAGAGCAAGAAACATGCTGCTCGTAGGATGGGAGAGGAGGCTGAGCGAGCTTATGGAGTACGAGAGGGGAAGAAAGCTGGAAGCCATGAGCAGATGGGCAGTGACTTGGCCACCACTGCCGACCCACCAACTGGAGAGTGTTGTGGTAAGGATCAAAACACTCAAGGAAGGTTGCCTGATGACATCTGCTTATGGCGGAAAGCTATGGTTACATAAAGGAGTAACTGAAAAAAGCACCTAACAGGTGTATTTCACAATGTTTAGCCTACCTTTAGTCATTTAGCAGACACTTTTATCCAAAGCGACTTACAAATAAGGACAACAGCAGCAATAAAACCAACAAAAGAGCAATAATATGTAAGTGCTGTGATAAGTCTCAGTCTAAAACAGTACACATACCAAGGTGTGTTTTTTTAATAATAAATAAAAAGAAAACAAGTAGATGGAATAGAAAAAGAATAGAGAACACTAGTGTTAGAGGGTTCTTTGCCTACTAAGTTTAACTAGCCATGTTCTCATTTTCCCCAAGATGTAATAATAACAAGAAGGCAAAAAAAGTGTGTGTATATATAGTGGTGGTGGTTAGGTCGAAGGGCCCGACAATGCAGGGGGGCCCCCCAAGGGGGAAAGATGATTTCCAACGAGGGGGACCTATATATAAAATGAATCACGTTTCTAATTTTGTTTGGTCTTTTTTTAAGTAAAACATAACTTGCTATTCACAAGCTTATTTGACTTGAGATTATATGCAAAAGTTACAGGATAGTTCACCCAAAAATAAAATTTACTAGCCTATCATTTCATTCCAAATGTAATGCTTTCCTTTGTGAAGAAAAAAACGACATGTACAGTTGGCTTCAAAGTAAATGATGGGTTTCATTTTGGGGTGAATTGTCACCAGGCTGAATTATCCCTTCAAGTTTTAGTGTAGTAACAGCACTGCCCTCTGTACTTTACAAATATATATATTTAAACCAAGATTTAAACCAAATATATAATTTTAAACCAAGATTTGGTTAACAGACATTAAGACAAAACGTGTTACAGCCCTCGGTCTCCCCTGCAGTAACAAAAGATCGAGTGTGTACCAAATAATATAAACCATAAAATCATATTGGCAATTGAACTGAAACTGATGTCAATTATCATAACATTGATACTAATTAGACATAAAACATTTTAAATTATAAAAAGCTATTCAAATATTTTATATAGCTAGGATATTATAGCATCTTGTACCATAGATATCTATGGTTGCACTAATATTATTGTACCTGCTATTCACTTTCATAGTGTTGTTAAACTCTGTTTCTTGAGAAGTGGGACAAAACAGGGCGCAATATTGAAAAAATAAAACCTTGTACTCAGACAAATTAAACTACATTTTTTGTACCGTACATGTACATCTTACATGTACTAAGCTACTGAGCTATGTTTTGATTTATCCAACTTTTGTCTTTTTTAATCAAACTGTGCTTTTTACCTTGCCATCACTTATTTTGCAATCAAGATGTTTTTAACATTTCAAAACACATTCTCATGTTAGCAGACAGATTACATTTTCACATGACCATCAATTCCTCCACAAATATAAAATGTCATAATCAAACATTATCAAAATATTCATCTGACAGAAGTGACACAGACCTGACAGAGTTGACACATCTGACGGTGGTGACGAAAACCTGAATTTGTAGTCATTTTAATATCAAATACATTGACTCAATCAATTATTGTATTAAAACAAACACAATAAACAGTGAGTATGTTATTGTTTATAAAGCTTTTATTCAAGATTCACATTTAAGTGATTTACAATTAAGTGTTCTTAAATGTCAGCTGTACATCTGCTCTAACAAGGTATTAAAAACAGAAAAATGAACAAATAACGCAATTAGTTGTTACCTCTATCCATTTACAGTCACTAGGATCTTAATATTCACATTAAAACATCTTAAAAATTTATCCCGATGATCCAAAAATGATCAGAACATATATGATCAGAATACAGACAAACTCTATTATGTACATGTTTTATGCAGTGTTATGTGCTCCCTCAGCCTTGTTCCCTGAATCTTATGTTCCCTCAACCCTAACTCTGCTAGAAGAGATGACTATCAATCAACAAAAGCAACATATGCTGTATATTTAGTATTTATACATTATTAGTAAAATTAATCACTATTTTATATTTAATATAATTATAAATGACTTGAAAACCACAAAAATATGATGACTTCAATTCATCATCAACTTCAACTTCATCATCAACTTCAAACAAGTTCAATGTCAACACCGTCATTGGCCTGTCAGCACTGTCAGAAAATCTTACGGTGTTGACATCTGACAGTGTTGACAAATTTGGCATTTCTTTTACAAAACAAATGTAGTTCATGTAGTAGCCATTTTGTTTTCTCTGTTGACGCTAGATGCTATTAGAACCTGCTTCAGGAGAATAAAATCATCTAAATACTTCAAATTGGAAGATGGTGTTGACATATCATGGTTGTGACACAGGAAATATTAACACTAGGATTTATAATATTATAAAAGTATAAAACTTACCAGAGCCTGACACTGATGTACTCTGGAGAGGTGGAATGTGGTAAGGGGTCTATTAGAGTGACAGCTTCCCCTGATATTCCCTGATTTTTTATTTTATTTTTTTTACATTTTAATGAATGTCTGACGGTGTTGACAAAAAGTGGGGACACAACTTATAAACTATTAAGTGTTGCTTTTGATAAAACAAGCTCTTTTTCATCATTTTAAAAATATCCATTTTATAGAATATGGATGATTGAACCCTTCTCTGTGGACAGATTTTAGATGTAGCGAAAAGGCAATAATTGTCATAGATTTGATGTAATGATGATCAAATTAAATTGAAGGAGATTGTGTTAAAGGAGATTGTATTTAATTGTGTTAAATACATTCTATTATTAATCCCTCATAACATTTACAATTGAAAAAAAAAATCATTTTTAAACCTAATAGCAGTTAAAATTGCTGGACATGTTTTGTCCCATGTCTCAAAAATTAGTGTAAAGATAAATGTTACTTTATACAATCTTCATATTACATTCCTGCAAATGTCAGCTGCAAATATTTACTTGCAAATGCTGTTCAGGTGCTGTGTAATAGACTATAGCATAGCATTTTGAGTTGTGACCTGGTGTGCCTAGCAGTGCTGAGTTTACTCTGAAATATCAGAAACAGACCATTTTTGGTCATTTTATTGCATATGTTTGGATTTTCTCCAAGACTACAATCTAAAAGTTTAAACATGAGTGGGCTGTTTTTCCTTTTAAAATATGTGTACAGCAGCCTCTGTAGCCTAGTTAATATTTACAAACATTGACCATTAGAGGAGTTACAGACAATTAATTAGCATACATTTCTAAAGGTTAACTAGTGTACACAGCACACAGTGGATTGGGAATTGGGTCAGATGAATTGGTCAGTCACACTTTTAAACACATTTCAGTGTTTACATAGCAAACCTACAAATTCATACTCTGTGTACCATTAAAGTAATTTTACTATATAAAAAATTGGAATATCCATTAATGCCACTAAACAGGAAACCAGTAAGCTATTATCCACCAAAATGCAGTGGGCCCATGATCACATGGTCATATTGATGAAACACAAGCAGAGCACTTGTCTGTTCATACAATCATTCTTGCATAAAATTCTTCAATAGATGTCATTTTACGGAAGAATGGTTGTATGAACAGCATGTATGAACAATTTACACTCATGCCAACAAAGTAACAGACTGTAAATAGTAGTCATATGAGTGTGTTAGAAGTCTTTTCTTTAAATGTTCATCAAATCCATCATATGAAATTTATTTAAAATATAACTCAATATCAACAAAGGTATTTGTCCTCACACTTTGAATTTTCAATGAAATATTTCATATTTTAACCACTGCAATAAACATGATTCTGAACTGTATGAGTTAAAGTCAATTGAATTAACATCGTACTTACCTTAACATAAGTAATACACTAAACTTCTGCATATTTTTAAGTTTGTTAAGGATACTTAGAGCAGTAACACAAATACTGAGCACTTAACTTTTGTCTAACAAACAAGAAAGGGCTTAAACAATTATTGGTTATGCCATCCATTCATTACAAATACAAGCCAAACTGCCCACATACCAACCGTTGCACTCTGTCATTATGCCTTTGACAAATAAGCGTCATTCTTAGATGATTCTAGAAATTACAGTATCAACTGTTGACTGTTTAAGAGATTTTTCCTGGCGCCATCTGTGTTGACACAGCAACCACAGAACAACGCATAATTCTCTGTTGCCTAGGCGCTTGTCATTCAAAAGCAATAAATAGGGAGGAAACTGCAGTGATAACAGTATAGGCAACAGCTTTGCAACTGAACTGTTTTAAGCAAGTACACTGCCTAAGCATAATATACCATGATTTTTAGTATCATGGTATATTATGCTTAGGCAGTGTACTTGCCATGTATTTAAGGGTTTATGAGGATAATAAAAAGGCTAAAAGTCCCACAAGTTTACACAGCTTTTTTCATTCTCATTCAGTATTGTAGGCCTTACAAAAAATATAGTCCTTTAATCTCTTTCTAGGCAGCTCAGTGCAAATCAGTATTTTTAGGAACAGCTGACTCAACACACAGGAATAAAATTCCATGAGGGCATCTGATTATCATCTTCATTTATATCCTGGATCTTGGCTTACTCAAAAAAGAATGTTTTGTTGATAGTTTTAAAGTTAATGAGATCTAGACACAACGTCTCGGTTACGTACGTAACCCTCGTTCCCTGATGGAGGGAACGGAGACGTTATGTCGTGACGACATATGGGATTTACTTGGAAGCCCCAATCATCTCTGACTTTAAGAGAAAACGCCAATGAATATTGGCTAGTGGATTTTGCATACCTGAGCCACTCCCCGTGCACACGGGTATAAATAGACGGCAGGTGCATCCACTCAATAGGTTTTACGCTGAGGAGACGAGAACGAGTCCCTGGCAACCAGCGATGGTTCAAGATTGTGGCATGGGGACATAACGTCTCCGTTCCCTCCATCAGGGAATGAGGGTTACATGCTTAACCAAGATGTTCCCTATCTGTCGGTCACTACGAGTTATGTCGTGACGACATAGGGGTCCTATGGAAAGTGCCACAAACTGAACCCCGTCACAACCATATAGCATAGCAAATGTTGGCAAGCAACCGCGTGTCAGACAAATGCTACGCAAAGGTCGTAACCTTCCCACTGCCCCAGCGCAAATTCGCTGACCTTGGTACCATGCAGGGACCACAGGTGAGTACATCGCTGCTGGAGATAGCCAAGCTGCTGTTCCTTTCCCCACAGAAATTCTCAACAGAAGGGATTTCGACCTTCAATGAAAGATTTGCTTCAAGTCTTTCCTATTTGTTGTTACAGCTTGGCAGTAACGATGGGGAAGCGAGCCTTCTGGAGAAGGACGCTACGGAGGCCACATCCTACCCGCAGGGAGGTGACATGTGGAGACACTGATATGGACTGACCCAAGCCTGGGGCAGTACTACATATGGAATGGCCTCTGGGGCAGGTCCTACCTAGGAGTAGAGAGGAGCGGCTGCCAGCAGAGCCTGACAGAACACTCTGTCAAAGGGAAGACACGGGTTTACAGAGAGGGAAACCTTACCATGGAAGAATACACATATGGGATTGCCCACAGGGAATCAAGCCATATGGACACCTAGCCCAGTAAAGGGGCTGACTGGGGACCCGGGCAAGCTAACACCGATACTGGGCCTGGCGTCAGACTGCTCCGCCCAGTATGCCTACGTCCTGTATGAAGTCTGTTCGCAAACTGGTTTTCTTCTCGCTGAGAAGACCCCCAAAGATGCACGATTGGAGTAGTGCTTTCTGTCCTGCAAGCAGGGTTGGAGCGTAGGCTGTCACCCTCCACCTTGAAAGTGTATGTGGCTGCTATCGCAGCACATCATGATGCAGTGGACAGCACTGTTTTGTCACGACAGTGTTTTGTCTAACAGTGTTTTGTCTAACAAACAGCAACGCCAAGGCTGGATCTGCCTCCTCCGAGGGCAGTGCTTGCAGGTTCACCACCTGATCGCGAAAAAGCGTGGTGGGAACCTTGGGCACGTATCCAGGCCGGGGTCCCAGGACAACGTGAGAGTAGGCCGGCCCGAACACTAGGCACTCTTTGCTCGCCAAAAATACTAGGAGGTCCCCGACCCTCTTGATGGATGAGAGCGCGGTCAGGAGCACTGTCTTCTAGCAGACAGGAATTTAAGCTCGACTGAACCCAGCGGCTCAGAGGGACCCCTCTGTAGTCCAGCCCGGACAACAAGAGAGATCCCAGGAGGGCACCGGGGGTGGCCTAGGAGGATGTAACCCCCTGGCACCACCCAGAGACCTTCACGATGAGATCGTGCTTTCCTAGGGACCGGCCGTCCACTGCATCGTGATGTGCTGCGATAGCAGCCACATACACTTTCAAGGTGGAGGGTGACAGTCTACGCTCCAACCCTGCTTGCTGGACAGAAAGCACTACTCCAATCGTGCATCTTCGGGGGTCTTCTCAGTGAGAAGAAAACCAGTTTGCGAACAGACTTCATACAGGATGTAGGCTTGCCTCGTAGAGGGAGTCTGCCGCGTCTCGTCCAGGAGCCACACATGGAGGCTCCAAGAAGTGGACGCGGGTGCCGCATGGAAAAGGAGATCCTTCCTCAAATGGATGCGCCAGGAGGGGCTGTCACGAGGAGCGTGAGTTCCGAAAGCCAGGTCCGGGTGGGCCAAAGAGGCGCAACCGGCAGGACCTGTTCCGCGTCCTCGCTGACCTTGCACAGTGTTCGTGCGAGAAGGCTCACTGGGGAACGCATACCTGCGTGAAGCCCAAGGCCAGCTGTGCGCCAGTGCATCCAAGCCGAGGGGCCCTCGGTCAGGGAGTCATACAACTGGCCGCGGGAGGACTCGAGGAAGACAACAGGCTGACCTGAGCTCCCTCGAATCGACTCGAGAACAGCTGGATCGTCTCGGGATGGAGTCGCTATTCCCTAGGGAACATGGGCTGTCGTGAGAACACCTCGGCCGCACAATTGAGCTCCCCCAGGATATGGACGGCGCACAGTGACTTGCACCACGTCTGACTCCAGAGGAGGAGGAGATGGCGGGCAAGTTGCGACATGCGACGTGATCGTAGACAATCCTGCCAGTTGATCTGCGAAATGGTCGCAGTGTTGGCCATGCAGACCAACATGTGCTAGCCAAGCAGCAGTGGCCGGACCACTGCAAGGCTAGTAGCACTACCAGCAACTCGAGGCAGTTGATGTGCCAAAGCAGTCGAGGCCCTGTCCAGAACCCCGAGGCTGCCTGCCCGTTGCATGTAGCGCACCAGCCCGCACTGGAGGCAACCATCATGACAACGACATGCCGATACTTGTTCTAAGGGCACCCCGACCCGAAGAAAGACAAGGTCCGTCCAGGGGTTGCATGAGCAGTAACACGTTGGCGTGACGGTCACGCAAACTATACCACAGCGCCATGCCCATCTCAGGACTCGGGAGTGTAACCAGTGCTGAAGTGGTCTCATATGAAGCAATCCAAGCGGCGAGACTGCGGCTATGGATGCCATATGCCCCAGCAGCCTCTGGAAAGGGTTTCAGTGGTACAACTGTCCTGCCTCTGAAGGAACTCAAGCAGTTCAGCACGGGCTGGGCACGCTCGTTAGTGAGACGCTCCATCATACTCACCGAGTCTAACTCCACACCGAGAAAAGAGATTCTCTGCATGAGTGAGAGCTTGCTCTTTTCCCAGTTGACCTGAAGCCCCAGCTGGCTGAGTGCCGGAGCACTGGGTCCCTATCATCACACAACTGTTCTCGCACGCGGGCCATGCTCGAGATAGTTGAGGATCCTGATGCCCACTTCCCATAGCGGGGCAAGGGCGCCCTCCGTGACCTTCGTAAAGACACGGGGGGACAGGAAAAGCCAGAAGGGGAGAACACTGTACTTCCCTGCCTGACCCTCGAACGCAAACCGTAGAAACAACCTATGTCGAGGGCACATCAAGACACGAAAGTAAGTGTCCTTCAGGTCAACCGCTGCAAACCAATCCTGGGGCTGGATGCATCTAATGATGTGCTTCTGCATCAGCATCTTGAATGGGAGCTTGAGAAGGGCCCGATTCAAGACTAGCAGATCTAGGATTGGCCAAAGGCCACTGCCTTTCTTGGGTACGATGAGGTAGGGGCTGTAAAACCCCTGCCTCATCTAGGCTGAAGGGACCGGCTCGATTGCATCCTTTGCCAGGAGGACAGCAATCCCCTCATGCAAGACAGGTGCGTCTCGGTCTGCCACCGAAGTCTTGAGAACACCGTTGAACTTGGGAGGTCGCCTGGCAAACTGAATGGCATAGCAGAGTCGGATTGTGCGAATGAGCCAGCAGGATGGGTTGGGCAGCGCAAGCCACGCCCCCAAACTTCGTACGAGTAGCACCAAAGGGACAATCGACGTACCCACGGTGGTGCAGCGGAGGGGAGTTGAGCCGGATAGGCCAGAAGGCATCGTGTTCTGACTGATCACAACAGAACTCCCCGCATCCCCGGAGGGACTGGCCAGAGATGCGTGGAGAGGCAATGTATCTCCCAACCGCAACTTCTTGGCTACTGGCAAAGGGGGGGCTCGTGGGCGAGTGTGAGGAGGCATTGCGTCGCTCATTGTCAATCCGTGAGCCTGAGGACCCAGAGGAAAAGGAAATTGCTCTTTCTTTGACAATGTGGGTACAGAAAACAGAAACAGAAGATTCTCCACCCGGCCCTCCTCCGGGGGAAGGAACGGCACTGTTCTCGCCATCTCCCAAGAAAGAGCAGCTTCCCACATCTCCGGGTTGCCCGTGTCAAGGCCACTTTGTCGCCTTCCTGGATGATTTAGGGGCCGGCTGGGACACAGGGGGCGCCGCACTCCTGTGAGAGGCTCGACGCACCGGCCTAGGTGTTACCTCAGCACGGGGCAGAGCGGCTCTGGGGGACACAGGAGGGTGCCCACGGCAACAAGCAGACTGGGGCTTGCCCTGCGGCGGAGCGGTGGCAGATGGTGCATCACGCCGGGGCAAGATGTGTTGGATGGCCTCGGTCTGCCTTTGTACTGCCGAGAACTGCTGGGCACAGTCCTCGACAGTGTCGCCGAACAGTCCAGCCTGGGAGACGGGAGCGTCGAGAAAGCGCACTTTGTCGACATCGCTCGTCTCAGCAGGGCTGACCCATAGATGGCGCTCCTGGACCACAAGTGTGGACATCGCCTTCCTGAGGGACTGCACTGTGACTTCCGTCGCCCATAGGGCGCGGTCAGTTGGGAGCATAGTTCCTGCTTCAACCTCGGGTTGGTACTACCCTCGTGCATTTTAATGCCTTGGCTTGGTGTACTCCCAGGATAGCCATGGCATGCCGAGCAGAGGCAGCTTGGGCTGCAGCGCTGTAAGCTTTGGCCGTGAGAGCAGCCGTCAGCTTACAGGCTTTGGACGGGAGATGAGGACGATTCCACCAAGTGCCGGCGTTTTGCAGGCACAGGTGCACCGCAACCGCACTCTCCACCTGGGGAATGTCAACGTGCCCCCTAGCCTCCCTGCCATCGAGGGTAGCGAGGATGGGGGAGACAAACGAGCCGCTTCTGGCCGTAAAAAGGGGCCATCCACAACTTCATCAGCTCCTCGTGCACTTCTGGGAAGAAAGGGACTAGGGCAGGGCATGGTCGCAAGCCACGGCCCGTGCCGAGGAGCCAATCATCTCGCCGCGAGGACTCGGGACTGAGAGGTGTGCACGCCTCCAGCCCGATGCTTGCGGCGGCCCGGGAAAGGAAGGCCGTCAACTCTGGGTCCAATTCGGCGGCGGCCGCAACACCCGAGGGGGGCAACCCCGCCGAATCTTCATCCTCAGAGGACGATTGCCCATCCCCCGATGCTGCTATCGACATCTGATCCTCTATCGGCGAGCCGAATGAAACGCTGAGCACGCCGTAAGACGGCACAGCAGAATCACCGGGGAGCCGCACAGAACAGCTGCTGCGGGAGGAGTGAAAGGTCCGTGGGGACTGGCCCAGCAGAAAGGCTCTCACTGTAACCCTCAGATCGCCCAGAGCACTAGCCGATGGTTCTCTGCTCGTGGCAGAGAAGCCAGCGCGGGTAGTGACAGAGGGAGCCCCTCCCATCCCAGTGAGGAGAGAGGCACGATCGCAGCGCTGCCATGGTTACATGCTCAAAACGAACCCATAAACCATCCACAATCGCAGCTTCAGCGTGCTGGATGCCCAGACACTGAAGACAACGATCGTGGCTGTCGACGGAGGATAGGAAACGACCGGAACCAAGAGGACACGACTGGAACGGCGTCTTTAAAAAGATGCGAACTGACCGTGATTTGCTCTTTTAGGAAATCTGCTCTTTTAGTTGAAGTGCCCAGGGGAATCGCTGCAGACAGGGACACCGCTGTTCGCACCGTGACGCCAACCAGAACAGCTTCCAGACAGATGATGAAAGGCTTTGTGGAGATCAACACGTTCATCCACTCGGCTCCAAAGCAAAAATCTAATGAGTGGATGTACTTGCCGCCTATTTATACCCGTGTGCACGGGGAGTGGCTCAGGTATGCAAAATCCACCAGCCAATATTCATTGGCGTTTTCTCTTAAAGTCAGAGATGATTGGGGCTTCCAAGTAAATCCCCTATGTTGTCACGATATAACTCGTAGTGACCGATAGATAGGGAACTGACTTTCACTGTATGGTCAAAAAGGTCTTCTTTTGTGTTTCAGAAGAAAGAAAGTCGTATGTTTGAAACAGCAGTATGGCAAGTAAAAAAAGCTCCTTTTTTTCTTTGCTATAAACAATGCCAGAAGTTTTATTTTGGAGTAATTATGGTTCAACATGCCAGAAAGGACCATAGTGATGACAATGAGATTGGAGGATCATAGGTAGGGCTTTATTTGTTTTCTTAATAGTAAAAACATCACAACAGCAAAAAGAATGACACACAGTATTGAGAGAATAATGATTGCAGTGCTTCCATCTCCATCCTCATCTGAAACAAAAAAAAGATGCATTTGTTAGATATAAGCTGTACATCAAAGCTTGCATCAATCCTACCTCACGCCATAACTATTGTTAAATTGGGTTTAGATAATTTAACTTCAACTTGAAATCAAGCTTCAGAATCTTAAAAGGTCCGTGGGGACTGGCCCAGCAGAAAGGCTCTCACTGTAACCCTCAGATCGCCCAGAGCACTAGCCGATGGTTCTCTGCTCGTGGCAGAGAAGCCAGCGCGGGTAGTGACAGAGGGAGCCCCTCCCATCCCAGTGAGGAGAGAGGCACGATCGCAGCGCTGCCATGGTTACATGCTCAAAACGAACCCATAAACCATCCACGATCGCAGCTTCAGCGTGCTGGATGCCCAGACACTGAAGACAACGATCGTGGCTGTCGACGGAGGATAGGAAACGACCGGAACCAAGAGGACACGACTGGAACGGCGTCTTTAAAAAGATGCGAACTGACCGTGATTTGCTCTTTTAGGAAATCTGCTCTTTTAGTTGAAGTGCCCAGGGGAATCGCTGCAGACAGGGACAGGGATGGCGGCGCGACCAGACGCAGCGGCTTCTCCGGATCCCAAAGACGGTGCTTTTATGTCTTTTAATGTCGTCTGTTCGTCTCCAAATACTGTCAATTTACCGCTAATTCATCGGGAGATCACTCCGGGATACATCTATGATCGCCAAAGCCTTTTGGATATCGACAACACATACAAACACAAACTCTCGCCGGCGGATACTGAGAAGCTACGAGGCCTTTGTTTACTGCTGGAGCCGGACCTCGAGACCGCGGCCTCGCCTACTGACGCTACCCGCGCAAGGCGGCGTCGCAAGCGGTGTGAGAGAGGACGGAAGCGCGGCAAGCGCGGAGGTATACGAGCTAGGCTGAGGGCTAACCCCACAAGACCGGCTCTTCCAACACTCATGCTCTCAAACGTTCGCTCTCTGGAAAACAAACTGGACTTAATTCAACTCAGTCGATCTACACAGCATGAGGCAAGGGATTGTTGTGTGTTTGTTTTCACTGAAACATGGCTAAACGACAACATCCCGGACTCCGCCATTCAGCTGCATGGCCTAACCTGCTACCGAGCGGATAGAGATTCATCACTGTCTGGTAAGACTCGCGGGGGTGGCTTGTGTGTTTACGTCAACAAAAAATGGTGTAACAATGCTGCGGTAGTATCTAAACACTGTTCATCACTGGTGGAGTTTATGTTTGTGAAGTGTCGACCGTTCTATCTGCCGCGGGAGTTCACAGCCATTGTTATTGTCGCGGTTTACATTCCTCCGTGTGCAAACGCTAAGGACGCGCTTCGCGAGCTGTACAGCGCCATCAGCGAACAACAAACAAATAACCCCGACGGCTTTTTCATCATAGCCGGTGACTTCAACCACGCAAACTTAAAGACAGTTTTGCCAAAGTTCTACCAACATGTGAACTTTGCAACAAGGGGAAACAACACACTGGACTTTGTTTACACAACAGTTAAGAACGCATACAAAGCCGAACCCCGCCCCCACCTCGGGTACTCGGACCACATCTCTGTTATGCTAATCCCAGCATATAGCCCACTTCTCAAACTCACCAAACCGGTTCAAAAGCAGATCACAGTATGGCCAGAAAATGCTACCTCTGCACTGCAGGACTGCTTCCAGGACACAGACTGGAACATGTTTAAAGAGGCAGCCACTTACAACAACCACACAGACCTACAGGAGTACACTGAAACTGTGACTGCTTACATCAAAAAGTGCACAGATGATGTGACAGTCACAAAGACCATCACCACACGCGCCAACCAGAAGCCATGGATGACAGCAGAGGTTCGTGGGCTGCTAAAGACCAGAGATGAAGCTTTCAGATCAGGAGATAAAGCAGCCCTCAAAACAGCAAGAGCCAATCTGTCCCGCAGCATCAAAAATGCAAAACGGTCATATGCTCAAAAAATCAACAATCACTTCACAGACAGCAGAGACACACGGAGTCTGTGGCAAGCCATTCAGACCATCACAGACTACAAGCCCCCGCCACAGGCCTGTGATGATGACACATCCCTCCCAGATACACTCAACCACTTTTATTCACGGTTTGAAATGCAGAATGACACACCTGCACAAAAACTGCCCACACCTCCCAACGACCAGGCGCTCTGTCTGTCTCCAGCCGACGTAAGGAAGACCCTATCTAGGATTAACCCACGCAAGGCTGCGTGTCCCGACAACATACCTGGCCGTGTACTGAAAGACTGTGCTGTACAGCTGACAGATGTCCTAACAGATATCTTCAACACCTCGCTGAGCCAGGCAGTCGTCCCCACATGTCTCAAATCCACAACAATCATACTGGTACCAAAGAAATCACCTGTGTCCTGTCTAAATGACTACCGTCCCATAGCACTGACTCCAATCATAATGAAGTGCTTTGAGAGGTTAGTCATGCACAACGTCAAAACCAGCCTCCCCAACACACTCGATCCGCTCCAGTTTGCATACCGTCCAAACCGCTCCACAGACGATGCAATTTCCTCCACCCTCCACCTGGCTCTTACCCACCTAGAAAATAAAGACTCTTATGTTAGAATGCTGTTCATTGACTTCAGCTCAGCATTCAACACAATAATCCCACAACAGCTCACAAATAAACTAAACCTACTGGGCCTTAACAATTCCCTCTGTAATTGGATTCTGGACTTTCTAACCGGAAGACCTCAGTCAGTCCGTGTCGGCCACAACACCTCGAGCACTACCACACTGAGCACAGGTACCCCACAAGGCTGTGTGCTCAGCCCGCTGCTCTTCACGCTGCTGACCCACGACTGCACTGCCAAGTTCAGCTCCAACCACATCATCAAGTTCGCTGATGACACAACAGTGGTAGGTCTCATCAGCAACAACGATGAAACACACTACAGAGAGGAAGTGGCACAGCTGGCTGAATGGTGTGGTGCAAACAACCTGTCCCTCAATGTGGAGAAGACAAAGGAGGTTGTGATGGACTTCAGGAGAAACTCCGCTGATCACCCCCCACTGACCATCGACAGCTCGCCTGTGGAGAGAGTCAGCAGCACTAAATTCCTGGGGGTGCACATCACAGAGGACCTCACCTGGACCACCAACACCATGTCACTCTCCAAGAAGGCACAACAGCGCCTACACTTCCTCCGCCGGCTGAAAAGAGCAAGTCTCCCTCCACCCATCCTCACCACTTTCTACAGGGGCACCATTGAGAGTGTGCTGACCAGCTGCATCACTGTCTGGTACGGGAACTGTACTGGAGCAGACCGCAAGACCCTCCAGCGGACAGTGAACACAGCTGCAAGGATCATCGGTGCCCCTCTCCCCTCCATCCTGGACATTTTCCTCAAACGATGCTCCAGCAAAGCCAACAGTATCGTAAAGGACTCCACACACCCCTCCCACAGTCTCTTCCAGCTCCTACCATCAGGTAGACGGTACCGGAGCATCAGAGCCTGCTCTGCCAGACTGCTCAACAGCTTTTTCCCCCAGGCTGTGAGAGCCCTGAACTCAAGTCACCCCGCCCCTCTCTGAATCCCCATACAAACCCCCTACCTCCTGAAACATGGACAATCTGGAACTTATGGAACTTTGTTTGTGCAATCGAAGAGTGCTACAGGTGAGTGGGCCTGTACAAACCACCTGTAGTAGCACACTCTCTTCCTCTATGCGCACTAGTCACTTTTCACACACACTGCTGTGTGCACACAAATCCCACAAAAAGACTCAGTAATATCAGTAATATATGTATGTTTACATGCTCATTCACTACAAATCATCCTGCACTGTTCCCCAGCCAGCTGCTTGAACTCACATTGTCTCTCTTTGCACATGTACAGTATTTATCTGAAGCATTCGTATAGTTTGTATAGTTTGTATTTTTTAGTTTATGTATAGGTAAATTTTTATATAGATAGTATATTTATAGTCAAAATCTATCAGTAGGATAGTTTGTGTATAGGTTTATATTGTTTTACTTCATTGCTGTATGCCTGTATTTATGTAGCACCGTGGTCCTGTGAGGCACGACATTTCGTTCCACTGTATGCCCCCGCATGTAGCGGAATGACAATAAAGCTCAACTCAACTCAACTCAAGTCAACTTAATACCTTATAACTACCAAAGAAATTCGAGAACCCTGCAGAGACATGTAGGAAATTCAAAAACAGGCCACAACCAGCTTGTGTATTGAACAGAAAAAATCACCCTTTAGTAGCAAGTGAGCTTAGTTTTTATTCTCTAGTCCTGAGGATCCAGTAGAGTGGAAACTACGCTCACACAGAGGCAGCAATACATTTCATGAATATAATTTATTCAGTCCTAAAAAACAGAAAATTCAATAACATTTTTGGTTGATTTTCTTTGCATTCAAATTAGTGACACAACGTAACCTAAATGTCAGTTACTGCACAAACCAATCAAGTTGTATGACGTGCATGTAAAAAAAAATTAATAAATAAAAAAAATAAAAAAAATCATTCACTGTAACCTGATGCCAATGGGGGTTTTTCCCCAAACACTATATTTAGAAGAAATCACAACCCAGCATCATCTTCCTCTTGTTAGCTGTAGCAGTAATTATACATGATATATTTCTAGCTGTTTGTTGAGCAAATGGAGCTTAGGCTAACCACTATGAAATGGGTTAAAAAAAAAAAAAAAAGTCAGTCAGTTCTTCTCCTCAGTGTGGTTGTCTTTATAAGACAATGATTAAGCCAACAGATCTAAGTTAGTTTTTTTTTTTTTATGTCGCCAGTTCCTTTATCATCTTTTCTTTTTGTAATTGCAAGCCTATAAGCCTGCTTTTCTGTTTAAGTTGTAATGTGGTATGAGGATGAATTAACCAGCAAAACTGGTTAAAAACCATACTGTTACATTATTTTCTTCTGAGAAGAATGTGTTTCCATTGACATACAATGAACTATTAATCTTATGATTATAAGCATGGCCTCATGCGCACAGGCACGTAGAATCTGTGCCTGCAGAGACCTTTGCAGAATTGTATTTAGAATTGAATTTACAAAGTCCCTCACATGTTTGGGAAATTTGGTAATACCTCCACCTGCGTTTGGCTATTTTTAAGTCATTTTACATGTTAAAATCCATTCAGTCATATAGCACATATTCAGTGTCATTTTCACAGGCTTTGAACATCTAATTCTATACAGCATGCATTCATTATAGACAAACCATGATTACAATGGCTTTTATACTTCCATTTTTATGGTGCATAGATTTGAATTTTAATCACAATTTCACATTGCTGACCCCATTCCATAGTGAATGCCTTCTAACAACTTCAGAGTGAAAGAAGGTCTTAAAGGGGTCCTATTATGCTCTTTTACAAAGTCTTAATTTTGTTTTGTGGGTGTACTAGAACATGCTCTCATGCTTGGTGGTTCGAAAATCGCATTATTTTTCACATAATTTACATTATTACAATACCTTCCTCCCCAGCCTAGCACAAACGGCTCGATTAGTTCCGGGTTTGGTGAAGGCCCGCCTTCCAAAAAACGAAATGTGTTGTGATTGGTTAGCTGTCCCAGTGCGTTGTGATTGGCGAACAGCTTAGACGGTGTTTCAGTACTGCCCCGCACCTTGCCAAAACAGCAAGTTCCTCAATATTGCAATATTAATTCAGACCCCGAGAATATTGAACAAGAGGATCGCGCAGAACCTGTGCACGCACGGATATTGCAAGACATATTTAAAGTGGTAACGATATTGTTGTTGTTTTTTTTTGGCTAAATCACGTTTTAGATAGGATGTCAACAACAGCTTAAAAATAACTGCATTTACTATATACAGATAAGTGCAACGGAAATATGTATTGTTTATTGTTCTTTAATTCTAACATTATAACATGAATTGCAGTGAAACTGTTATACGGTTGAATTTATTTATACCATAGTCCCACAGAGTTACACTATTTGTGGCGGCATATATATGCAAATTCATTCTCTGCCAGCAGAGGCGCTGTTGAAGCGGGAGAGAGCGAGGTTTCCCCGGTAACGCTGTACACAAAGCAGCTGAGTTCACAAACACTGCTTTATCAGGCATTACATGCAAGATGAAATGAAAATGACATCCAAAATTTTCTGAAGAGAGTCGGTTTCCTTCTGAAATACAGTGATATAAAAACACCAGCACCGGGTTTCGATTTTGAAACGTGCATTAGAATTTCCGGAGGCAGGATTTATTTTAATGATATTCTAATGGGCCAATTTGTGATGTCACAAATACAGGAAAACAACTTTGTAGTCCAAACGAGCCGTTCGTTGTTAAAAACGAAATATCTCCCTTTGGAGTGGACTTTGAGATTTGTAACTTTGTAGATATTTTTATGCCCAAACATACACACTACACACTGACTAAAATTCAAAAAGTGAAAAAGCATAATAGGACCCTTTAACCATAGCTGAGGAACACCAGTCTCTGCAGGGTCTGGTTCAGGAGGTGGTTCTTTAGTGTAAATGTGACATTAACCACTGGCTTCTGGACCTCATAGCTGCTTTTTATGTAAAAAAGTACATCTTCTGTCTGGTCTTGGATCTCCAGGTGATAGCTGAGGTTCTGGTTGTGTTCCTCCAGCCAGATCACCTCAGGTTTGGGGAAACCCTCTGTCTCAAACTGCACTGTCACAGAAGTGGAGTTCACATGAATGTTGAACCTGGGCTGAATAAAGGGCTGAAAACACACACACACATCCAGAGAGTGAGTAAATACAGTAGTAAATAACATGGGATTCTACACAACTCTGCACTGAATAAGCTGTCTGTGTTGGATACTTTGTTATTTTCTGAGCCATCCACAGATATTTGTATGGAAGACTATATATGATAAGTTACAATCACCTCAAGTTAAACTATGCTCTTGTTCAAGTTATAATAATATAAAAAGTTTTTTAAAAATATTCTGTTTATTTTAAGTTTATAACATACCTCCATAGTCCAGTTCTATCAGTGCTTTTCCTGTCCCTTTAGCACTGCTCACTTGACACAGGTACAGGCCTGCATCCTTTGGTCCAACTGGATGCATTCTTAGAGAGGCATTTCCTTTACCAAGCTCAGAAATACACAATGAGGTCCAATTGTGATATTCTGTACTCTGTCTGCCCAATTTGTCCAGTTGATAGTAAAAACTGTGGACGACTCGTGAGTCCTCCTGACGTTGCCAGGTAACCACCAGACTGGACAGGTCAGGATCAGGTGTGAACTCACAGCTCAGTACAGCTGGACGACCTCGGATTGCCAGCAAACACCTTTCAGGAACATTCACCCCAAAAGAGGCTACAAAATATGATCAGGCAGTTTAACAGATGTTCATTAACAACAGCCTTTTAATTCAAACACATATCATCTATCATTTTTTTCTCTATATAAATATAGATTTAAATATAAATTTAGATAGATCTTGTTTTCTTCTAAAACTTATACAAAACAGTGGAAGATATATTCCTCTTGTTACAGGGTTAATTGTAAACATCACGACAGCGGCACATCAACCACCAATAATGGACATAACATCCCTGGTGATAATTTTAGAAAAAGCTGTAAAATCCACATGCAAAATAAAATATAATAATAGAATTGCTCATATCCAAGTTTATTTGGTCAACAGACATTGAAACAAAACAGCCCTCAGTCTCTCTTGACAAAAGAACACGTGGTGAATGTGTTGAGGCAAAACCCAATACCACATTAAAAATAAAAATGCATTAGTAAGTGAACTGTATAATATTACTAATATCAATGATTGTAATATTCATATAGAATGAATCATATAAGTGATACATAAAACATTTCAATTACAAAAAGAAACAAAAAATTCTTTAAAAGGTTTTAAATAAAAAGAATCGGGGGCTCCTATTATAAAATGCTTGTTTTGCCTTAACAACACTGATGATCCAGGCGCAACACAAAGAAACATCTCTGAGATTCAGAGTCTGAGATTCAGTTTATGGCTGCAACGCGAGGTGAGTAGCCTATTAAGCCAACTGTCTTGATGTCTTTGTTTGTGGTGTGATGGTCGAGCGGGAAATTGCCAACGGACACTGGCAGGTGGTAAAACCAGGGCCCGTATTCATGAAAAATCTTAGTGCTAAGAATTGCTCCTAGTAACAAAATTCAAGGAAAATTCTTAGAAATGTGGGTGTTTCCTCTTAAGATTAAAGAAAAGATCCTAGTAAAGAAAAAAGTAATTCAGAAAGCATCTTAACCCTTAAAATAGGTCCAAAATTGTTAGGACTTTTAAGAAGCTTAAAGAGTTTCTTTAGCAGTGGAGAAAATGGACGAAACATGAAGAGGGAGAAGAAATGTGTTGCACACAATGCATGACAGTGAGTTAATAAGACACTACACATTAGATGGTGCAGGGATCATGTTTGTGACCGATCTTATTAGAGATACGTGAACATCTCCGACACCGCGCAGAAATGCCATAGCGTCAGAAATGAAAGTAAATCACTACATTTACATATTTGGCAACTGGAAAAATGATTTGGGTCTGTCACAACCTGATGATATTATTATCATTATATTGAATTTGTCATACAAAAATAAAAAACATCGTCCTGAATAAATTACCTTTGTGAATTGTGACTGGCTGCACAAGTGTTGTAATAATTTAGGACATAGCCTACATACATATATATGGCATACATTTTGAGAGCATAACAACTGAAAGTCTGAAACATCAGTTAGTAAAGCATTTTTTTAACAATGGCAAAATTTTGAACTGAAATGTTATTTCAGCTATGTAGCCTATGAATAAATGAAAATGAAAATTTTTAAGTAAAGAGAACTTGGCGTGGGCTGCTTTTGGTGCCTGGATTTGTGCTTCAGTAATGAAATCCAGGTTTAAGAATACACTAGAAGTGAAAGACGTCTTCCCTCAGGTAGATTGCATGTTTTCTTGGCTTGCTGGATGTTGGGCTCATGATCAGTAATCACGTTGTTTGCATTCACCAAAACTGACTTGCTGAAATCAGAAGTGGACGGAGAAGGGGATCAACATGAAGCAGGAGCGACCAGCCGCAGAGGATTCTTCAAACTCTTAAAGCCTTCATCGAGCCGCTACGCTCACAATCCAAACAGTAATTTGACCAGAAAGAATGAGTAATTATAAATTGTGCTAAATTGCCATTAAATTCAGATTGTGTAGTAAGCTAATAACGTTATCTTGTTACACCATCATTGACTCAAAAGTGCTTTGAGCTGATGTCAGTTTTAAATTTACAAGTAATCAGGACATTACATGGCCTAACTGTTACACTTGCTGTCCTAAAAATAATCAAGTCCAGGGATCAGTGTGGGAAATGGTAGTAAAAGGTCATTTATTATTTCAATATATTAATATTATCTATTAAATCTCATAGAGATGTGCTGTGCTCGTTGTCACATCGGACACAAATATGGCGGCGAGCATAGCGGAAGTGACGTCTTCTGCTTCTTCTACTGGTGTTAATGGCGGTTGGCAGACCAAATTGAATGATGCATTCCCGCCACCTAACTTACTGGATAGGAGTGTGGAGCGCATAATGATTGGGAAGTTGGGTACCAATAACACAAATGGTAATGGGGAAGGGGACAGTGAAGAGGAATAAAAACAAAATTCCAGGGGCTATATATCACGTTATTGGGTCGCCTCAACCCGCGGAAAGGGAGTTAAAGTAGCCCAATTCCGCGGGAAAACCGGGGACTTGGCAACAAAGTATAAGCGTCTACCTTTTATTCCAAGAAGTGACGTCTTTGGAACCCAATCGAGCCAGAGTAGGCGAGGGGTAAGTTAGCATCGCATATGAAAAGGAATCAATTTAATGGTATCATAGCTTTAGGTGTACAATTTAAACTTGACACTGCAGTTTTTTTGAAAAATAAATTTGAAGTACCGAAAATAATTAGATACACTGAGGAATTCACTGGTGTTTCAGGCCTTAAAATGAATTTAGATAAATCTGTATTATTTCCCCTCAAAGATTGCTCCTCTTCAGAAATAGAGAATATTCCAGTTAAACATAAATTAACATATTTAGGTGTAATAATTTGTAATAATGAAAAACAAAGGAGTCAGTTAAATTTTGAACCAATTATTGAGAAAACTAAAAAGAAATTTAATTTGTGGTTAATGAGGGACATCTCAATATTTGGGAGGGTATTATTGTCAAAAGCGGAAGGTATATCTAGATCTGTTTACACGTCATTATCGTTAGATGTGCCTCCCAAGATTATTAAAGATTTAGATCAGATTCTTTATCATTTTATTTGGAGAAAAAAAAAAAACACATTATTTAAAAAAAGAGATCATTTGTAATCCTAAAGACCAAGGGGGACTGGAGGTCTTAGATTACAATACTCTTAATGACACTTTTAAAAGCTGCCCTGTTAGCATGGAAATTGGTGTATAAGCACAATTTTTCACCCCATAAATATTTCATATGGAATAACAAGGACATATTATTTAAAAACAAATCTTTATTCTATCATACTTGGTTCAAGGAAGGTATTCTTTTAGTAAGACACATGGGTATTTGTTGTCTTATACTGAATTTCTTCAGAAATTTCAATTACCTGTTAAACCAAGAGAATTTGCTATTGTTTTTGACGCAATTCCGAAGAGTGTGATGTTACTTTTAAAAAAAAACTGTATCTCAAAAGAAATCAGCATGGTTAATCCTTTTCATTGAAAATGTTGATGTTTTAAGACAACAATGTAGTAATAAGATTATAAGGAATGCTCTTTGTTCTGTGTCTTTACCTGCAGCAAGGTTTTTTTGGTCTTCTTTATTTGGTAATATCTCTTGGGTTAAAGCATGGAAACTGCCAAATAAGTTTTGTATCAATAACAAAATTAAGCAAGTGTCTTACAAAATACTTCATAGAATTTATCCTACTAAGCATGTTTTGGAAAGATTTAAGCTTAACATTTTGTATACCTGTGAATTTTGTGGTCAAGAAAAAGAAACTATTTTGCATCTTTTTTTTCCATTGTATTTACTCAAGATTATTTTGGAAGGATTTGGAATTCTATATTAACAGAAAATTGGAGTGTATGATAGAAATTTGTATATTTGATGTACTTTTTATACAGAAAACGAAAACTTGAATTGTAAAGAACAACATATAATAAACTTGTTTATTTTGCTAAGAAAATTCCATATACATAAGAAGAAGTGGGCTCAATGTAAACCAAACTTTGTACATTTTATAAATAACTTTAAATTATATGTAAATCTCTTGGAACAAACAAAAAACAAAAAAGCACTGAAAACATGTAATGCTCTGAAAACATTGAAATTTCTGTAATTCTCTTCCTTTTTTTTCTCCTTTTTTCTCTGGCAGCTAATGTTTATTTGATCATGTGAATATGTAATACCTCTTGTTCTTGTGGCATTGAATAAATAAAGCATTGAAAAAAAGGCGAGGGGTCAGCTTTGAGGCCACAGTGACACCTTGTGGTGTCCAAACGAAATACAAGAAGTGTAGCCTACATGACGCGCCTGTTGATAGTGTGTGATGAATGACTTAGATGGGCAATATGGGCAAAATCTTATATCACGGGTCAGTGGCATAACTACTGACAGTGCAGGCAGTGCAGCCGCACGAAGTGACTATGTCAATATAAATATAAATATTAATAATACAATGTAATTCGTGCCGAGATTCTTCACAGCAGTGAATAAATACATAAATTCGCATATTTCACTTGCATGCTTTCATAGTGTAGCAGTAGAACTTTTGTCAAGCATTTCTGAGGTTCTGGGGTCTAATCCACCCTCAAATAGATTTTTAAATTTTTTTTTCTTACTCATTAAAACCAAAAGTGTTCATCAGTAATTGTGTATCAAGAGCTGGGACACGTTTGTGTGCATTTTGTTTTGTGCTTTTACCAGAACGAAGCGCTCGATCGTCTGTGTGAAGACTGTGCATTGTGCACTGATAACAGCAGCAAAAACAACACATTCCAGCGACAGATCGCCTGTTATTTAACACACACCAACCAATTTCTTATCGAATGGAGATGTTTCTTTCTTTTAGGTACATCCGTGCGGCACCGCAAGATGTTGCAAAAAGCGGTGGGGTCGTGGGACACGTCCCACCTGCAAATCACGCCTATTCAATAGACTAGTACTTTGAGGAAACTATTAAAAATATTCGACAAAATGAATAGTCTTGTTTTATTTTTTATATGTCATTTCCATATACATATGATAAATTGATAATTATTCGTTGTTTCAGTTCATCTTTGAGACAGTCTCGCAGAAAAGCGCACCCTGTTTATTATTAATTTTATTTTTATTTTACAAAAGCACAAGGTTTCGTTTTTATTGTTAGTGTACACAAATAAAAGTAGACCATTTATAGTTTATAATGATGTCTTGCACTAATCTGTATGGCCAAAATAGAGTATGCTATTTTAAGTTGTTTCCGCTGTCATGAGCAAAAAATCCATCAGAACGCGCTGTTAGGCCAGAGGGTTAAAGAAAGCGTAGCCTATGTAGTTTCATAGTTTATTTATGTTTCAATATTAGGCAATAATATATATATATATATATATATATATATATATATATATATATATATATATATATATATACACAGTATATATTTTTATTATTATTTTTTCATCTATGTTGATTATGAAAAGTGAACAGCATGACCAAGATATAGGCTCATGAGATGCACAATATGTCAGGAAACATGGAGTGGGACAGACATGATTTTGACCACTTCATTGAGTTTTGTTTTGTAGAAAGCCTTTCTTTGAAGTGAATTTCGTTTTGTATAAATTGTATCTTAATCTTAATCAATGTTTCATCAACCAATTGTCTGGATTTAATAAATAGGAAGAAAACCAAGAACGTCGGCTGTGGAATGGATTGTAACAAACTGACCATGACCAAATTAACCATGATGAAAATTTGAAAGGAATTTCAGTATTTGACAGGTAGATCAAAATTGCGCAGCTAGTAGATGACAGTACGCTGTTTTTGGAGGACAAAAATCAGTTACCAAAAGCTCTGAATTGGTTGAACAATTTTCATGTGCTTCAGGTCTAAAACGTAATACTTCGAAATGTGAAATTATGTCAATTCATGATATGGATGATATATTCTCAGGAGGTATCTTAGTTAAAATAAGTATAAAATATTTAGGAATTCATATCACTAAAAATTCAATCAGTAGACATCATTTGAACTTTTCTGATAAAATGATAAAAACGAAACAGATCTTTAACATCTGGCTTCAGAGAGATCTTTCTTTATACGGTCGAGTTCTTTTGTCTAAAGTTGAAGGGCTCTCTCACTTTGTATATTCTGCACTTTCTTTGTTTGTCAACGATAAAGCTATAAAGGAAATTAATAAAATATTTTTGGATTTTATTTGGAAAAATAGACCTTACAAATTAAAAAGAGAAGTGCTTGCTAATTCCAGAAGCGAAGGTGGCCTTGATTTTTTTGGACTTCGCAGATACTGTAAACACCTTTAAAGTAAACTGTGGTATAAAAAAAGTATAATTTGGGCTTTTTATTATATTAAGCCACGTTAGCCCGTTTTTCTATGGCTTATCATGCAAGACAGCTCATATTTGGGCTCATCTGCTTTCATGTACACGTATATTTTTAATACTTTTTATAGCATATTTGCTATTTTTTCCTCTTCATTAAGCCGCGTTAAGCGTTTTATGAACCGCGGCAGCTGTATGAATTGCTGCAAGCTGTAAAGTAAGCGTTTGTCCGAGCTCAACTGGTTTTGCGAGAGAACGCAAAATATTTGAAAAATATTTTTTTCTCCCACCCCGATTTTTTCCACCACCATGTCCTTTAAGGGGCTCCGTAGAGTCCCGTTCTCTGTAGGTTTGATAAAGTGTCCTCAACGCAGAATAAAGTCATAATTTCAAAGGGTTTATTTTGCTTCGATTACCACCTGACAACACTTTAAGCATTACCATTACAGTGTTTTTGCTTACATATTTATAGACTGTGGAAGTAAATAACTTACCGCCGTTTGACAATATATAAAAAAAGCATGCAAATTTCTTTTGAAAATGCCCACGGTAGCACAAGTGCTCGCACGCGTCTGTCGGAAGCGCCGGAAACCCGCCAAAATAAAAGCCTGCTGATTTTAAGTTTGAAAATGATGAAAATTCCTATGAAAAAAAAGAAGTAAATATTAGTAATATTAAGTTTACTATATAATAATTGTATTTGTATTTAATACTCACTTTATTTGTATTTAATACTTACTTTTTACTAAAACAATAAAACAGAATAAAAACATTATAACATAATAAAAACATGATTTTTGAAAATTATAAATAGTTATCTGTTTTTGCAAATAAACTCTTATATATATATATATATATATATATATATATATATATACACACACATATATATATATATATATATATATATATATATATATATATATATATATATTAGTGCTGTCAAACGATTAATCACATCCAAAATAGACAGCACTTTTTATTTATTTATTTATTAGGGTCACACTATGTGCAGTGTGAGGACCAAACCAAATCTCCAGGTTCTCTTTTGAGAACCAGGCTGAAAAACTAATGTGCACCTCTGTCTATAACACATGCACAAAGGAGTCACATGTTCTACCTTTTCATTGAACACAAAGAAATTAAGTTTATTGAACTTAATTGCAATGTTTTAAGTAACATAAAGTAATAAAAACTCGATCAAACTGAGTAATGTCAACAGAGCAGAAACAAATAAGTAAAATGAACGTAATTTTACTAAGTTAACAGTGCATCATCTTTTACAGTGTAATAAATTATGGGTTGATTGAAGCACCTATGTTTCTAACCTTACAAATGTGACCCATACCTTCGTCCTCAAAGATGTTATTTTTCATTATGAAAATCCAAAGGTTTTATCTGCTGAATACGTTAATTTTCTTATATTGAATGCAAAATTCTTCATTCATAAACAAAAATGGCTTAAATCGCCTTTATCTTTCCGCCTTTTTCTTGTTGAATTGGACTCTGTTTCATCTCTTAGACTTACAAATAACAAAAAGAGTGCCGAATTTTTGATGTATTATGACAACTTTTCTAAAAGGATGTAATTTTATTTTTGTACTTGTATATAATTTGACGCACGCAAATCCAGAATGTTTGTTTTCTGTTCTTGTTTTTATGATTGCTCTTTGTTGGAATATATTCATGTTTTTTTTCTCTGTTTCTGTATGTGTTCTGCAAGTTTTGCAATGAAAAAAATAAAATAAAAGATACGGATGTTTTGTGTTCTCATCTACCGAACAGTGACTTTTATTTTAAAATCTGTTGAACTTCAGATCTAAAGCTATAATGGATGGACAAAAGCCTCTTGAAAAGAGCGACGGTCATGTTGCTGAAACCAATTTGTCTGAGTTAGATATCAACAGGAAGAAGAAACTGTTCTTCAAAGGAAGCATTAGATAGTTTGCTTACGGAAGAATAGAAATGGTGTCAACAAGTAAGATTGCTGTGTATTTGAAAGGTTTTGGCAATGTTGTCTACAACTGTGTCTTACTAATTTAATAATTGAGTGCACCTCCACACAGTGTTGAAGATAAAATTACAGTCATTGGTTATAAAACTGCAAGTGATGCTTTGCTCGTGTGTCTGCATATTAATACGTTTACATCTTAAAAAACAAGATATTTTGGTGCTTTTTCTGAACAGTGTATTGAGTAAACATAAAATAATAATTACAATAATTAGTTGATCAACTGATCTGCATAGTTTAATGTAGAAGCTCCATGTTGCGCTTTAAAAATGTAATTGACTGTTGTTTTTAATGTATGTAACGTTAATATAAATGTCTGTCCTAATAATGTTCTCTGTAGGTGAAGTGTTTTGTCTGTTGTTGGTCGCGATCTTGTGGGGAGGCACAAACCCATTCCTGAAAAAAGGCACAGAGGGCATTGAAGGGGTTCAGAAGGACAACAAACTCCTCCAGTTTCTGGCTGAGGTCAAATTCCTGTTTCTCAATGTCAAGGTGTGTTTTTATAATTCTTTTATGCACATATAACAAGTGCTTATGAGAAATTTAGTGTGTGTGTGTGTGTAATTATAATTATTTGGTCCATTTAATTTTTTAATATAGTATTTGATCCCATTCCTGTTGAACCAAAGTGGATCATTAGTGTTCTACTTCACTCTTGCTTCTACAGGTGAGAAGTTTCTTTTTCTTCACAAGTTTCTATTGACTATGTTCTTAGCAGCATATTATCATACTACTATTTTTACAGTATATATGAGGCTGACACTGGATTCATGCAGTACAAAGTATTCTGTAGTACTAATCCACTGTGCGATGCACTAAACTTTTTTGAATCAGGCTGTTAAAAGATAACATTTTGCACAAAGACTTGATGCAACGTAATTATTTTTATTTCTAAGACGAGTCGCTAAGATCTGAGATTGGTTGGCAATTGCCAAATTAAACACAACAGTGTGAAATGTCTTTTTTCATTTAAACTGTAGGCAGCATATGCTTGCTGTGTAGTATTCAGTTAGTAAGCTGGTATTCTATTTCAAGCATAATCACTGTGCAGCCATGAAAAAAAAAATATTCAAAATATTAAGAAAGGTTTAAACTCTTTGTGAGCACACACACATATTAGCCAGCATTAGTGTTGAATTTTTAAGTGCTGTTTTATTTGTAGATCTCTCTCTGGCTGTTCCCATGGTGAACTCCCTCACATTTCTGTTCACGTTACTAATGGGTAAATTGCTTGGAGAAGAGTTTGGAGGAAAGAGTAAGTAGCTTCTGTGCTACTAACATCACTCTCTCTCTGTAGCTACTACACAGGTCTTTGACTCTCTGTGTCTCTGCTCATGTAGGAGCTGTGGTGGGTATGTTACTCATCATGTCTGGAGTGACTGTGTGCGTGCTGAGTTCTGTCTCTGAGACAGACGGCGCAGGAGCCCACAACACAAGTGATCTTTGAAATGTGCCACTGGACTATGTGGTGAATGAGGACTGTGGATCTGCTCCAGCCATGTGATCACACCTCACACACACATATTCATCTGACACAATATCTGTGCTGCTCCATTTTCATGTGCTGTGAACTTGTGCTGAGAAGAGGTGATGGTTGTATTTTATATCTGTACTTGAACCATGTTGGTGAAATCCAAATGTTTTGCACTTTAAATGCAACTGTGGAAAAGTAACTTTTAAGTGTATGTGGATTATAGAACATACAAAATACTTGTATATATTGTATTATTAACTGATATTTATATGGATTTGTATTAATAATGTGAAAGTGCCCAGTGTTTAAATACATTTATTTTAAACGTCTTTTACATTCAGAGAAATAAAAAAAATAAAAAACACTTCTCAGTGAATCTCTGCATGCTGTAAGATCACTGTTACTTTTCAAGGGTACATTATTTTAAATGCTATTCATTCACCAAAATGATGCCAATTTCATAGTAAACTCCATGTTCAGAGAATGTGTGTGGGTTGTAAAGGTGTGTCTCGGTCTCCTGCATCATCTTCAGCCTGGAGAGGTCGCTCAGCATCCCTGTTTGTCTGTTCCTCGTGGGAAACCCCAGTCTGATACACACACACACAGAGCAACAAATTGTCTTTAGATGGTTAACATTTACACAATTCTAATAATAGCAAAATATGTAAGTCTCTCACATCTAATAGTTCTGTCACTGAGGCTGAGGCGGTACAAAAAAGATCTATGTACCTTATTTTCCTCTAAATGCTACATATTAGTACCTTTTGAAAAGGTACCACAACAGTGACAGTGTGGTACCTTTTTTGAGAGTGTACCATCATATCAGGCCTTTAATTTAAATGACACTATATAAGGGAAAATAAATTTCAAAACACTACAGCATCATTTGCATGTATGATTAAATGCATTAAATATATTGTTTAAAACTTATAAACTGACCGGTTCTTGCTGTGTTACTTCATTTCGTGGGGAATGTTCAGAGACTTTGGGTGATGAAGATGATGAAGAAGATCTGGAATGCCGTGTGGGTGACTCCTAATTTTAAACAGAAAGAAAAAAATCTCAACTCATCAAGGCTTTTTACTGTACAGAGCAGAGATGGCAGGCCTGAAAAACAATCTGCATGATTTGATAGTATAATATATAATAATACTATAACCATTCTATAATATATATATATATATATACACTTTAAGCTGATTCAATACTATGCAAGCCTAAGTGAAACACAAATAAAACATAAAAATGCAAAAAAAGGTCAACGCTCAATGCACTGCGTCTTACAGCATCATGTTTGTTTGTATCATGCTGAGACTCTTTGCTGGACGTGTATCCCTGCTGTGCTTCTCTCTGTGGAGCTGACGTGTCGTCCCATGTCTCCCTCTCAGATGCTATAAACTCTTTCTCTCCATTCTCACTGGAGAGATCAGCTGAAGGCCTGTGTAGTTCAGCTGAATCCCTCTTTAATACATCAAACAGTGAGTTAATTCATGATCGAGTCATCATTACTTTCAATTCCTGTGTATTTCACACACTCACATGATTTATATTGGCTGTATCAAACTGATCCCTTTCAAGAAGCTCTTCATCCTCCACAACTTCTGCTTCTCTCTGAAATAAACATAAACATTTTTATAGAAGATGAGATGAGATGAGACAGAAGATGAGAGGTGTACCTGGTCAATGGGAAGCTCTACAGCTGTGTTTTCATCCTCTGTGACCTCCTCAGCACCTCGAACCTCTTCCCTTATCCTGCTCTCAGAGGCCTTAAACACACTGGGCTCATCTAACACAAACAATATCACACAAGAAAGATTGCACCAGCTTAATAAAAAGTTACATTTTAGACACAGAATGAGATACTATTTTTTTATCTATTCAGCATTCACCTATTGCGGCTCTAGGAGGGGGTCTGTTTGTGGGAGGGTGTCTGCGGACTCTCACAGGTCTGGCGTAGAAAACCGAGTTCTCCTCTCTTTCTCCTCTCCTTCCTCTCCTCTTAACCGGCTGAGGGGAGCTCTCTCGCTCCACCTCATCTCCTGTGGACTTCACACGCCTGCCTTGCCTCTGAAAGCAGACACATTTACACAATATTGTATATAAATAACAATGCACATTGAAAATAATAATTTATTTAGTTTTTACCTCAGGTGAATTCATCAGGGTGGAGTCACTGTGGCTGTCCTGAGGAAACATCTTTCTACTCTGAGTTGTCGTGACACAATATTAAACAACTTCAGTAGAACAATTTGTCTCATGGAAATATATTTTCCTAACATATTAAAATTAAATATACAGTGGAGTCCATAAGTCTGAGACCACATTAAAAAGTCTAAAAGTAAAAATCTAATTTAGCCCTGGAAATAAAGTTTTGGATTAAGAAATATAAGAAAACCTTTTTTTTTTGGTAAACCTTTTTACTCAAATAAATGTACTATTTTTTATGATTTGTTATGTTTTTAGTTAAAAAGCTAATAATTTTCTCAGATGCATTTAAACTCCACTGTATATTGGATATAAAAAGTACCTCAATTCTTCTTTGTAATCCTCTGTCTCCTGCATAATGTCTACAGTGAAGACAGACAGATCCTGTATTATTTATATGTACACTACCATTCAAAAGTTTGGAGTATTTAAAACTTTTTAATGTTTCTGAAAGAAGTCTTTTATGCTCGCCAATGCTAGATTTATTTGCTATAGAGTAAAATAGTAAAATTCCAATATATTATTACAATTCAAAACAACTCTTTTCTGTTTGAATATTTTTTAAAATGTTATTTATTCCTGTGATGGCAAGCTGAATTTTCAGCAGCCATTATTTCAGTCTTCAGTGTCACCTGATCCTAAAGAAATAATTTCTGTAAGTCTTTAAAGAAACATTTCTTATTGTTATCTGTGTTGAAATCGGTTGTAATGCTTTAAACTTTTGTGGAAACTGTGATACATTTTTAGGGTTCTTTGATGAATAGAGAGTTCAAAAGAACTATTATAAATAATAAAAGTATTAATTTCCTTAAAAAAAATTTTAGACCCCAAAATTTTGAATAACTTGCTGTCTGTCCCAAAATTACTGTCTATCCCAATTATTCACCAACATCACCTGTCCGCACTGTTGCCTGTTGCTTTGTTCAGCAGTATCTCCACATATGGAAGCTTTTTGAACCTCTCTGTTCCCACAGCTACATAGCTTTGCCCACTCTCCAGCTCCTCTGTGGAGGTCACTGTGAAACCCTCCAGAGTACAAAGCCTGAGAGGTGAAAGGTGAATTGATTGTGGAAATGAAAACAACCTTAAACAATGTGTGAGGATATAAATATGACATGCTTCATAAGTATATTATAAAACAAACAATATGTGTGACTGAATACCTGCGCACGGCTCCTGTGCGAAGCATGGCTTTTTCAGAAATGAGGCTTAGGATCTGCTCTAGATTTTTCTGCATGTGGCGGGAAATGATCAGACGCATGGCAGGACTGAGGATGTCTCCATTCCTAAATACACTATGCGAATGTGAAAAGGAGAATGAAGTTTGGATCTCTTGTGAAAGGATAAGAGAAACTGGTTTAACAGAAGAAAAGTGTGCATGTAAATGTCTGAGTTCTCACTGTATGATGCAGGGCAGAGTGATGGCCTTCCTCCATTTTGCAGACACATTAGGCCTGACAAGCGCTTTAACCTGGGAAAAGAGTTACATATTAATTAGCAATGTATTATGTCAACTACAATCAGAATACTTGAATCTGATCAGGCAATCGCAGCATTTCTAAGGTCATATGTTTTTATATAATGGCCGTTTTCTGAAGAAACTAATTTCCCTCAAAGCTTCATGTCTCTCATATCACTTTGTGGCCTCTTTATCACCACATAATAAAATAACTGGAAATCAATATTTCAGGTCCATTTATTTATTTAATAAAGAGCTGTGTAATAAGCAGGTTAATGTGCAGCCAGCGATTTTCCATCAGCGTAAATCAAAGATGCAGTGTGTGTTGACGCTGAGTCAGTGTCCCCTGCTCTCAAGGCTATTATCAACAGTGGTTTTAGCAGCTCTGTGTGCAGCATTAAGGGGTCAGGCACTTAAACAAGCCCTAACAAGCTTTCTAATCTGATAACACGAGCAGTGTGTTTCCCCTGGCCTTCTATTGTTGGAAGGGACAATAACATCCCTCACTCCTTCTCCTCCTCTTTATGACACACTTCAGCTAAGCATCCACAGCAACAAAAAACACAAACACAACATAACAAACAAGAAACACTGACTGTATCTTGTATGATTTTTGATGCCTAAATTTAAACTTTAGAATACCATGACATAAGTTAATTGCACAGATCTATTCAACTGAATAAAAAAAATAAACAGAAGTATTGAACTCTCACATGTATACCTGGGCTGATTCCCCAACTCTGCACAGTGGACCTTTCTTCAGTCCTGCAGTCAGATAACTAAACATATACAGAAAAGACAAGCCAAATATGATGCATCTTTTAGCCATTTTCACAATATTAAGTCTAATTTCATGATGCCAGATCATAAATTCTGCTTTCCAATTAACACCTCTCGAAAAGGTCATTTTCTATAAGAAGGGATTTTAATTTAAGGGCATTTACATTTAATAAACTGGTTTGTAATTAACATGATACAGAACACAACACTTAGGATATAATACTTCTCAAGCAAAACACTGCTCAAAATGTGAGCTGAGAAATGTGACTTCATACATCTACTAAAAATAACTGAGACCAATTGGATACAAAGAGTAGTACCATTTCTTTGTAGAAGCCACATGATTTTAGTATTATTTATATACTGTTATCTTTATTATTTTGATATACAAATATATTAGCAATTAATTATATATTTTTAGAGTTGGAGTAGTTTTCATCTTTATTTTAGTTTTAGTGATTTTTATTAGATTTTTTTTTTTTTTGTAAAAAATTAGCTTTTAGTAATTTTAGTACTACAACTTCTTTATTTCATCATATTTATTTCAGTTATTTGCCATTTCTCATTTTCATCTCATTTACATTTTTCATCTAATACTTATATTTAGTTTTATTTCCATTTCTGAAAACAATTTTTTAATTTTAGTTTTAGTCAACAACAACATCACTGACTGACATTTATTGTAATTCATACAATGTTAAGTGTGGCTGAAGTGTCCAAACACTGAGACCACTGAGTCTCAGCATCTAGCTCAGATAATTGAACATTGATGGAAAGCATTATTATTCAGCTTATTCTCAATATGAATGAATTGACACTTACTCTAGTTTCTTAAAGCGCTCAAACCCTGCGGCCACATACTGTGCTCCTTGCTGTAGGTCACCAAGGTCTGCGACCCGATGACCGTAGCGTGGCGTATAGAGAGTTCGAACAGCTAAAGGAGCTCTGATACTGAGAGTGATGTCATTAAGAAACGTATCCATGGTAGAGATTTGCCTCTGGTTTACCACAAATCTCCTTCCTGATCCAGAAAGACATTCATATAGAGACATGTATTTAAAACACACACACACAGTTTCATTTTAGACATAGGCATGTCTTTGAGAGTGCTGTGAAAGTGATTAAATAAAATACATGTTGCACATCACTGCAGTTATACAGTAACATTTTTAAGCACTGTGTGTGCAACAACCCACCAAAACTGCTTCAGAACCAGTTCTAACCTGAAAAGTAGGGGTCTCCATTTCTGTAGACCATCACACTCTTGACTGGAGGCAGGTGATTAGTGACACCAGTGGATGCCATGACCCAAAACTAGCCACATTAACACACACCTGTAAAATAAACACAAACTGAGAGCAACTCCTACATAGGATATCTTACTATGATAACACTGTAAAATACAAATCCAAACCTCATTCACACATTAAATGCACAAAAACCTCACAAACTGATTCACTTACAGCTCAGAGTAGTACTTTTATGTAAATCCACACACACACACACAAATACTTACAGAGAAAGCTTGTGATCCAGTTAATCACCTGGAGAAAAACTCTAAGTTCATCTGGTCTGTTATTTGTGATGATTGTTTTTCAGTGTGTATTTCTAATAATAAAGCACTGAGTGTGAGAGACTCGCTCCCTCTCGCGCACACACTGGAGTGTTTCCTGGTTGCCATGGCAGCGTTGCTAACTATGGCGGCGGCCTTTGTGGGGTTTTACAATCAGCAACAAGAAGACAGAGACGGCGAGGGAGGGAAAGAGGGTTAGAGAGCGGGCAACTGATATAACTACATTTCTTAACTGCGTAATCTAGACAATTTCAAAAATAAGTAGGCTAGGTTTTGAAAATCGGAAATTTGAAGGTGTTTGTTTGAAGAGGTTGCTCGTGTCTTTAGTGAATTGTGCCCCTTATCATCACCCACAGACAACACAAACATTTAAACACCAGTGGAGTGATAAAGAAGAAAGCATCCCCGTTTATCATTTCCAATAAATAAACACCAGCAAGAAATTATGCATGACATTGCTTAGTCAAAAGCTCTTACACAGCAGCCTCTATAGCAGCAAACATCAACATTTAATTTTGTTCTCATGTAACTATACAGAGATTCACGTGATTCATTTATCATTTTTATAGGCTATTTTGTGCATTGTATGTTTTCCAGTTGAATCAGTTTTATTTGTTTAGCTCTTCACAGTTGTTTCAAAGTAACCTTAGAGATGTGTTTGTAATACCTACATATTTTCAAACGTTATAGCCTAGTCAGATTTAGCTGATTCGAGTTAGGCGATATAGTTTAGGCCTTTATGCCGATATACAGCCGTGGCCAAAAGTTTTGAGAATGACACAAATATTAATTTTCACAAAAAGTCTGCTGCTTCAGTGTTTTTAGATCTTTTTGTCAGATGTCACTATGGTATACTGAAGTATAATTACAAGCATTTCATAAGTGTCAATGGCTTTTATTGACAATTACATTAAGTTTTTGCAAAGAGTCAATATTTGCAGTGTTGACTCTTCTTTTTCAAGACCTCTGCAGTTCGTCCTGGCATGCTGTCAATCAACTACTGGGCCACATCCTGACTGATGGCAGCCCATTCTTGTATAATCAATGCTTGGAGTTTGTCAGAATTTGTAGGTTTTTGTTTGTCCACCCGCCTCTTGAGGATTGACCACTAGTTCTCAATGGGATTAAGGTCTGGGGAGTTTCCTGGCCATGGACCCAAAATGTCAATGTTTTGTTCCCTGAGCCACTTATCAATTTTGCCTTATGGCAATGCGCTCCATCATGCTGGAAAAGGCAGAGTTCATCACCAAACTCTTCTTGGATGGTTGGGAGAAGTTGCTTTTGTTTTTGTACCATTCTTTATTCATGGCTGTGTTCTTAGGCAAAATTGTGAGTGAGCCCCCTTCCTTGGCTGAGAAGCAACCCCACACATGAACACACTAAAAACACTGAAGCAGCAGACTTTGTGAAAATGAATATTTGTGTCATTCTCAAAACTTTTGGCCACGGCTGTAAACTATCAAACAGTCGGGATTTGCTGTACACTTCATATCGCTTCGTGAATGTACTGTATGGTATGCAAACGGATAAAGTTATATTTACTGTATTTATCCAACTTAATATATAGAGCAGTGAAATAATTTATCCTAGTTTACATTTAGCGATGATATAAACAATCACACTGCCGAAATTTGCTATATAGTTTATCGCTTTATGTGCTCATATGTGTACAGGTAAAGTAGATGTAATAATACCGTCTTTAAATATACTTCTTGGCGATAATACAGCTTGCATTATGCAACGATATAAACAATTTATATAATGTCAATTTTTCATGTAAATGACAGATTTAAAATGACAATGTCGCTCACCCATCAACAGTTAAACTGAGGAGTAAATTTAAAATCATGGCATAATACTACTTATACGTAACACATAGACTATAGTATTATAATATATTTAATACCCTGGTGTACAAGCCTAGGCAGCTCTAGCAAGGCAAGAAAAACACTGAGTTTGGATAATGGTGGAAAAACCCTTGAAAGAAACTAGGCAACACCTAGAGGCCAGTTCACATGTAGTTATACTGTTAAAATATAATGACAATAATTAAGCAGATGTTACTACACTGACTGAACTGTAAGATTAAGTTGTGAGAGTCTTTTGTGATCCAGGATTAAACAGTATGGCTTTTTGTGATTTTGTGAAAATTAAAAATTAATATCTCTCCTATCTCCATCCCATATGCATATTATATTTATTTCTGAAATGCCATTTACACAAAAATAAAAATCTTCTTTAGCACAAACCTGTTTGTGGACTACACAAGTTTATAAATAAATATAATTTACAACAATTCTCAAACATTCTGTGCGGTAAATGATACAATAATACAGAAATAATGAGAAAACATTTCATAAAATGTTGGTCCGCTTCAGAACTGGTCCAGTATCAGTGTGGCACATCCATTCTCTGTTTGAGGGTAAGATACTACAAAAGAAGCAGAACAGAATAATTTTACAGACTAAAACACACACAGAGAGACATAGATACCTACATATAAACATTAATGTTAAAAATTCAAAACTTTTCTCACTTTCTTTCTGCTACTGATGGCTTGCTGAATCCACAGCAGCTCCATGGCTAAAGTGCTCCGCTGCTGCTTCAGAGATTCAGCAGTATGAGCTGCGTCTTTAAAAACTGAATGCAAATTTGTTCCTGCCAAAACAAAACACAAGCACATAAGTGTCTCATAAGTCCTGTCTGTTTTTTAAAATCTCTGTATCCTTTTTAGCATCAAAATCTCTTCTCAAAGCACCTGTCTGAAATAAGCTGCAGTGGCTGACATCTGAATTCACTGTACTGCAGAGTGTATTAGATTCATCCATCAGGTTTTGTATGACCACATTCTCTCCTCTCTTGTCCACAATCCCATCGACAGATGTAGAAGTGTCTCTGCTGGCTGTTTCAGTAGCTTCATCTCTCTCTGGTACCTGAATTTCAGACTGTGGGAGAGATTTCTCACTGCCCTCATTCTCGGTCTTCTGTTCCCTCTCTGAATCATCCAGAAGGTCATGGGGTTGAAACCTGGAGCGCTCATACTGAAGCAATAGGCTTTCCTGTAGATTACATTACACATATCTATCATTACACAACATCAAGACATTATCTGAAAATCTTAAAAGTGATAATGAAATTTTAAAGCATACTTTCTACGAGTAACAATTAAACAGCTTATGATGTTTTAATAAAAGAAGACAGGAGGGGATATGGGCAGTGACAGAGGCTCACAGTGTCAGTGAAGTGAGGTCTGGGAATGATGTTTCCTCTCCACTGCAGGTGATCTAATCCTCCATCAATCTCTCGCACTATCTCTTCAAACTGAGTCCGAACCAAACTCAGGCCTTTCCTCAAAACATAACCACGACACTGAGCCTGGAGAGGATGTCATGTTTATTATAAAGCACAAAAAAAAGAAGTTTTCAGAATTCTGTTGTTCTAAAAAACAGTTAACTAAAACAAATTTCATAGCAATCTATTCAACTGAAAAGAAAAGAAAAATGAATTGACTGAAAAAAAAAACCAGACACCTCAGGACTAAGGAAAATCAGATAAACTCCAACAATTTTATAAACAAATGAAAACAATGAACTTAGTGACTGTAAACAAACACAAAATGTCTACTTACCCAGGTTCTTTTCCGACAATGGGCAAAGTAATTTACTTATACAACATTTACAAAAATACATGCACATTTGAGTATCTCCAATGATAATAAAAAATTAAATAAATACCTGAAATCGAGTTAATGTCTGAATCCATTTCTGTTCGTTCATAACGCCGCTCTGTTTGAACCATAGACTGTAACGGGTTAAGGATAGAATTTCTTCCCCTGTAAACAGAGCGAGGAACAGATTCGCCTGCAGCTCAGTACCGCCACCCGCTGTTTGAAAGAGATTTTAATAATAAGATTGTTTCTCTAATGCAGTACCCATTAATCACTCTACAACATGTTTTAATTTATTGGATAAAATATTAGGCTTTTTATTTAGTTTTATCTTCTTATAGCACAAATTGGTGAAAATAGAGGTAAATAATAAAAGAACAATCACTAATTTGGTTTGAGTGCATTGCCATGTCTCTTGGTGCTTCTAAACTTCTAAACTAATACGGAAACTAACAAATTATTTTTAAAAATATTTCAGGTGTTTCTTCATGTTTCCTTTGTCCAATCAAAATGCTTTAAATAAAACAAAACTTCTTTTCCTATCATCATTTTTAATCTTTTGCAGTATCCTTTTAATTATTTGTAACATTTGTTTTAAAAAAGGAGGTCATGATATAATTTTTTTTCTAGCTTCTGTCACTTTTATTCAACAAACTGTTATGTCCCATAATTGCACAAAAAGTCCAAAGTCAAAGTGAGTGAATTGTTGCATTAAGTTTTATTACTTAAAGCACACAAATAGAAAATAGTTTATATGCATTCTGAAACAAAACATGACATGGATGAAAAGCAAAGCACACAAATATTTTCTTTTTGAAATATTTGAAATTCATAGAAAGAATACAAATGTCAGTTTTCAAATGACTCTTTCAATGCTTTAGACTCAGTGAGGGAAGAGAAACTGGCCTGTACATGCTGATGCAGGATCAGAACCTGCCATGAATCAATCTGATATCAATTTAAACAGACATCCCCTCAAGGCAACAGTACTGACTCTCTGTTGAAATATTTGGAGGTAGGCGTAGCAGAGGTCGGCTGTAAAGTGATATTACTGCATCATGAAATATAAAAATTCTAACTGGTGTAGATAACTTGCTTTTCCTCAAACCTGTCCATATGTTGTGCTGATGGTTTATCACTGAAACTGGTGTAAAATGGGAAGACTGGCTTTTATAGGGACATTAGTGAGGTTGTACTATGTATTATGGACTATGTCACAGTTTTTTTTTTTTTTTGTTTTTTTTTTGTCCTACATCCACTGCGGCTTGTCAGAACTTCCTGACCTGTATTAGATGTTACTGTAGTCTGTTCTTTTGTGCTTTGGGGTAGAGAGTAGAGACTGCAAATCTACAAGGTATAAATAGGTGTCTTGGTCAGGGTGTCTTGGAGGGGTGAGGTTTCAAAGTCACAACTTCTTGCTACTGGAGTTCCTCAAGGCTCAGTGCTTGGACCACTTCTCTTCTCCATCTACATGTCGTCATTAAGATCGGTCATTCAGAAGCATGACTGTTCTTATCACTGCTACGCTGATGACACTCAACTCTACTTCTCATTCCAACCAGATGATCCGACGGTAGCTGCTCACATTGCAGCCTGTCTGAGTGACATTTCTAGCTGGATGAAGGATCATCACCTTCAGCTCAACCTTGCTAAGACAGAACTGCTCGTGGTCTCAGCCAACCCATCACTTCACCACAACTTCTCTATACAGCTGAGTTCGTCAACCATAACTCCAGGAACCTTGGAGTTGTGATTGATGATCAGTTAAGCTTCACAGACCATATTGCTACAACGGCCCAGTCCTGCAGATTTGCCATATACAACATTAGGAAGATTAGATAAAAAAAAAAAAAATAAATAAAATAAATAAAAACTAGCTACATGTACTGTGCTAAACTAACTGAGACTTGTCATGGCACTTGTATACTGCTGCACTCTCGATGGTCTGATTGCTTCTATTGTTCTCATTTGTATGTCGCTTTGGATAAAAGCGTCTGCTAAATGATTAAATGTAAATGTAAATACAGTCTTGTGCTCCAAGAAATGGAGGAATTCTATAGTCAACTCATTTCTAATTCTAGAATTACCCACTGGATGTCAACTTTTTAGAACCTGAAATTTGAAATGCCTGACTCCATTATGTTTTCACTTTAGTTTATGCAAAGATAACACACAAATACTGTACATTTCCATCAGAGCTATTAAGAATAACAAACAACTTCTATCATAATTGTTCTTAGATCAACATTAAATAGCTACTTTAAACTCTAGTTTACAAACAAGGTATGTAACATATTATTTTAAATAAGTGTATGTCTATTTTAATGTACAAACATCTACAAAAAGATCCAGTTCCATCATTTAGAGAGTCTCATGAAAACCTTACGGTAAAACAATCAATGTAATCTAGACACTGAGAAGAGGCACTAAGATCACTGATTTCAAACAGTCCTGAGTGAGTTTATAGCTACTCCACAGCCATTTACAACATCTTTCCAGAGAACACCGATGAACTAAAATCAATTGTGTTATGATGATTGACTGATAATGTAAATGTTCATCTTCCCATTCATTTCTGACAATGTTGATCTAAAATTCTAGATGTCAATTTGTTATGAAAAAAATGAGTCAGCCTTTATCGGTGATGAATGAACATTTGAAATCAACTCATGCAATCCCTAAAGTAAGAACAATTGTTATTTATCCAGATAAACCACTTAAACACTAACAAAGAGGATGCAATTTAGCTTTCAGGCTCAAAATTGGAAATATTAAAATTTAAATGCTAAGATCAAAACATTTAAAAAACAAGAAGTGCATTTTTTCAGTTGTATTTCGTTCACATGGAGAATGTGCTTTGATGCTGCTGTCGTCATTTAGCATTGCATTAGACACAGATCACGATGATGGTGCTTCATTAACTTGCAGTTGAGTTGTAGCCATGGCATCTTGGGCTTTGGTCGGCACAGTGATTTGATGGTCAGCTGGGTTTGGTTTCCCGCTTCAGGTGCTGGAGGTCTTGGGTAAGTCTTGATTTTCAGCCAGGTGGAGTTTCTGTCTGGATAAACCGCATTAAGGAGATATGCACTGCTGATATACATCTAATGTACAAGCTCTGGAGCTCCTATTACACATAAAAATGCTGACTTCAGCTTTCTTCCTGCACATATACTGGATTTATCCATTAGGCTTCCATTAGGACACAACTGATCTTAGAATAATCTCAGCTAAGATGTTTTGAGAAACACAATCCCTGATTGTACTGAAACTAAAACTAAATGCTTAGCTGAGAGCAGTGACAGCTTTCAGTGTAACACAAACCCTTTCTGAATAAACAGAAATCCTGCGAAAACACCATGTAACATTTTCACAAAACATTTACTTGACCAGAGCTGATTAAGCTGAAAGATTTGTTAAAGTCAATAAACATTGTATTTTATTAGCATAAAATGGGACTTGATCATTCTTTTTTTGTTAACATCTTAAGGACTCCAAACACTTTGGGGGTTAATGTCAAAGGTAAAGTCAAAGTAAAATGGCATATTTTAATACATACAATCCATAATATGGAAGGATACATTGAGCTGCTCAATTCTTCCAGCTAAGAGGAGAAAAAACAGAGATGCATTAAAAAAAATCAATATAATCGCTGATGCTTTAAAAAGACCACTCTATAACTGCTGAGCTGACAGAATCAGTATAGCAACAGACTTCAAACAACGGGTTCTTCTGGAATTCAGCCTATATGTTAACAAAAACTGAGATGACTTGCGTTGTACAGGCTGTCCATTTTCAAAAATTACAAACTGCTCTGCAGAAATCCTTTTCTTTACACCATTCCCTAACAGTATACTAATTTAATATATCCTAAATAGTTTATTTTTGTTTTATAGGTGTTATTAACACAGATTGTCTATCACCTAGCTTCTGTGAATTCCTGAACACTAATTTTAAAATAAATGGGTGAATTTCATGAATATGTCCAAGTCACATTTTACCCCAAAAAAGGAATTAATTTAATATTTATTAAGATCATTTTTTCATCCCAATTTTAATTACTGTAGTACAATAATATCTAAATAAATATTGTATTAATATAACATCAATAATTTTAACAATAAATATGCATTATTGACTTTGAATTTTTGTTGGAAATTTTGAAAAAAAAAAAAAAAATTTCATGGTAGTATCTGTAGTGCTGCCTTTAATTAATGCTGATTAAAAAATACTGCAGTACAGTAATGAGAATCAATCGATAACGTGAATTATGGAAAAAATTTAAAATAAGACACTGAGATGCATTATGGAGTATGGTGAAGGGGTGTACTTAGTTGTCCTAAAAATACTGACACAATGCAAAAGTCTTAATAGTCCTAACATAAGCTTTATGATAATGTGGGGTAAAACATGACCTTGCTTAAGATTCAACTATACACTCTGTTATACTAAGTGAACCACCCATAATGAAATTCACACACACTATAATCTGCTGGGCTCTCTACCACATACCACCGAGCTGACAGCTAGAAGGGAAATACTATCAATAGCAACTGTCCAGCCCTTCACAGACTGATGAAAGAATACAGTCAGACAGCGACACTTGGATCTGGATGATAATACAAGATTCACCACAGGCCTGTATTCATATACAGGGTATTATTGTGTCCAGTCCTTTAGTGTCTGTGTGTGAGAGAGTCAGAGTGCTTGAATAGTGGAGAGAGAACAAGTAGACTGGTGTTTCATATCCATTAGATCCAGACTCTACTAATGTGTGTGTGCGTCTACCGTAATGAACAAAAATAAACTTGTGGGTTTAAAACGAATGTCTGTGGTTTAAGGTTCAGTATGAATACTCAAAAGATTAGGGCTGCACGATTTGGGATAAAATTTTTATTAAAATTGCGAATTTCCAGGTTTGCTGTGCTTGTTTATAGGGCTGCAGAGTTTGGCCAAAAATGCAGTGATTATATCATATCACAATTAAGTTTATTTAGATTAATTGTGCAACCCAACAAGAGATGCATTATTAAAGAAGATTAAAAAATATCTTACATTAGAAAGCAAGTGTTCTAGATTGCGGTCCGAAGCGTTTTTTCTCTGGTCTTCAGACAGCTCCTCCACATGACTGTCCAAACTGAAATGCAGCCGGGCCAGACGTTCCTGCATCTCTCTCACATGCTCTAGTTGCTCAAAGGAGCACACCTTACCTGCAAACACACAGTGTTATACACATGGAAACTGAGAAAGTACCTTTCTAGACTTCTGAAATCTGAATCAACTCTTTTATTCCTTAAAAATACCTCAACGGTAAAGACTGCAAAACAATTCTAATGACAGCCCAAACTACTAAGGCTTCTGAATAAAACCCTAGTACATACCGAAAGCCTGTAGTTTTCCAGAGTGAAAGTCGTTGAGCAGGTTGAGCAGTCCTCCCTCCATCTCTCTCACATCAGAGACGTCAGTGAGGAATGAGTGCTGGAGTGGTGAGGAGGACTGGGACACACGGCTGGGTCCGGCAGGCTGAGGAGCTCTGGGTTTCTCTCTGTGAGGTCTACAAATGGAAACAGAATCACTGTTAGACAATTTCATGAGGCACAATTTAGAAATATCAATTACAAACTCAAACCAAATTAGCATTTATGATATGCCATTTGAAGAACACACACACACAAACCTTGTGTTTTTGGGGGGAACCACAGGAACGGCGAGAGCTTCTTTAGACGGACCCATTGCCCCCACCGATCTCTTGTACTTGCCCCTGGGTTTAGGGGAGGGGGGCTGGGGTAAACCCAATGAGAATGTGGCGCTTTTACTCGCTGGGAGAACGGCGAGCTTTCGAAGGTTGATTGGTGGAGGAGGGGGCTGGGGAAGGGACACTTTGGGACTCCTTTTCTTCCTCTTGTCTTCCATGTGGGCAGTGGCACTTTCTAAGACACACAGACAAGAGCTCTCGGCTACTGAGCAGTATGAAAAAACAACAAGAGTTGATCCTAAACTAGTGGAATAAGCTACATAGTGTGTAATTTCTTTCAAAAGGCACCACATAAATTGCAAAAATATTGTTATATAAACTAGTCTTACCCAAACACTGCCATTATTGTAAAGCAATCTACTTTAATGGGAAAAGTTTAAGCTCATTCTGCTCTGTCTGTGGTGGGAAGTCAAACAGGAGCATAACATAATAATAAAGGCCCCTACAGAGACAGATTAAATAATGTGGGGCCCTAAATGTGAAGGTTTGTCCCATGCTTCAGTCCCGTTGGTATCACTGCACTAAAGTCAATTTTAGCTTTGTAGTGAACAGATTTCAATCATTACAGCAGGTCAGTGAGAACCAGTGCTAAACATTTACAGGACAAGCAGCAATTATTAATATCTGACCTTGAACTGCTAACAGATAGAATGGAAAATTTAATTTTTGTGTGACTGCATGAAGCCATGTTAACGATAACAGGTAACATGCTTAATAAATTTAACTGGTTACCAAGACATGCCTTCTTATCATCCTACTTAAGAAGGAGCTTGATTCAAACTCCACCAAACTTTATGGATAAAGTAAGCCTCTCTGTTATTTTCCGGTTTGTTTATTCTGCTGCTCTGTTTCTCACCCTGGCTAAAGAAATACAGTGTTATCAAGCTGTGCTCCAGTGCTGAAATATTTTTAGATGCTTCAGATCTCTCTGGGACTCTCGGGTGCCTGCTGTCCATCCGCCAGGGATACAATTATATATGTCTGCCATCAGGTTTTTTTTTTTTTTTTTAATGTTTATTTATTTATTTATTTAAATTGCAGCAATTGTAATATATATATATATTTGGTTACTGCAAGTATACCAATATTAAATATTCTTTCTCAGAAATTGCAACTAATTGGGCCAGGTAACTAGCTGTAAGTACATCACTGACATTTCAGAAAATTTTAAAGAAAAGCAATTTTTTTGAATAAAAGCATTTAAGTGTCTCCCTATTGTTCAAGTCCTTATAAGTTGAGGGAAAAAACTATAAATTAATTTTCGACCAAATGTTCCTGCCCACCAATAACTCTATATCAATGGAAGACGTAAAATAAATTAGATTTTATAGAAAAGATTATATAATTATAAAACAAACCTTAAATTATACCTTATAAACCTTATAATTATAAATGAATATGTGCATCGTAGATATTTATATATTATAGATTGTACATTATAATAGCCTTTCCTGTAAAAGATCGTTCATTGGCAGTAACGTTAAGCAATCATGGTGCTTTTAGATAAATAATCAGCCCCAAAATCTCAATTTTAATTAATGCACTATTTTACAAAACAAATACGAAGATTTTTAGCGTCGTCCTGTATTATTATTTCATGCTAGACTATTTATTTTTTCTTTGCAGTTGTAGAATCTTTGCACAGGATGTCCAGTGAGGCACGATGCGCACATCGTTATATCGCTGAACAAAACGATTTACTCACCGGCTCGAGGACAAGGATGAGGCTCTTTGAGCTTTCCAACCAAAATTTAAGGCACCCGTGTTGGTTTTTCCATTCCAGTAACTACGAGGTCCGTTTTAACAAGTGCTTGCCGTCTCCGGCGTGACCTCTCCTACTTCTCGACCGCGATTCTGCGACTAGCTCTATGGTGAAGCTTCGTTATTAATATTAATGAGACACGCTTTTGCTATTGGACGGCATTAAAGAAGCGTCCCGATTATCTAATTAATATTCAAGAGTCAAGCCTCACCAATTGGTATGCTTCTGAGTGACGTCAAAATATACATTAATATTCATGAGCTGAACCTTCGCCATACTAAGAGCGTAACCACAACAGACGCGAGCTGAGATCCAGTTTAAAGAACCTCACACTAATTATTAAAACCTCGTCCACACAGCTAGCTATTAATATAGCGGCTTTTAATAAACCATTATATACCACAAAAACGAAACAGCTTTGTAAATACCTGTATTCATTACAGTCAACCGTTGACTGAAATCTTTAGCTTTGAGAGATGTTTGTTGCCATCTAGAGGCGGTTATGGTACAGTAACTAATGATAAACCTGAGAAATATTAAGATAATGATAAAACTAGTGCTTACTTGTTTTAAAATAGTATTTGATTCAAAATAAATAAACATTAAAATTAAATGTATAGAAAAACACCATTGTGTTGAATGTCCTTTAAAAGAAAACTTCAGAGAACCAGCCATAGTACAAAAATATGATCCTTTTTATTTCATGGCAAGTCAGAACATAGACAGAAATACACTTGTAGAAAAAATAAACAGCTCTCATGCATGTTTTCTGCTCATCTGTGATGACTGACAATTTAATTTAATTTATCCTTGTCTAACTGACTTTCTGATTGGAGGCACTGGCTGAATACGAATATGCTTTTCCCAGAACTATTCTGTCTCTGAGCAGTTTGAAAAAGGCATAATAATTACTGAATAATATTAGAGCTAATGATATCGTCTGATGCCATTTCTCTGAACACATGAGTGAATATAGCTGGTAGAATATCATTGCACCTTCCAGGATTATAAGAATGTTCAATATTCGAAGAGGTTTGTTGAAGAAAAACTGAAAAAAAGAGGGGAGCAGAGGTTATTGCAATTTCATTCCCATTAATATATTATTAATTCTTTGTAATAATGTTTCTAAAAACATTTCCATTCAAACTTGTTCTAGAGTTCATCTACAGCTTATACTTACATAGAAACGATAATGCGAGACATCTGAGGGAACTGCTACGTTATAATGGCCCATGGCCTTATAAACATTTTTACTGTGCCTGACCAAAACTCCTTGTGGCCACATGTACTCTTCTGTCCATCTGCAGGAAACAGAAAAAGAGACCTATTACACCTTACAAAGCAAACAAAGCATTTTGACACAATTTAAGAAAAATATTACATGCAAAAAATAAATAAAATAAATAAAAAAATTAATTCAATGAGGTAATATTATTTAGCAAAAACAGGTTAAAATCAGTAAGAAACAGAAATCTGTTCTAGTTGTGATTTTTGAATACCAATGTAGGTAAAAAAATAAATAAATAAATAAAACCTTAAAAAAGGCTTGGCTTCAAATTTATTTAACATGCTATAAATAAATCTGTTATTAACGGCACCACCCAAGATCAAATAAACAGTTTGAAACATGCAACACAATGCAGGTATTCTTTTAAGGCTAAGTGCACATCAGACTGTGAACAAGAATTTAAATTAGGCTCTTTTGTAAATGTGTTTGGAATCATTCAGCACCTGCTATACTTACATTTTAGTACTAAAAAGAATATTAAACAAAACCCAGCAAAGACACATAAAAACCTAACACAACCTAAACTTATGCCATTTCTATAACCCCGGGTCAGGCGTACATGTGTTGGAGGACGTTTGAGCAGAGGGAAGGGTCGACCTTCTGCCAGCAGCCCAGGTGAGCGGCAGCTTTGTGGAGCAGGTCGCAGTAGCGAGGAGGTAACAGGTGCCGCATCAGAATGACAGAAGTACTGACAGATACCAGGATGAACAGCTCACAGGACCAGCGTTTATCTACATATTGTGTGCTCTATATACAAACAGAAAAATTAAGAAAGAGCCATATGCATGAACGTAAAGCAATTTACTCAAAATAGACAAAATGTGCTGTGCCACGTATAACACACTAGCACACAAATCTATAATATGCATAAGCATGTCCTTCGATCTCACAATGCTTATTTTTGATGCACATTAGTGTTCAAAAGCTTGGGGTCTTTTTTTAATAAATTAATATTATATTAGTCATATGACATCTAATCAAAAGTGACTGTAAAACTATTTATAATGTTACGAAAGAACTACTTCAAATAAATGCTGTTCTTCTGAATTTTTTATACATGAAAAAACCCTGATTTAATGTATTATGGTTTCCAAAAAAATATGAAATGACATAACTGTTAATACTGACTGACATTACAACACAGATAATATAAGAAATGTTTCATGAGCACCAAATCAGCATATCAGAGTGATTTATGAAGAAAAAATTTAAAATATTACCGACCCCAAGCCTTTGAACAGTTATAAGCAATGAGCATCATAAGCAAAAACAACTGTGATATAATTGATGATTCATTGTTTTGTAGCAGCTTGCATTGAAAAATGTATTATCAAAGTTGACAGATGTTCTTTTTAATACAACAAGCTATCACACAAACTCCATCCAGAGGAATTTCAACAAAACCCATGACGGTAAAACCAAAGTTTTGCATTGAGGGCAGATAGAAAGCCATAAGAATAATATCTGGAAAAAATAATTTGCATATGCTGGTTTAAACACCAAGAATGATTTTTGCCTACAGCCAGTCTGATCTGAATTTATTGACTCATTACACATGAATCACCTGATCCTCATCAACCAAACCTGTTCTCTCACTCCACACACTGTATGTGCATTTATGCACAAAAGACCACCTGTCGATGCACTCACCTTGACGAACCAAACAGGTACGAACGCCACGTAGTAGGCGCTGAGCATGGAGCTAACCAACACCTCCTTCATCCTCCAGTTGAAGTCCATCTTCAGGTACTCCACTTCTTTGCGGATGAGGTCAGGAGAGAGACAGCAGGCGTGGGTGGGCATGGGCTGAACACTGTACAGCTGACTGGTGTGCTGCTTCCATGTTTCCTTCAGGACGGACAGATAGTCCCGTCCCCCACGGCCCAAAGCAGCACTGCTCACCTCTTTAGAACTCATGCTGCCCAAAGGGGACATGGATCCAGTCCTCCGGAAGTCACAGCTGAGTCTGAAGAAAGGGATATACATTCCAAACCTGAGGGGGAAAGATAGATGAAATATTACAATATAATACAATTGACTTAATTACAAATATTATAAAAAAGATAGCTATGACTTTAAAATTCTGAATGGATGACTCAAATCTACTTTAAAATAATTGGACATTTGTGCCCATTTATATCTATCTATCTGTCTATTTTATATAGAATAGAATTTCATGGGCAAAAAGGTCCATTATTCATATCTCACACAGAAGTCACTTTCAAACCAACCATCTTTCTGTTGGCCAACATGGCAAATTTGTGCAACCAACTTGAACCTGATGCAAAATCTGTGAGGGAAATCTTTCACCTTCACAAGAAATTCAAGATCAAATGGATTCCTGCTGAAATGACTGGATTTCACCCACGAAATCTCACAAAACAATGCTAAACATGACAACACCTGAAAACATTTGAATCAACAGCAGCGGATGTGTAGATTTATTACTCACGGATAGCAGAGGAAGAGCAGGCTGAGTACGGAATATGTCTTGAAGAGATAAATAAGTGAACGACACAGACTCCATCCTGCAAGAGTCAGAACAGCAAAACGTGCCGTCACCAGGAAGACAGAGTGGGGGAAGGACAACTTCCCACTTTGTGATGCCTTTGGAGCAAAGAAGAGGAATAGAATGCACAACTTATTCATTTTTAAAGCTATTAAAATGGAATGAAGAGCTAGGAGATAATGCACATTACCTCTTTTACAATGGCAGCAATTAGCCTGCGAGCCAGCACTATAACGGTGAACACCAACATATTATAATCAATGAGGTGGAAGTTCTGCAGAGACAAAAGAAATTCATTTTATGGAAAAATGAAAACTGGATGCTTCTGTGGAGTTTAATTGAAGACTTGTGACATGTGACTCACTAGAGAGGTGTGTGAAGGTGGGTGCGAGGGGGGGTACCACCACACTGTTTTGTAGATGTTGACGTAATGCACGAACAGAGCTGTAAGATGGCACACAAACAGGTGGAGCTCAAACAGGACGTTCCGGTCCATGGAGAGTTCTGGAATCTTACAGTGCTTCAGTGGCACCACCGTCTGAGTGGCCAACGGAGGGCTGGACATTCCCGTCCCGGATCCATTCCTGATGACCACACAGCATGTTATTTTAAACACTGGAGGGGAATGTTATCATAGCAACAGAACATTAGTTTATTATTTGTACCATTTTGCTCAGACGTGCCCCCACCTGGTTCGTGACCTCACACCTGTCACGGGTGAGCTGGTGGAGTGGTTACCGTTGCCAACGGAACCCGTCTCACTGCTCAGCGGAGAACGACAGTATGTCGTTCTATTCGCTCCTCTTCTTCCTCCGGCCATTCCAGATCCACTCTTCCCCCTCTCAATTTTTTTGCACTTCTACTTGGTTACACTTTCGATACCTGCAGGAAAACAAATAACACCAAGCTCCAAACACACTATAAGAATGAGTCGTGACAAAAAATGAGGTCTTATGTACACTAAACGACTGCTAATGGAGGTTTTGTATTAAATACGCTAATATTTCATGTTTTTGAAATACAGTAAAAACAGCAATATCGTGAAATATTACAATTTATTTTTTTTCTACTCTATTTTCTAATTTAAAATGTAATTTATTTCTGTGATGGCAAAGCCGAATGTTCAGTAGCCATTACTCTAGTCTTCAGTGTCACATGATTCTTCAGAAATTACTCTAATTTGCTGCTCCATGAAACATTTCTTATTATTATCAATGTTGAAAACAGTAGTGCTAGGAATAGGAATAGTTCAAAATAGCCCAAAAATGAACATTTTGTTATCTTTTACTCACCCTCATGTTGTTCCAAACCTGTATAAGTTTCTTTGTGTTATGTTGAACAAAAAAGAAGATTTTATGAAGAACTAAACAGTTGTTGGTCCCCATTGACTTCCATAGTAGGGAAAAAAAATTCTATGGAAGTCAATGGGGACCATCAAGTGTTTGATTACCAGCATTTTTCAAAAATCTTATTTTACGTTCAACAAACTCAAACAGGTTTGGAACGACATGAGGGTGAGTAAATGATGACAATTTTCATTTTTGAGTGAACCATCCCTTTAATAATTTTGTGGAAACCGTGGTTTATAGATTTTTAAAGAGTTCGAAAGAACATAATTTATTTGAAACGTAAGTCTTTTGTAGAATTGTAAATTTCTTTACAAAAAAAGTTGCATTTTGAATGCTTGTGTATCATGCATTGTTCATGACTATACTTAGTGTATACTTCTATCAGGATGTTTATTACCAGATATTATCAGATCCCAATCTTGTCACTGTTTTATTATACAATAAATCATTGGCAAAGTTCATCGTCTAAATTCTAACATGGTTTTTGTGTGTCAATCCCTCTTTAGTAATTTAATGCTTATTACAGATACATTATTCTACATCTTTGTTTACTGTTAATCATTACAGGTTGTTCAAAAGCTCAGAATGTTTGCAGTAGCTACTACCATACTTATCTTGCTATTTCTGCAGAATTCAGGATGAATGCCGTCTATGCACAGTATGCAAATTGTCTTAGTGGATGGAATATGTGGACAACCAACTACATTTGATAAATTAAAACGGCAAAAAGCAAGTTTTTTGCTTAATATGATGTATTAAACACATATCTAATGAGATTAATGTGATAATAGGTTTCTTAGTAAGCTAATCCTGTCCAAACAGATCCAGAGCTCTGGGTACTGAATGAATTCATACACCATGGTGTTTTAAGACACTGTCAAGACACCATACTATGTTATTACAAGTCAAATCACGTTTAGTTTATTGTTATTCCAGCAATATGGTGGCACAAAATGTAGTTTTACCAGGTCTGCAGGACAAATTACAGCCAAAGAGGAAAAGGTTTTAAAGAAAATTTGTTTGTTTTTAGACCCTGGCCAGTTCTAACATGATTTTACTGTAAGTTACCAACAATGTATCTTGTAATGTAATGAGGTTCTTGCAATGAATGAATCGACTAATTGTATGTTCGTAAACTCTTCCTCAAATGGCTCAAATTGTAAGTGTAGGCTACTTTCACTTGTGCTTTGGGCTTACTTGAAGGGTTGGTAACTTTGTTTTAGATGCACTGTAAAGCCTTTTATGGCAGCAATAGTCAAACCAGTGAAACTTACTAAATCACACCGGTTTGCATTGAGTGTCACTACATCAATTTTGTTATTTTAGGGCTCATTGCTCAGCCGATTTATCCCCCTGCAAACCCAGTCAACCATATACAACTCCATCACCACTGGTCTCATGCACAGGACACTGTGAAGACCCACATGCATGCAGCACAACTGGCTTGCCAATGCACGTGCCACCATCGGGTCTCACTAAAACAAGCATAAAAAAATGCATGTTATTGTTAGTTTTTTTAAGGATTTTGTATCCTGTTTAAGAAAGAAAGGGAATAATCTTTCCTGGTCGCTCTGGTGTTTTGCAGCCCAGCCTTTATTGATAGACAACTTTTGCGGAAGCGTTGCTGTTAAACATGTAGGTTGAAAGACATGTTTTTTTCATTCTGAAAACAAATTGCCTTAAAATGCAACAGAAATTTCTCGGGTCTGGATGAATCTTAACGCCCAATAAAAACAAATGCATGCTCGATTATAAGACTGCGGCCTAGCACTGTTGCATTTGTACATAATTTCAAGAAATCGCAGAAAATCTCTTACCACTTTCAACCGCGGAGTTTAGTCCGGATAAGGTGACTGTGAGATTTAAGTTGAAACGCACTCGATACTTAAATACAGACTTAATTACTTGGGATGTAAAGGGTTTGATTTAATTTCTGACAGTAAACGAGGAGAGCTCATTCTGTTGATGTTGTACCGCAGACGGACGCACGCGCAGAGCGCAGGGGGGAGGAGGCAAGCGTGCGTGCTTGCGTGTTTCTGTGTGTGTGCGTGAGATCAAAACACACAATCCCCCGGTTTCACAGTCAAGGCTTAAAGGCATAGTTCACCCCAAAATGAAAATTATGTCATTAATTACTCACCCTCATGTCGTTCCAAACCCGTAAGACCTTCGTTCATCTTCGGAACACAAATTAAGATATTTTTTATTAAATCGGAGAGCTATCTGACCCTCCATAGACAGCAACGCAACTGAAATGTTCCCAGGTCCAGAAACGTAGTAAATACATCGGTAAAACAGGTCCATGTGACATCAGTTGCGACGCTACGAGAATACTTTTTTGTGCGCAAAGAAAACAAAAATAACATAATTACTCAACCATTCTTCTCCCCCGAGTTACATCTTCCGCCAGTTTTGAGAGTATCACAATACATAGGCATGCTTTCCCCTAAGCGTAAACAATGCTTATTAGGCAGATTATACTTTCATGCGCGCTTTCCCCCCGAAGGTAAATAACGCTGATTACGTCAAATGCGTTCTTGGGTACTCTCCAAAATGGCGTAAGACGTAACTCGGGGGAGAAGAATGGTTGAGTAAATTATGTTATTTTTGTTTTCTTTGCGAAAAAAAAAAGTATTCTCGTAGCGTCGCAAAACTGAAGCTGAGCCACTGATGGACCTGTTTTACCGATGTATTTACTACGTTTCTGGACCTGCAACATTTCAGTTGCGTTGCTGTCTATGGAGGGTCAGATAGCTCTCCGATTTAATCAGAAATATCTTAATTTGCATTCTGAAGATGAACGAAGGTCTTACGGGTTTGGAACGACATGAGGGTGAGTAATTAATAACATAATTTTCATTTTGGGGTGAATTAACCCTTTAAGTCTAGTCCCAGACTAAAATGTAAGTCTGACTTGTTTCAGCTGAAAGAACTGAATTGCACTGATTGATCTTAAAATATATCAATGCCTTTGTTTTGTCTCAAGATGGACACCAGTAATGCTTTTTTTCTAAGGCACGTTTATAAAAATTACTTAAATGTCCAAATTGAACTGTGGTCTAATCCTGTCTAAGCCCTGTCCGTGAAACCAGGCCAATGTGGCCAAGCCTCAGGCACATACGTTACACAAAACCAGTTTGGAAAGGTTAATGCATTCCATGTTTTAGGCACATTAATTTAACTTATTTTATTGTATAAAATAGACTAGCACTGAGTAAAGCCATAACAACAGGCTACTATATTTATTCAGTGCTAGTGCAATAAAACTATTGCCAGGTTTTAAAATATTTATTTTGTTTAGCTATTTGCATTCCACACGTTGTATATTACTAATACAGTCATCCATTTATTCAATATGTCCTTATATGCAAAATAATAAAACAAATCTCCCTCCACACGTGTCAATCTCCTGTATTTAAATATATAAATATTCTCATAAAAATTGTAGTTAAATTTCATACACATACACCATTGTTCAAAAGTTTAGGGTCAGTAATATTTTTTAATTATTATAGAAATTAATATTTTTCTACAGCAAGAACACATTCAATTGATCAAAAGTGACTGTTAAGTCATCCCACAACATTTAGAAAAACTGTTTCAAATAAATGCAGTTCTTTTTTTTAAAATTCTATTTATCAACATCCTAAAAAAGTAAGCAGCAGTTTTCAACATTAATAACAATAAGAAACGTTTCTTGAGCACCAAGTCTACGTATTAGAATGATTTCTGAAGGATCGTGACTGGAGCATGATGAAAATTCAGTTTAACCATCACAGGAATAAATTACACTTGAAAAACAGTTGTTTTATATTGTAATTATATTTCACAACATTACAATTTTACTGTATTTTAGATCAGATAAATTCAACCTTGGTGAGCATAAGAGACTTAAAAGCTATTGCGACTTTAAATATTTGGAAGTTTTTCCTAAATATTCATGAACAGAATATTAAGTATGTGAAATATTCTTCTTTTTTTCACGTGTCTTCTTGTTGTGTTTTTGATTCCCTGTGGGGGTTTTTTTTCTACCTTTCTTTTGTTTGTTATTTATAATGCTGCTGTTAATTTTTCATTCATATAAAAATCTCTCTTCGCCTGTAGACTGGTGTGTGTTGTTGTCCCAGTGGGCGGGTCTTGTTCGCCTGAAGGATCGCTCGGCTGTCCAATCAGAGCGCAGACACCGATGCGCGCCGGAAGAGCGCAGCAGCAGCAGCAGCAGCAGCACACGGGACCGAAATGGCGTAGCGCGCGGTCCTCCGCCGCAGCAGCGCAGCGGGGCCAGGCTCACCGAACATCTCAGAGCCTGGCCCCCCGTTCTCAACCGACGAGTATAATGGAGATGACTTTTAGTTCCAGTTCACTCGGTTCGGAACCAGCACGAGATCACCGGAGACGGTACGTGCACGATGAGTGTTGGCATGTGCTGCAGGAGCTTGTCTTTGTCTAATCTTTGTGTTGCAGTTTCGCATTCCAGCACTTGCGTCACTCGGTAGATGGTCGTGCATTGTGCAGGAGAAGAGATGCACGTTATTTGGTTGTGTATTAATATTCATTTTCTTTGTTCTTTCAAGCACTTTGTCCTTTCCTTTCATAAGTCCTCTAGAACTAATAACTATATTGTTAAACGAGAATGCAGATCTTAATTAACCTGCTTTGTCTTATCAAAACAGTGCCCTTCATATGTCATATCAAGAAGAGAAAGGAACAGTCATGAAAGGAACTCATGACCAGGTAGGTCAATTTGTGCAGCAAAAATAACACAAGATACTTCCTTGTAGAAGGGCTGGGTATTGACACTGATTTCACGAATTAATTTGATTCAGATTCACAAGCTCTTTATTAGATTCTGATTTCAATTCATTTGGATATACTGTATATCAGGTACAGTACATGTTATGTACTAATGTTATAAACTATACAGGGAACCCTGTCATTTGGTACATTTCAATAATATTAGAGGTTAAATGAACAAGTCCAAACTTTTAAATTAAATTGCTGTTTATTTTTAGCATTAAAACCAACACAAAAATATAGTTTGATTTATACGATATAAGTTAAAACACTTCAATTAAATTTAGGTTGATTTATACAAACATTTAAATTGCTTGTAGTACATGCAAGTTGTACTGTTTCTTTCCATGTTTAATATTAAAGATTGTCAAAATAGTATTTATTGTTTGAATTTTGGATAAAATTGTCATAATTTGAAAGCTAATATTGTTAGGGCTTACTGTGATTATTGGATGGCAAGAGTGCTACAAATAATGTTTACTGAAGTTTTGTTCACGCATCAACAAAATAGCATAAACTAAAAGATCGATCTTGGGATTTAAAAACTGATATTGGTTTATCAAAATAAAGATTGATTAAAATCAATATATGTCAACCCAGCCCTAGCTCCTTGCCTTGTCTGATCTGTTTCATATGTCCGTTCTGTGCAGATGAGACCATCATGTCTTTGTTCTTCAAACTTCTCTCCATCCCGATAAGTTGACTGTCCTCCAGCGTTATTTCAGGGAAATGTTTGTTCAGCATACCAACTGTCTTTGGTCTATGAACATATCATCTCTGCACTTTGGAGACGACAACTGAAGTTGTTTTTATCCATGAAAGAACCATAAGCTCTTCATGTGTCCAAAAAAAACACAATTGTGCCACAGTACAGAGCCATCTTCTGGTCATATTTGTTATAAATAAAATCCAGTGTAGTATTTATATGGTTGCAGGTTGTGTTAAAAGTGAAAATGGAAATAGTGGAAGCGCACTTGCTTTGCAGGTAAAACAAATGCACATTTCAAAACTAAATCATGCAAGCAAGATGAAGTAGCTTCATCCAACAGTTTTATTATCTGCAGATTAAGTGCCTAGACACGTTTTTTTAAAAGCTCCCATCTCTCGATTATCTATTTCCATGGCTTAGCTTTAAACCTACCAGTAAAGCACTACTTGGTCATTTATTTAGTCTTGAAAATGGCTGAAAATTTAATTTCTGAGACAACAAACTGTAGACAGATAGCTGTTCTCTTAATTCAGAACTCATATTGGTGCTTTTGCAAAACCACAAACCATGCTTTCATGTTTTCTATGTACTTGTACTGACAAACCAAGACAGACAGTGGCACACAGACCTGAGCATAAGCTTTATAAATTCCACAGTTAAACCTTTCTAGTGGGGGTGGGGCGCTAATGAGATGCAGGACATAATGAAATATAATTATTTTACTACCTCAGAAGTTACCACAGCTCAGACCCACACAGCAAGCACTCCGATCAAACTATATTCACATGCTTTTCTCTCAGTAATGTAAATAAGTCATTGTCAGATGGTTTGGAAATCATTTGGAAGAGAAGTGAGCGTGTTTCTTTTCACTTCATGTATGTTATTTTATTAATAGGTTTGGAATATCACACAAATCATATAGAAACCTTGTAGTTCACTGGTCGGACACTGGCGGCCAAAAGTTTGGAATAATTACGTTTTTTTAACTATTTTTGAAAGAAGTCTCTTCTGCTCACCAAGGCTGCATTGATTTGATGAAAAATACAGTAAAACAGTAATACTAGGAAATATTATTACAATTTAAAAACAGTTTTCTATTTGAATATTTTTTTAATGTAATTTATTCCTGTGATGGCAAAGCTAATTTTTTTCATTTTCATAGCAGACATTACTTGGTGTCACATGATCCTTTATTATTGTTGTTAGTGTTGAAATCAGCTTTAGATTTTAGACCATGACATATTTTTACAGGATTTTTTGAGTAATAGAAAGTTAATTGAACAGCATTTATCTGAAATAGATTTTTTAGTAACATTATTACTGTGTCACTTTTTCACTTTTCAATTTAATGCATTCTTGCTGAATAAAAGTATTAATTTCTTTCTTTTTTTAAATCATACTTATAACTTTTACAAGGAAGTGTGTCACAGTTTCCATAAAAAAAACATTAAGAAGCAAAAATTGTTTTCAATGTTGATAAAAACAAAAAATGTTTCTTGAGCACCAAATCAGCATATTAGGTTGTATCCTAAAGGATGATCTGACACGGGAGCAATGTATGCTGAAAATTTTGCTTTGCCATTACAGGAATAAATTACATTTTGAAATATATAAAAATAGAAAACAGTTATTTCAAATTGTAATAATTTTACAAAATTACTGTTTTTACTGTGTTTTTGATCAAATAAATGTAGCCTTGGTGAGCATAAAAAAAAACATAAAATCAAAACCATTAAAAAGGTTTGACTGCCAGTATCTATTTGTCCTACATGTTTTCCAAGAGACTATACAGAGTGAAATAAACGTGTCATTTTCATTCAGTAACATTCTCATGGTTATCATCCTCATTAGGCCTGAAGAAAGGCAGTAGAATGGTTAAATGTTAGACCCTGGTCACAACGTTTTTAAATAGTTGTTAATAGTTTAGTATGTTTTAATGTATCATCTAAAATAGATTATGGCAAGTTGGTCACAGCCTTTGCTCGGTCCTCAGCAACAGTGCACTGTGAACATAGGAATTTAACTTCATCTGTGTTGAGAAAATGTACCCAGTTTTTGTTTTGTTTGTACAGTAGTTTCTATCATATGGATTGGTAGAAATAAGAGTGTCATGTACTGAGTATGAATTTTCATGGGAGAAAGAGTAGTGAGGCCTCAGTGTGGGAAATGTGCAATATTTGTTTCTTTCCTTTGTCTTGTTTTGAGATGAATATGTATATTGTACAAACAAGTGACAAGTTGTTCGCAAAAACAACAAAATCACCAATGTCTTCCATTAAATGATGTATAGTTTCATCCGCTTGCTTTAAGGTGGCGGGATTTGTAGTGCCAGCATAAACATGGCCATGCATGTACGATAGCGATGCTTGCTGAGTTTAATAGTCGTAGTGACATTCAGTATATGCTATAATAAAGTCGTTTAGAAAATAAAATAGGCAGATAATGATTTAGTTAGTAACCACCATGGATGCAGCATCCACATCTTGATTGATTTGATTAAGAGGCGACTAGGCCAGTCATTTTCACTCATGCTGAGTTTGTTCGTTTTAGTTTTTAATCGGCAAACACAGTTGTTTATCCACAGGTAATCACAATTAGTTAATAATAATGTGTTGTAGCATGCTGAGGATTAGAAAAATGGCGGTTGGTATTGACGTGCAGCTAGCCATGCTGAAATACATATGTATGTTTCATAAGCACTGTGTGAGTTTGTCCTAGTTTGTACTGTGCAAAATTAAGTTCTGGGCCCAAAATAGTTGACTCAGTTCAAAACAACAGTCCCTAACAGGCAGAAAATTTTGCTCGGTGGCTTGGAAGTAGTAAAGAGTTTCATTTCATACCTGTTTCAAGATAATTCCTTTGGAAACAGTTGATCCTGAAACGTTATTTGGTCTGTAATAATCGGACACAAAGAAGACTAAAGTATTCTCGTCCTGATTTGAAAGGGTAACCTAGAACTGTGTTTGTATTCATACCTCTAATATTGCATTCTCCATCAGGTAATGTTGTCTCAGACTAGAGCTGTGGGTAGATTATTCTTAGTAGCAGAAACTCTAGATTTTAAAGTAACATTTAGTATATTAAGTGGCATAAAGCAATTATCAAAGCATTGTAATGTAGATAAATACCTCAATGACTGGAATGCAAACTATATTTTTAAATATATTCAAAGATATGCAAGCCATGATGTGTATTAAGTTCAATGTTTAGAAGCAATAATCACTTTATGCATGAATTATAGTGTCGGAATAGTTCAGTGGTGTTTGTGAAATAGAAACCTGTAGCATATTTGTGACAGTGGTAAGTGTTTTATTCAGAACATCCCATTGCTCATATTTGGTAGCACAGAACTAGCTGTTAACAGCCCTATTATTCATTGACACCAAATAAATATGTGAAGCTAGCACCAAGGGTCTGACAAACATGAAAGACCTTTTTTATTTTGGACAGGTGGAAGAAAGTTGATGGGTAGTATATATATATATATATATGCAGGGCTTATGCCCTTCTATTGACCTTGCATGTTTACATACAAACCATTGTGGAATGCACATAAGCTGTATGTATATTTACAGCTTATTTTCATTAACAGCAATATGAGCAGTGTTCTGGTAGCAGTTTGAGACACTCTGATGATTCATTGTCTCAGTGAATCCTGGGTAAACAATATACCACAATACATTCACACAATGAAAAAGATCTATTGGAAATTAACTAGTATTTTTTTAATAAGAGTGCAAAAAACATTTGTTGATGCATGGTAGAAGTGGATAAAAAATGTTTTGTGCTGCATGCAATAATTAAGCTTTGCTTGAACATATATTTATGCAGAAATGTGATAAATCTATGAGTGAACCAATGTTGTGACTTTCTTTTCAAATGCATGAAATCCCAAAGGTTTATCGCTGCTGTAAATTATTCACAGATGTATTCATTAAAATGTTACTTTTTTGGATTTGAGTATTGTATGATGAAAATTTAACAAGTCTGTGATTCAAGAGGCAAGATACAGTACATTTTAGCAAAACTAACAATTGTGAGTTTAAATGGAATAAAATGAGAAGTTCTTTTTCATGTTCAATGCATAGTGCAGAACATAAGTTTATATGCTTTGATGACCTGATTTGCGTTGCTGATTTTGCCTCTGAATGTGAAACTCTATGCTTAGTCTGATCTATGCACTACAGATGCACCCCGCATGATTTTGTACAAAAAATATTAAATTTTAGCAATAAAAAAAGCAGCATGGTGCCAATCATAAACATGTGTTGTGTTTTCTTTCTTCAGTGTTATATTCATCTGGTAGTGTAAGAGATTAGATTAGTCATTTTTCTTTAATACAACAATATATACTTTTATTTACTGTTATACAATTCCTTTCTCGGCACATTGTGTAAATAAAGAAATACAATAACCAATCTAGTATTTCACTCATTTTAAACATTTCCAAAGAATGAAACTTATTCAATACATAATACAAAAATATATATACACTTTATTTAAGCAGTTATAACATAACTACATATTCAATGCCTGGCATTTCTTTAGCTTACATTGTGTGCGCACAATTTTTCCATCATTCCTTCCAGAATCTTCACCTGCTTCAGCTGAGCTTCTAAATCCTGCTTCAGCTAAAAAGAGGAGAAAAAAAAAAAACTTCACAATGTTTAACCCAACTGAGTTGAGTAGCTGTAAAGGCAACCTATAATATAATTGAATATAATATAATGTTGATCCCCTTCTGTAAAATAAACTGAATATTTATGGGCATAAATACCTCTTTAATATTTTTGTCCATGAGACTGTGTTTGAAGTTGATTTTGGAGGCTTTAACACATGTGCCACTTCTTAGCATGTAGCTAAAATGTAAAACATTTGTCAAATTAAAAAATTATAAATTATTTTCATTATTAAAAGTGATGCAACCATTAGCAAAAAATTGACTTAAGAATCCATTTAAAAAAAAAAGTTAAATGAATAGTTCAGCCAAAAATAAAAATGTACTTACTCTCAGGCCATCCAGACAGTAGATGAGTTTGTTTCTTCTTCAGAACAGATTCTGAATAATTTAGCAATACATCACTTGCACACCAATGGATCATTAGCAGTGAACAGGTGCCGGCATAATGATATTCCAAACAGCTAATAAAAGCATCACAGTAATTCACAAGTAATCCACATGACTCCAGTCACACAAACATGCAGTTTTACACTTTACAAGATGTTAATTGATGGACTGGAGTCGTGTGGATTACTGGTAGATTATGATGATGTTTTATCTGCTGTCTGGACTCTCCTTATGACGGCACCCATAATGTAATGCTACATTTCCCCAAATGTCTCCTGAAGAAGAAACAAACTCATCTACATCTTGGATAGCCTGAGGGTGGATAGATTTTTAGCAATTTTTCAATTTGGGTGAACAATTCCTTATATATAGAAATGCACTTCTGTTTATGTGGACATTATAACAAATTACACCCACCAGTTTATCAGCTCTTTTCGTAAAAGGAAGAGGTTTCGTAAAGCAGACAGGTGCTCTGGGGTGGAGTGAACAACCAGGCCAACGGCGCCATGGCAACCAGCACAGTGAAGGACTTGGTAGGTCCTACAGACAGAGAAACCACAGGATGATGGGACATCCAGCACATACACATGCTGGACATAAACTGAAGCGGTTGAGATCAACACACAGCAATACTTACGAGAAAGCCAGATGACCATTCAAGCTCAGCTCCAGCTTTTTGTTTACCCTCACATCCTCAGTAACTTCTTCAAAGGGAAAGATTAAAACGCAGTGGTTATCATCACAACACAGTCACCCACGTGTTTGGTCTTCGGTGCTTTTTACAAAAGTATTCAAGGCTGCATTCATATCGTCAGAATTTTGAGTCTGCATGCTTTTAAAAGTATTCCTAGAACAACTTACTCAAACAAATGATACTCTGGAGGCTCTGGACTTCCCCACAGATGCCGAGAGAGTCTCCAAGCACTGTGTTGCATGTCATGCATTGTAGAACACTGCAGTTCCTATAGTCTACCATACAGACTTCTCCGTCCTTCACCGCTCTTAGCTGATCTGCAATTGAGCTAGTCTGTGTCGAGTCACATGGACCGATATCATAAGAGCTTTCGAGAAAACTTCGAGTGCTGCTCGACATGATTACATAAGCAAGTTCTGTTGTTTTAGCTCACACAAGTTCAAAAGACGCAACCACGTTCATTCATTTATGAGCTTGAACTTTAGGTGGCGCCCTAAGCCGCTTAATCAAGCCCCGCCTTTGCCGAAGCCTTTAAGCCAATCAAAACCAACGAAACATAAACGCCACTTTCTATTGGATGTAGTGTTGGGTCGTCACGGGCTTCTCAACCAATCATCTAGCGGAAAAGGCTGGTTTTGAAACACGTTATTTTTCAAACGGCAATCCCACCTAAACAAACCGAGCTGAAGATCACAGAGTCGTCAATTTCAGTAATAGTTATATAAATTATCTGCAGATGATTGAGTTTATCCACAATATGGATTTGGATTCGCTGAAATATGCGGAATTGCAGCGCCTCGCGAAAGAGGTTGGACTGAAAGCAAATATGAAGGTAAATCGCGTTTACTACGGTACGTTACAGGGACTCAGTGCTGTTTACCTAAAGCCATTCCATGTGTTACCTTACTAAATTACCTGTGTTTTGCATGAGTGAATGTAGATTCGTTAAATATGTTTTAATACGAACGCTGTACTAATTAAAGTATTGTAACTTCTCTATAGATTTTGAGTTAACTGTTATGTTGAAATCACAAACCTTTCGTTTAGAGAGTGTGTGTGGCTGAACGTTATCTATAACGTTATTTACATTTAGTCATTTAGCAGACGCTTTTATCCAATCTAATCTACTTTATTAAATGCTCGATGCTTATTTGTTTCTAGGCTGAAAAGTTGTTGAAAGCTTTAAAAGAACACTTTTCACAACAACAACACCAGACGTCTGAAAATGTGAGTATTATTTTTGTGCACTGTCACCACAATCTTTCTGAAATAGGAAGAGTTGCTGTAACAGAATTACATTGCATTGTTTGCAGGATAATGATGCAGCCACCGCGGACGCGCACGCAGCCGTGGACGAGCAGGGCGCGCACACTGCAACGTTTGTGACCGAGCGCCGGGGAAAAGGCCGCACTGCCAAGAGAAAGCTCAGTGACTCCACATCTGTCACTGCTCAGGTATTCATGAGCATATGTAGAATGCAGTTTTATTTTCAATGTGGACGGTTTCATCTTTTTCTTTTTGTTATATCCACGTCTTGGGTTTTGTAATTAATTTTTTTTATATGTTATATTTAGAAAATAGAAAAGCCTGCACAAGAGGAGGGCCGAAGCGGCTCCAAGAGGAGGAAGGTGTCCTCACCTAAGGACACACAGACACCAGTTCCACCTGAAGCATCTGCTAAAGAAGATCCTGTGGAGAAAGTTCTAGAATCAGAGGAAACCAATCCAGACTCTGAAGGTGCTCCTGCAGAGCCAAGTGTTAAAGGTTAAAACCGCCTTGATTTTAAGTTGCTCACTGAGAGTAATGTCATTAAATAATTTTTAATCAAGATCTAATAAATGAGATGGATAAGTTACCTTGTGATTTGTTCCTGCACAACGTATGTGGTGTTGACTATTAAAACATATATATTGCAGGTGTAGGGAGGAGAACAGTGGGTAAAATCCCTCGTCTTGAGGGCCTGATGAAGAGAAAACCTGCACTGCGGCCGACAACTCCTAGTAATAAGATCCTTCTAACTTTATACACTAAAACAAAATATATTTTCCAGTTTCTGTACTATTTAAAAGACAGTTGTTTCTTCTCGTTTAGTTCACTGTTTCACTTGAGAGCATTAAACATGTAACCAAATATTCTGAGCTCTGCCCTTGAGTAATGTATTTGCAAATCACTCTTCCCTAGACTTCAAGAAACTCCATGAGGCTCACTTCAAAAAGATGGAGTCCATCGATTCTTATGTCCAAAGGAAGAACAAACAAATGGAGGTGCTCAGGAATTCTGTCAAGGAGCTGAAGGTAACAATGAGAGTGACACCCTGGCCTGTCAAATAATAATAACCAGTGTTATTGTCGTTAAAGAGATTGTTCACCCAAAAATGAATATTCTGTCATCATTTGCTCACCCTCATGTCGTTCCAAACCTGTATGACTTATTTTATTCTATGGAACATAAAAGAAGTTATTTTGAGGAATGTTGGTAATCAAACAGTTTTGGTTTCCATTGACTTCCACTGGAGAAAAAATTGGAAACGCTATTAAAAAAAAAAAAAAACACACACACACACCCATGGAACCAAGTTCCACAGAAGAAAATAAGTTTGCAACAACATAAGGATGAGCAAATGTGACAAATATTTACATTTTTAGGTGGACTATCACCTTAAAACTATTGAAACATTTTTTTGTTAGTTGCAATAAAACAAAATATAAATATTAGATGAAAACTATATATAGAACTATAACTGATGTAGCTGACAAAAAATATTATTTAAAAAAAAAAAAAACTAAAATAACACTGGTTTGAACAGTGTAGTTTGAGTTCCAAATGTTTTGTTTATTAGTGGTTTATTTTTTTTTTTTTGTAATTTTAGACCCTGTCAGAGAAGACGCTGATGAAGTCAGTGGAAACAAAGGCTCAAACTGTAAGTCACCAAACAGCTTGAATATCAGCTGTAGTATCAATCTGTGTGTCATATGATTCATTGTGAATTCACATACATACACTATAGTGGCAAAAGTATTGGATCACCCCCTTCTAATGAACAGGTTTGACTACTTTAGTAATTTCCATGAGTACAAATCTTAATGTTTAAGCATACAATGATATTCTAGGGAATTGTGTGCTTCTAATTTTAAAGCAACCGTTTGGACAGGACCCTTTTCTATTCTAACATGACAATGCCTCTGTGTATAAGGCAAGGTTCAAAAAGAAATGATTGATTCAGTCAGTGTGGAAGAACTTGACTGGTCTGCAGAAAGCCAAGTCCTAATCCAAGCTGAACACCTCTGGTGTGACTTTAAATGCATATCTTGAGCCAAAAACTCTTTACCAAACACCAATGACTTGTACATACACTCTATGGACAAACGTATTGGGACACCCCCTTCTTTAAAACAGAAAAAGGCACTTCCAAAACTGTGGCAACAAAGATGGAAACATAATGCATATATTTAAAAATTGTATTTCCATCAACTGTTGCAACAGTTTTGGAAGTGTCTAAAATGACTGTACCCATATGTACAAGTCATTGGTGTTTGGTAAAGAGTTTTTGGCTCAAGGTCTGCATTTAAATTCACACCAGAGGTGTTCAGCTTGGATTAGGACTTGGTTTTCTGCAGACCAGTCAAGTTCTTCCACACTGACTGAATCAATCATTTCTTTTTGAACCTTGCCTTATACACAGAGGCATTGTCATGTTAGAATAGAAAAGGGTCCTGTCCAAACTGTTGCTTTAAAATTACAAGCACACAATTCCCTAGAATATCATTATATGCTTTAAAATTAAGATTTGTACTCATGGAAATTACTAAAGTAGTCAAACCTGTTCATTAGAAGGGGGTGACCCAATACTTTTGGCAATATAGTGTAACTTATCAAGTTGTCATTTTAAATAATGTCATTTTTATAAAATTGTGGAAAAAAATCTCACATCTTGTTCAAATAGAATTGAAACAAGTATGTTCTTTCTGGAACTTTGACCTGAATCATAAGTAAACTTTGGTATTGTCTCCCATTAGAAGGTGCCTGCTAGCAGAGTGTCTCTCTTCAGTCCTGGAGTGCAGGAGAAAAAAACATTGGCAGAAAAACGCAGGCTCACTCAGCAGTCTGCCAGCAAGTCTGCTTTGAAGGACAGCACCACCTTCAGGCCATCTATCTTCACCACTAATAAAATCAATGTCCGGTAAATATGGGCTCTAGTTCGCTTACGTTTATAATGCTTTTAGTGTTAAAATTGAGGTGCTAAAGCCAAGCATTGAATTAAAGTGTTTAAATAGAACATAGTTTATTATAATAGAACTAATTTTTTACAGCTGTACTTAAATGTTGACTGCTGTGTTTCCTTCTCTAGGTTCTCACAAACCACTCACGATAACGAATACAAGCGTTCACTGGTAAAGACTCCAGCTCGAATGTCTCCTCTCATCCCTCTTACCTGCACTCCAGGGAAGAAATCTGATGTTCCTACCAAACCTGATCTTAATAAAAGTGTTGGTGCTATCAAAACACCTGGTAAGAGTAATGCCATTAGATTGCGCTAATAATTTATCAAAAAAAAAAAAAAAGATTTTATGAAGTGTTGGTTTTAATTGTTGTTTTTTATTTTTTTTTTGCTTTCTTTTTTGCAGGAGTTACTCCATTTGTTTTTAATGGGAACAACAGTATGTCAGTCACCCCTGGTGTCACCAAGAACACCACATTTGATCTGAAGGCCAGTCTCTCTCGTCCACTCACCTACAAACCACACAAAGGTATGTCCACACTCAGACAGGGTTCATACAAGGTGCTTTAAGTGCTTGAAGTACTTGAATTTGACTTTTTGAAATTGAAGTCCTGGAAAACCCTTGAAAACAGCCATATTTATGAAAAGGTTCTTGAAAAGTACTTGAACGTTTAAAAGGTAGTATATATGAAATTGGTGTTAATTTTTGTTTTTTCGACAAAAACTATCTTTTCTCGCTAAATTTACGACGTAGTGCGTCTAAATACAGAGCTACTTCACCTGGCTGCCCGGAGCGCACGCGATCTTGCGATATTACTCCTTGAGGTGAAAAGTGGTCTCGCGATATCAGTATAAAGTTGAGTTTGTGGTAACACCTTTGATGGTACTTGCATTATATTGTTCGGACTTTTATTGCATGTGCTGTTTGTTTGGGTTTCATCTGGGAACGCGTATAAAGTTATCATTTACAAGCGTGGAGCGAGTCTGCATCTCAGCAGCTCCGTCCACAAACTCTTCCTCTGCATAATGCTGTAAGTTTGGTTTGCTTAACCTTCATCTAGGAAAACAATGTGCGTTATCTCTCTAGATTTATAAAGTAAATCTTTTAGAAACCCATGCCAGAACAGGAGAATACATCAACATATTTCTATATTCGATTTGTTGTACATTGCGATTTCAAAATAAAATTTAAACCCTCGCTTTGAGTTTGCCAAATATTAAAATTATATGGATTTAAACGTCATTGAATCACGCTGTAAAGTGAAACATCACCAGGCCGCCGGCGCCCTCTGCAGGTATTTGTTATAAACTTATAATACTTAATGTACTTAAGTTGGTTATGTTCATTATTATGTAGTATAGGCGTATTACTTTATATATTTTAACAGTGTTGTTCAATAAAACCATGTGATTACTTGGTCTTGATACTTTATTCAAACCAATTATTATAGTCTCATCGTTAGTTTAATATATATAAATGTAGTCATACTAAAGCCTGTTTTTCACTTAGGTCTATTTTTATTACTTAAAAATACCGGATTACTCAATTGTCAAAATAATCAGTAGATTACTTGATTACCAAAATAATTGTTAGTTACGGCTTTAGATTAGTTAAAATATTTAAAAATACATCTACATTGTTTCGCGGAGCACAGCGTCTTGCTTTTTGTGATTTTAAAAGACAAAATATTTTGTCATTGAAAATTTCTTAAAAATAAAAATAAAAAATTAAAATATTGTCTCGTTCTAGTGAACTAAGTATCTTTATTTTGTCTCATCTTGCGAGCTAAATGTATTGTCACACCCCTAGTGTCCATGAACGTGATATAGCTCATAATTTTCCAAGTGTATGATGAGGCTTTTACTCTTCAGGTTAATCATATATTCATGAAAAAAATCACTTTGAATAAGGAAATTGATAACTTTGCCATAGTATCCTTTCAAATGTTAAAATTGCCACAGCCATTGCTTGCTTCGCATGTGCTGCATATTATTTGTAACATTTTGTTTTATTCATTTATTTATTAGAATTTGAAAGATAATAATGATATTGTGATCTCTGATTTTAGTCCTTGAAAAGCAAAAAAGTAGTGCTTAAAGTCCTTGAAAGTCCTGGAATTTCATTTTGCAGTTTCTGTATGAACCCTGTTCAGACAAAAATATGAATTACATGCCCAGTACTAACATGTCAGGCAGTACTTCCTTGAACTGAATTGTATCTGCTTGCTTTTCATTGTCTTCATTTACCTCTGCAGGAAAACTGAAGCCTTTTGGAGCTCAACAGGAGAACACAGCACTTAATAAATCTGTTCACAATGATTCTGGTGTGACTGTTCCTTCACACCAGAAAAACTATAAACAGCACCAAGTTCAAACCAGGTGAGATGCTTATTTTAGTTGTGCATTGATTGGTCACTAGTGTTTAATCGAGTCAGTTTTTTTTTCTTTGGGAATACTTTTATTCAGCAAGAATGCATTTAATTGATAAAAGTGACAGTAAGGACTTTTACATTGTTACAAAAATTCTAATTCAAATAAATGCTGTTCTTTTGAACTTTATATTCAAATCTTAAAAAAATGTAACAAGGTTTCCACCAAATAAAAAGCAAGCAGTTTTCAAAACTTTTTTCAAAACTGATAAGAAATTTCTTGAGCAGCAAATTTGCATATTAGAATGGCTTTAAATTGTAACAAAATTTCACAATATTATTTATTTTACTGTATTGATCAAATAAATGCAACTTTGGTGAGCATAAGAGACTTCGAGAACATAAAAAAAAAAATCTTACTACTCCAAACCTTTAAACTCTAGCATACATTTGAATTTCCTGTGTCTCATTATCTGAAATGAAACTTCTCCACATCGAATATGTTTTGCCTTTTAATTTTCAGAGAGGAGCGACGTGCCAAGCACACAGAAGACCGAAAACAAAAGAAAGAGAAGACGTTGGGTGCAAGGCGAGGTCTGGTCATTGCCTAACTCCAGTGTTTTTACTGTTTTGCTATCTTAGACTCTCACTGTACATGTTTAGCTTTTGTCTTTTCTATTCCAAAGTTTTGTACATATTTTGCTCTTCTGTAAACACTTGTTTTTTTTTGTTTGTTTTTTTTTTTGCTAAGTTAATATGCTTAGTATGAGGTGAGGTCATCCAACAAAAGCATTAATTTTTTAAGTCCATATATAGATAAGGATATTATACTTAAATGGTTTTGATATGTGTCAAAAGAAAGTGTTTGCCCTGATGTATTTTTAGTATGAATGGTTATTTGTACTGGGCTTCAATTAATTGTAAAGACAGAAACAGTAAACTCAAACCATTGGTCACACAAAATGTTTATTTGAACTTGAGCGATTTTCATAAATGATCATTTTGTACTACTTTGTCTTAAATGTGGTCATTTTGTTTGTGTGTGTATGTGTAAAAGATTTTGGCCTTAAAATGTCCATTGAAGTTTTTAATTAATAAATCTGTGTCTGTCTGTCATCTACGATTGCTGAATCTTGTTTAATCCAGTTAGATCTCTGGGTTTCTCTTGTAAAGCTCGTATGTGAACTCCTCTGAGTGAGCAAGGTCATTGCACAGACCAATGAAGTCAATCTCCAGCTGAAATAGACCGTCTGCTTTATCCCCCAAAGTAAAACCAATACTCTTTACCTAAAAGCACAAACAAGTTCTGATTTAACAGACTGAGGTATGTTATAATGAATCTGTGTCATAATGTTCATAAATATATAATCAGAGGAAAAATAAGAACAAAGATTAAATGCTTATATCAATTACTAGATAAACTATGAGGAGACATACTGACCTTATCTAACCAGAGGACATGCTGGTCATCCTGTATTCTTCCCCGGCTGGAAAGGAAAAACTTGGAGAACGGGATCTGTAAAAGTGTTTTACAATTAACAGATAAGAAGTTTGGACTAAATATTACTGCCATTCAAGTGTTAGCGGTTAAGTTTTTTTTTTATTTAAATGATTGATTAATAATAAAATTTATAAAAACAGCATTTATTTGAAAAGTTTTTTTTTTTTTTTTTTTTAAAGGATCAATGTTTCTCTACTGAATAATTAAATATTTTTTTAAAAATTCTTACTGACACCAAACTTTTAAACAGTAGTGTAAAACAGATTGATTTGGATGCACTTTCATATGAACTTTAGATGAAGTGTGTTCTAGATTTTCATTCAATGTAAATTTCTTAAGACCTGCCTTGACATCCTGCCAGTAGGGTCCCCCTCTAGTGTAGAGGAAGTAACTGTAGATGTCATCTCTCTGATGAGAAAAGAAGGTTTCCGCAGACATGTTTACCATCCATGGTCTTCCATCTCCCCAAATACGCATACGTAACGTGTTGAAACGTGTTGAAACTTTTTTCTATCAAATGAGGCCTGCAAAAGAAAGGAATGTTTTAAAGGACAAATTACAGATTATTGCTCCTTTACTGCTCACTTTAAATGCATAAAAGCTGTGTTAATCAATACTGCTCCCTTCTAATATCTTACTCTTATGTAACATGCAATTATGTAACACGCAACTCGTGAATTATAGTCTCAATGTACTTTCTTTATAAATTGTACCATTATAAATTGAAAACACACCTATAGACTACCATTCAAAACTTTAAGAGTTTTATAACATTTATAACATATTATTACAAGGATGCATTAAATTAATCAAAAGTGACACAAAGACATTTATTGTGTTACAAAGATTTCTATTTCAAATAAATAATGTTCTTTTGAACATTCTATTTATCAAAGAACTAAGAATCCTGAAAAATCAAGGTTTTCACAAAAATATTGAGCAGCACAACAGTTTTGAACATTGATGATAATAAGAAATGTTTCTTAATATGTACCAAATCAGCTTATTAATGATTTCTGAAGGATCATTCATGTGACTGAGGACTGGAGTAATGGCTGCTGAAAATTCAGCTTTTCCATCACAGGAATAAATTACATTTTAAAATTTATTAAAATAGAAACATTAATTTTAAATTGTAATAATATATTTTTTTTTAAAACAAATTTTTAATCAAAGTCTTGGAGAGCACGAGAGATTTCTTTCAAAAAAATTTAAACTTTTGAATAGTAGTGCAAATCCAAGATTAATCTAAACCATGTCTAAACCTTGTTTTTCATGCAATTTTTACAGATCAGATGGGAGTTTACTAAGCAAAGGAAAAACAATTTTAAATGGAATAAGTCATTATATTACAGTTTTATCAACACTTTTCCATAATATTTTTAAAATCAGCTCTTAATACCCGCTGTACAAATAAATTGGTGGCTATCAATGTCCTGTACAAAGATTAGTCATTAACCCATGCAGAAATAAGACAAGTGCAAAAGAGGTCTAAAAGATGATGACAAGGAATTGAATAATGGATCAGATGAAGAGAGGTTGGATCTCGGCACTGACCAGCGGTTGTTTGGAGCGCAGAGTGCAGTATCCACTGTATCGAGTCTCTCCATCACGGGGAGGTGTGGAGCACAAGGTCCCATACAGCAAACACGAGGTGTTGTTCTCGCCCAGTTTGATGTATGCCTCACTGCGACCCCCAATCTCCTGATCGGATGACACCACCCACTGATTGAGACTCTCCGGTCCACGGAACTCCCACTGGACACGTGTTTGTTCCAGCATGTGATCTATTAACGGCCTTCCTTCAGGTCCGGTCCAGTCCAGCGCTGGACAAACTCATCCTTCAACAACCCAATGTGTTTCTTGATACCCTCCACACCTTTGGAGAAATCGAATTGTATCTTTTGCCAGGGCCAGCGGGTGTCTGGAGGCTGGCCTGGTCTGCGGTAATCATGCTCATAGATGCTTCTGGTGCTCAGTATAACTGAGTTTCTCAGGGTAGATGGCAATAACAGAGTCTGTCTGTGAATGACACCATAAACTCCAGACAGTCTTTAATGTTGTCTTTGACACAGCCATTTGCTAGTAGTAGCTCTTCCGATCAGATCAAGCATTCAGTAGAATCCTGAAAAAAATGAAAACACATTTAGTGAAATACATTTTTTTTTTTTAATTTACCATCATATATCATGTCGGTTGATCTTCTGAATTCTAATGTTTTCCCTAATCCAATTCACTAATTTCAGCAAACCCATCACTTCATCACAATTTCACCTTCCAGTTAGGCTCATCAACCATAACTCCTTCAAAAACAGCCAGAAACCTTGGAGTTGTAATTGATGATAAGCTGAATTTCTCAGACCACATTGCTAAAACTGCCCAGTCCTGCAGATTTGCTTTATTCAATATTAGGAAGATCAGGCCCTTTCTTTTGGAACATTGCAACACAACTCCTTGTTCAAGCTCTTGTTCTGTCCAGACTTGACTATTGCAATGCTCTCTTGGCAGGTCTTCCAGCCAATTCCATCAAACCTCTACAATTAATCCAAAATGCCGCTGCAAGATTAATCTTTAATGAACCGAAAAGAATGCACGTCACACCTCTGTTCATCAATTTGCACTGGCTACCAATAGCTGCTCACATAAAATTCAAGGCATTAATGTTTGCTTACAAAACCACCTCTGGCTCTGCACCCCTTTACCTAAATTCAGTACTTCAGACCTATGTGCCCTCTAGAAGCTTGCGTTCTGCAAGTTAACGACGCATTATTGTGCCATCCCAAAGAGGCACAAACTCACTTTCACAGACTTTTTCATTAACTGTTCCCATTTGGTGGAATGACCTGCCCAACTCAATCCGAGCAGCTGCATCCTTAGCCATCTCCAAGAAACGGCTAAAAACACATCTCTTCCATCTTTATTTGACCCTCTAACTCTAGTACTCTCTATTCTAATTCTATTTTATCTATCTCTCTTCTTTTTATTTAAAAAAACACACTTGACCCTCTATCAATTGCATATTTATTCTCTAACTTCTAGCTTTTCTTGAAAAACTAACACTAGCTTTCTTTTTTATATTCTATCTACTTGTTTCTTTAAAAAAACAACAACAACAAAAAACACTAGGTTTCTTTTTTTATATTCTATCCACTCGTTTTCTTTATAAAAAAAAAACTAAACAAAAAACCTTGCTACATGTACTTCATTAGGCTAACTGAGACTTGTCATGGCACTTGCATGTTGTTGCTCTTTTGTTGGTTTTGATTGCTTCTATTGTCCTCATTTGTAAATCACTTTGGATAAAAGCGTCTGCTAAATGACTAAATGTAAATGTAAATGTAATGTAATGCAAGTCAAAATGTCTGTCATCTAAAGCAGGGGTTTACTCTGCAAGGTAGAATAAGAATTTAACGGTGGTATTTCTACAAATATTCTGTTCCGGATTAATAATCCTAAATAACAAGAAAAAATAATTGAAAACTTCAGTTGCTCTGTGGCAGGGGTTTTCAGTTTTTTAGGTACCACAGACTTCCAAATATAATTGTTCTCTTGCATCCTCATCCCAAAATTTAAAAGGGATCTATATAGCTTCTACGTAAATGTCTATATAGTCAAAAATACCTAGATAAATAGTACAATACATAATTATGAAAACAAAACTTGGATTAAAACAAATAAATAATAAAAATAGATTAAAATAAATAATAAGAATTATATTTAAATAAATGAAAAAAAAAAAAAAAATATATATATATATATATATATATATATATATATATATATATATATATATATATATATATGTGTGTGTGTGTGTGTGTAGAACTGTAACTTAATAAATAGTAAATATTTTCCAAATAATATTTTTAATTGGTTCACGGTATATCAATTTTAACTAGGATTAATTGGGTCTTTATACATTAAACTATATGGCTGCATTTTAAATTTTAGTTTGGGGGTCTCCTGCGATCAAAAGACTGAAACCCACAACGGCACATAACACATGTGGGGAAAAGCCCTGAATATCTTACAGCCGTCTCTTTTTGTTGCCAACACTTACACGCTGACTTGACGTTGACTTTGACGAGCAATAGGAATAAATCTCATTTGACTTTATATGACATTCACAAGTCAACACATAAAAGAGCCATTGCGTGATTAGATGTTTTAATGACAGTTACATGTTACAGCTATGTTAAAACACCGAGTGTAACAAATCATAGATAAAAATACATAAATGAACGAATAAACATAAAATATGGCTTGAAAAGCAACTACTCATTTTGCCACTCAAACATGCCATTACGGTCCGTCATATATCTGTCCTTACCTGAAACAAGCACACGTGCTTATGGTCCTACCGACAACAAATATCTCTCGCAGTTGATTCCCGCGCACATCACATTTAGCGATTAACAAATATCATTATAATTTTAGCCAACTGTATGTATGCAGATAATGCATAATTATTAGATACAGCGCATTTCTGATCCTGTTTGTGTAGTCGATGTTTATGGGGGAGACGTGTGCGCATGCGTAGTGCAGCTCTAGCGCCTTTGTGTGGAGGAGTGCGGCGCTGCTGTTTAAACACACACACAGGGGAGCTAGGCAGCTAACCATGGTGAATGTAAAGAAACGGAAAGGTCGGGTCGTGATTGACTCTGACTCGGAGGATAGTGCAAGCGATGATAATTTGGATCAGGTAGGAATATCATTCATGTGAATGTGATCCAAAAACCTCGCTGTTTAGCGATCTCTGAGGCACTAAGGTGTCAGAACTGTATGTGTCTGTTTAAGTCCCATGCTAAGTGATGTGGGAAAGCTAGCTGGTTAGCAGGGGCCTGTTTTCTGGCGTCGTGTTGGTTTTGAGACAATTACAGCTGAATTTGACATATTTGACGTGCTTTTTATTGCCGCCTGCAGCACGCGGGTAATTCGGCTTTACAAAAGCGGCCGCGTGTGTTTAGAACCTTTTCTGCTTCATGACGTCACAGCGCCGCGGCTAAACTTCTATTTCGGTTGTAGCTGGAGAAATATGACGAGAGACTAGAGCGGACTGAAGGTTCTAAAACACGTCCCAGAAAGCAGCTTTTTAATTGGGCAGTTAAAAGTCACATGATGCATGAAAAAATAAATAAATAAATAAAATATGGGAACATGTTCAATAGTAAAATTTACTGTTTTGTCAAAAGAGTTCAAATCAGATGTGTTTTATGATGTGCTGAAAACGGCTAATGGCCATTTGGCCATTGTTTTTTTTTCTCCTGTAAGGTTGCTTTCTTTAGAGTTTTAAACATTCCTTATACAAAGAATAAATAATAATTTGATTTGTGCTGATTTAAGCAAATTAAAATGTTTTAATGTTGGGATGAAGGGATGCCAGGTATCAGATCTGACAGTTTTGTAGTTCATTTAGTCATTAGTAGCATTTGCGTTTTTAGTTTTTTTTTTTTTTTTTTTTAGAAATATTCAATTTTGAATTATTAAAAAAAAACAAGGAATAAATAATTAAAAATTTCAGTTGCTTTGTGACAGGTATTTTCAATCTTTTAGCCAAGGACCACAAAATACGATCGTGTGTGTGTGTGAGGGACCCCATCCTAAAATTGAAAATGCGTCTGTATAGTTTCTTGTATAAAGGCCGAATTTATTTTGTAAGTAAATAAACAAACACATACATAAATAAACAGACTTATAAATATACTTGTAAATATATATAAATATAAAATATTTGGCTTCTTTTAAGTTGCATTATTTTCTACTACCTATAGTACTGTACTGTTTATTTTTGTCTATTTATTTGTTTATTTTAATAATTTTCTATTTATTATAATCTATTATCATCTTTTATCTATTTTTAAAATATTATTTTATTTATATATATATTTTTTTTTTGTATTTAAATTTGAGTTACTTACTTTTATAGTCTTCTATAATTTCTATATTTTCATTCTGTAATTTATTTAGTGTAACATTTTTACACAGTTTTTCATTAAAATTTCCCACAGACACCCTAGCACTCCCTTGCGCACTCCTGGGGTCCCCGGGCCCCATTTTGAAAATACCTGCTCTATGGTGAACAAATTAATTTGAACCATGATACGCCCCCTATAGGCAGCACTCCCTAGGATATGTCTCAACAACCTGTGCGTTTCATTTTCATTTCAATGGTGTTGACAAATTACAGAGCTAGCTAGCTAGCAGACAAACAGACCACAGCACAAACACTAACAGCAGTGTGATTATTGCACTTGATATTGCATGCATATAATATGCTGAGAAGTTCAAAAGTGAAAATGTTATGAATACTAACAGATTAAATAAGTACCATTTCCCTCAAACACAGGTCATAATTGGACTATAAACCCCATGCTCAGTGTGCATTAGACTCTATTTAGCCATATAGTAGCTTGTTATTAAGAATGTTGGATTATAGCTATCCCAAATCCCTCTGTGTTATGTGTTCTAGTACTTCAGGATACAATTAACACATAAGCAGACACCCTGACAGGCACACTCACATATCACTATTCAGGTTCATTAAAATAATAGTACAACTGCTTTTGTTCTTCATAATAGCTGTACAGCATTATTTCTGCCGCCACACCTGCACTACAAGCTTTAAACATAAAGCAACATTTTGTGGAGGAGGATAGATTCCATTATAACAGCTTGAGCATTTTCTTGTTTTTTTTAATGAACAGCAAAGAAAGGGGATTCACCAAGTACAAAAAAATATAAATTGGTGCTTGAAAAAAATTGTAACTCTCAATCTTCCTCTGCTTTTTGCAGGAGCTGCTGTCTCTTGCCAAGAGAAAGCGTGTGGATTCTGATGAACAGGAAGAGCCTGTTAGTAAACCTGCCGCCTCCACAGACTCTGAGACATCAGACAGCGATGATGAGGTAGAAAGCCTTTCTATTATTAAATGTTGGTGCTGATTTTTTTGGATGTTCTCAGTGCAATTAAACATTTGGGTATTCAATACATTTGCTTGAACTGTCTAGAAATATCAATCAGAAAGGTCAGAGTTGGGGAAAGACAGTTGTTCATACTCATCACAACTGGCCTGTTTTATCTGATGTAATTTTGTCACTTCACAAATAAAGGGACTAAGCACTAAATTACCATCACAGTTTTGCTGCATTAGTTACTGTGAGTGAACTTTTCAATCCAGTGGTTTACCTCAGGACTAATGGTATTCCAAGATGTCTGCTAAATCATTACATCAGCACCTTATCATTGGTGGATCCGTAAATGTTAAAGGGATAGTTCACCCAAAAATGAAAATTCTGTCATTAATTACTCACCCTCATGTCGTTCCAAACCGTAAGACCTTCGTTCAGCTTCGGAACACAAATTAAGACATTTTTGATGCAATCCGAGAGCTCTCTGACCCTCCCATAGACCGCAAGGATCCTTACACGATCAAGGCTCAGAAACGTACCAAGGAGATTGTTAAAATAATTCATGTGACATCAGTGGTTCAACCGTAATTTTACGAAGCTATGAGAATACTTTTTGTATGCAAAGAAAATGAAAAGAACTTTATTCAACAATTCGTCTCCTCCGCGTCACCCCATAGCACCATTTTGGAGAGTATCGCATACATAAACAATGTATGCAACGTATGTACGCGGTAGGGCTGGTCAATATAGCAAAAAATTTAAATCTAAAATTTTTTTCTGAACGTTTGACCGATTCTCGATTTTGTTTTTACGATTAAGTAGTCAACTTGAAAAAGTAGTCAACTTTTCTTTATTAGTTCTCTAGTTAAAGGAAATTCTATTCTACCACACATGAAGTTGTCAACATGATGTAAATCACTTGTTAAATATCTTTGCAGAAAAGATGCATGAACTATAACTACATCTTGTACAAACTTGTCTTATACATATATGTTCAGAAATAATAATAAGAAAATGCTTTAAAAAAAATCCCAAAAGTCAAGGTAATTCAAATTCAAAATGACTGAAGGTATATCACCAGTAGACTATTATTAACTATAAATGTTCTGTAAAAATAACAGCAGCTTTCAGCCTGTCACCATGAGGCAAACGTGAAATATCAGACATACAGTAGTAGTAAAAAAATGTTTTATTTGCTTGCGCTGCTTTTCCATTGTTTTTTTCTGTGTAAACATGGATGCGTTTGACTGTTGCACTCAGTGGCGTCTCATGCATGAAACGTCAGTCTAAAAACGTGACACTCAAGTTAAAAGAAGTTCACTCCCATCTACTTGCATGTTTTTCCTATTCCACTACCCACATCGCATCTTTGTCAACACAAAAGCGCATTCTGTGTGAATGGCAGCTAGCGATATGAGAATGAGCTAGAGATATGATATGTGAACGGTTAATCACATGCGCCGACATGCGGTTGGATCATTCTTATCTCTTTACTGTTATCATTGGCATATTGTCAAAGTGTCTAATTTTAATGGTTGATAATATTTCTATTCAAAATCATGATTCCTCAATTTAAAAAATAAAATCTTGGCAAAACATTAAATTCGAATTAATCGCTAAAATCAGAAAAATTGCCCAGCACTAGTACGCGGATATGTTGTTTACGTTCAGATCAAAGATTCTGCTGACACAGTACAGCATACATTGTTTACGTATGTGATACTCTCCAAAATTGCGCTATAGGGTGACGCGAGGAGACGAATTGTTGAATAAGTCGTTATTTTTGTTTTCTTTGCGCACAAAGTATTCTCGTAGCTTCGTAAAATTAGCTTTGGTTGAACCACTGATGTCACATGGATTATTTTAACGATTTCCTTGCTACATTTCTGAGCCTTGATCGTGTAAGGATCCTTGCTGTCTATGGGAAGGTCAGAGAGCTCTTGGAATTCATCAAAAATATCTTAATTTGTGTTCTGAAGATGAACGAAGGTCTTACAGGTTTGGAATGACATGAGGGTAATTAATGACAGAATTTTCATTTTTGGGTGAACTATCCCTTTAATGTAAATGTAAATGCACCTGAGTAGGTGCTATATTTGAATTTGAACTTACTTCTTGACGTTTAAAAAGTGTTCTATATAGTATCAATATGGGTACGGATGTAAATTTTCAATCATTTCCATGATCGATGGTCATTAAAATTAACGATTGAGTAATCGTTAACCTTAATACTGCAAATTGCGTCTATTGCAGTGGCAAATAGTAACTGGCATGACAGAATGTGCAAATGCCACCCAAAACGCCAGCTTCCTCACCCGAATGAAAGGGGTTTTAGTCTAAATAAAAGGCTAGTAGCAGCCGGATTGTAAAACAAATAGATGTGATTATGATCATTTGATAAAATGAAGAGACAGCGCCGTAGTTACGTTTGGGATCATTTTACTTTGTTGGCTGTTTCGTATCCTGTCACAGAGACCACTGAATGTACTTCTTTAAATGGTTTCATGGTGCTTGTTGTTGTATTTTAAAACACAATCATAATGTTTGCAACTGACATTATCAGCATTTAAAATAAAATGATCCTAAATGTTACTATGCCGCATGGTCAGTGAACTGCTTCCACTGGCGGTGCTACTGCAAAACACTAATGCTCATATGAACATTTTTTATGTGAGTATTATGATACAAGTGAGGTACAAAGCTTTGTTTATAAGAGAAATAATTGGTTAGCAGGCAAATGTTACATCGCGACCATGCTTTTGGATTCATGCTGTTCAAGCCTACTGTGGGGAAAATAATTATTTGATCCCCTGCTTTGTAAGTTTGCCCACTTAAAAAAAAAAAAAAGAAGGGTTTATCATTTTTATGGTAGGTTTTAGGGATGTCAACGATTAATCGACAATCGATTAATTGTCGATAAGAGATGCATTCGATTAAAGCTATCGATGGTCGATTAAGCAATTTCATTTTGGGGTGCGTGTGGCTCATGCGCAAAACACGTGCAAGCGGCTGTGAGTGACGGTGACGAGGGCTGGATCTTTGGCGAAAATTATACACTAACGTACAAATTACGCTTTTAATGTGATCCTAACTTTAAAAGTACATTAAAACAGAAATCATATACATTTATTTTGTATTGAAATGTAATTACTAAGTCATGTTTAATTCCCAGATATAATTGTTTCATACCGGGCTGTGGGACATGTGCAGGACAGGTCTATATATAGGCTTAGGCTATAATTCGTAATTTAATTCTTTAATTAATAAGTTACTCAAGAGATGCGAAAACTGATTAAAAGTGAATGACAATAAAATAAACCTGCGAAATTAGAGGGTGAGACGGTGAGTATTTGGGAAAAGAAACAGTAAATATTATTAAATTCCTGGACTCATGACCAACTGGCAGAACAGAACATAAAGCCACGTATGGCTTTAAATGTACATGCATCGAACAGCATGAATGCAAACGCATAGTCACGATGTAACATTTGCCTGCTAACCCATTATTTCTCTTATAAACAAAGCTTTGTACCTCACTTGTGTCATAGTCGCATTAAAATGTTTCATGTGAGCAGCAGTGTTTTCTGTAGCACCGCCGGTGGAAGCGGTTCTCTGACCGTTCGGCGCATCCCCACGAGCCGCAGTTACATTTGGGATCATTTTATTTAAATGCCAATAATGTCAGTTGGAAACATTGCGATTGTGTTTTAAAATACAACAACGAGTACAATGAAACCATTTAAAGCGGCACGTTCAGCAGTCTCTGTGACGGGATCTGAAACAGCCAAAAGTAAAATGATCCGTACTACGGCGCGCTCTCTTCATTTTATCAAATGATCATAATCAAAAAAAGATTTACATTTTAGTAAGTCAAATAAGTATTTGATCCCCAAGCAAAACATGACTTAGTGCTTGGTGCAGAAACCCTTGTTGGCAAGCACAGAGGTAAGACGTTTCTTGTAGCTGGTCACCAGGTTTGCACACATCTCAGGAGGGATTTTGGTCCACTCCTCTTTACAGATCCTCTCTAAATCATTAAGGTTTCTTGGCTGTCTCTTGGAAACTCGAAGTTTCAGCTCCCTCCACAGATTTTCTATAGGATTAAGATCTGGAGACTGGCTAGGCCACTCCATGGCCTTAATGTGCTTCTTCTTGAGCCACTCCTTTGTTGCCTTGGTGATATGTTTCGGGTCACTGTCATGCTGGAAGACCCATCGATGACCCATCTTCTGTGTTCTGGCTGAGGTTCTCATCCAAGATTTTACAGTACATGGCCCCGTCCATTTGCCCCCAATGTGATAAAGTCGTCCTGTACCCTTAGCAGAAGAACAGCCCCAAAGCATAATGTTTCCACCTCTGTGCTTGACTGTAGGGATGGTGTTCTTGGGGTGATAGTCAGCATTTCTCTTCCTCCAAACACGAGTCAAGTTGAAGCCAAAGAGCTCAATTTTGGTCTCACCTGACCACAGCACATTCTCCCAAGCCTTCTCTGAATCATTTAGATGTTCATTGGCAAACTTGTGATTGTGGTCCCAACTGCCTTGAGATCATTAACAAGCTCCTCCCGTGTAGTTCGGGGCTGATCCCTCACTTTTCTCATTATCATCCTTACCCCACAAGGTGAGATCTTGCATGGAGCTCCAGACCGAGGGCTATTGATGGTTGTTTTGTATTTCTTCCATTTCCGAATAATCGCACCAACAGTTGTCTCCTTCTCACCAAGCTTCTTGCTGATGGTCTTGTAGCCCATTCCAGCCTTGTGCAGGTCTACAGTCTTGTCCCTGATGTCCTTTGACAGCTCTTTGGTCTTGCCCATGGTAGTGGAGAGGTTGGAATGGAAGATACAGATTCTATGGACAGGAGTCTTTTATACACACAGCGAGCTGAAATTAGGAGTATCTTCTTAAAGTGACTGGACTAATCTGTGTTCCACATGTGCACATAACCAATCTGTGGAAGCCAAAATTCCTGCTGGTTGGTAGGGGATCAAATACTTATTTGACTTACAAAAATGTGAATCTTTTTTCTGGATTTTTTGTTTGATATTCTGTCTCTATCAGTTAAAATAAACCTACCATAAAAATGATAAACCCTTCATTTTTTTATTTATTTTTTTTTAAGTGGGCAAACTTACAAAATCAGCAGGGGATCAAATAAATATTTTCCCCACTGTATTTATGCAGCTTTTTTTTGGTTTTGCGGGTTGGTCATAGGGGTTTGTGATATTGAAAAAAAAAAATCTCTATTTTTGGGGATTTTTTCGATAACGATAATCAGACGATATTTTGCTGAGTGTGTTATTGTGCTGATATCTGACTACCATGGACAGCTGCCGTTTTTGATATTCTTCATATTCTGTGTGGTCAGTTCACATCAGTGATAGAAATTAATCTTTTCATATAAGTTTAAATTGATTTTTTTACCTTTTATGGGCAATTTTACCTTTTAATAAAGGCATTTTTTTCTAAAAGTGTGCATCTTTTGAGTCAAATTGTTACATTTAATCAGTCAATTAGAATAATAAGACATTTAGGCTGTTACCAAACAAATGAAACCAGTATCAACAAAATTAATCTTTGCAGAAGTTGCATCTGAAGTGGCATTTAGATGTATTTACACACTGTTTAATGTCTCAGAGGGACATGGAGTGCTTAAACCTGCAGTTACAAATGCATAATGCTTTGATATTTTAAACATAAAACATTGAGTACTGATATTTTAAAATTATATTATTTTAAAATGAAAAGATACTTTGAATGTCACATTAAAACCGCCAGTAGGTGGCAGCAAGGTGGCATCGGTAAAATGATCCATGTGACATGTAATCAAAAATATCTTAATTTGTGTCTCACGGGTTTGAAACGACATGAGGGTGAGTAATTAATGACAGAATTTTCATTTTTGGGTGAACTATCCCTTTAAGTCATTGAGTCATTTATTCATTCATTTGATTCGTTCAGATGGCTGATTCATTCAGGAGTGAAGTAAATGGTTCTTTATGAATGGTCCATTGAATCATTAGCCTTGTTCGACTTGAAGCGGATCATCACCATCAGACCGATCAGTATGTGACATCAAAGTACCGTAAGAGCTATAGAGAGCAGACGGCTCCTTATGCTTTTGAATCGCTGTCGCGGTACTTTGATGCCATAAACCGATCGGTCAGTGCAACGCCGCTTCAAACCCAACGCGCTTATGGCAAATGGTTCAACACACCAAATGGTTTACCCAATTCGTTCAAAACGTTGCTCGGAGACGAACAGTTCTGCTTTGTCTTTATATTTTCGTTGGCAAAATTGAGCAAAACAGACAACACTGTGTCTAAAATAACACAATATTAACTTCTTACTAAACTGTTGTATAAGATCAGTATCACATTTGCACTTGTGTGATATTCCACTTCGCCTATTGCTGGTGTGATATTGCTTAACTATATGATATGAATATGAGACAAAAACTCAAACAAGGGGATTTTTGCCCCATATCTTGAATTTTAGGGACATTCTAACTATGTTCTCTAGGCTCCATCATGCAGTGAGTTTTTGCCCTGCGTCATATTTGTCATCGCTCAACTCTATGAAATGTCAGATGACCCACATAGGTCTGGGGTGGGGCAAGTGCATTAAAGTTCCCCTATTATGGGTTATGAAAGGTTCATATTTTGGTTTTGGGAGTCCCCAACAACAGGTTGACATGCATGCAAGGTCAAAAAACACTTTCATTTTCTTATAATATGCATTTATTTTTACCTTATTTGCTCAACGACTCCCAAACGATTCATTTTTCCAAACCCCTCCTTTTGCGTGAAGCTAATCTGCGGTGATTGGGCGATTTCATTTAAAGCAGTGTTTGTGAGCTTTTAACGCTCCTAAAGCAGCACCTAGTGGCAAAGAATGAATTAGCATTTTCATTCAGACCAACGCGAAAATCAAGTTTTCCCAGGTCTGGGCGCACAACAAGTGGGTGGGCAATATGCTAATGTTTCATGTTGACATCAACATGAAACGGCTTGGGATTCGTTTTAAAAACGACTCGTTTCAATGATTCAGAGTCGACTCTTTTGAGAGACAATAACTTTATACACGGTGCACTTTCAGATTTAAAACTTTGCAGGATGTTTTCATTCAATTAGAGCTGTGTTATACACTGCATGAAAGGTAATTTTCAAAAATCAATAATAGGGGCACTGTAATCGACCATCGATAGCTTTAATCGATTACATCTCTTACCGACAATTAATCAGTTGTCGATTAATCGTTGACATCCCTAATAGGTAGTATGAATGAAATTCTGATATACGCCATGTTGTTATTGTCACATGACCTATCAGCATCAGTTGCATCATTTCACTGGCATTCATAAATTCTCTCCCGTGGAGAGAATTCTTCTCTCATGGGATAGTGTTTGTGTCCATCGAATGCACACTTCAGAATCACGCTGGAAATAGTTAGTCATCTGGGTGCTTTTTTGCATATAGTGAATTTGGACATGCTGCTCTTTTGTTGGTTTTTTTGCATACAAATATGCAATTTTGAACGCGTGGCATGAGATTAAACACTTGGGTTCAATTGCTTATCTTTAGTTAGATGCATTAATTTTCATGAACTAACAGTGAACAGTCATTTTTTACAGAATTTATAAATCTAGGTTAATGTTCATTTAGAAATATACTATTGTTGGTAATCCATGTTAGTAAATAATGCCTTTTGTTTAATATTAGTTCATGATTCCAAAATATACTTTTTGTAAAGTGTTGCCTGCTTTCTTAATACACGTTCCTGGTCTTATTTTGAGTGGCTCATATTATATTATTACAAATAAAATAATGCTAACCAATAGCCAGATAGTTTTGGTACTGATTTTGATTTAAGCTACTGTTGTTACAAATCATACTGGTAGTTAATGTAGTAATGTTATAAAGTTTACAGCAATAAAAGCAAATTATGATTTACAACGTTTTTAAAAAGAAGTGTTACCATTGAGATGTCGATGTGCTCTGAAGGGTAAACTTGTTCCACAACCTGAGGCTTGCTTGTTGCTATATTGTTTTTTTATTGATTGAAGGCTATTTCATGTAGAATGTACATTAAATATAATGAGAGAGCATATCTGCACATTTCAGGATGTTGTGGTTATTGAAATAGTAGTTCCTTAACTAATGAAGCAAGTAAAGTACAGTTGTCATTTTAGATCTTGATCATTTCAGTGGCAAAACGTACAGCGAATTGTAGAAATCCCACAATACTTAATCCATTGAATCAGCTGTGGTTTTGCGTCTGACTTGGGGAGTGAAGTCTGTGCTGTTGCTTATTTTAAATGCTTTTATTATGAGAGAAAGAATGAAAGAAATCCTTAGTGTCCATGTGAAAAGGTACTTGTAAATTAAATGTGTTACCGTTGTGTTCTATTGATCTGTTAGTGGACTGTTGGAGGCACTAAAACCAAAAAGAAAGGGAAGCCTAGCAAAGGGCCTGAAAAGAAGAATACAGTCAAGAAAAGAAAGGGCAAGACAGCTTCATCTGGCAGCTCAAATGGAGACAGTTCAGCAGAGAGTTCGGCTCCAGAGGAGGGTAAGGCAGCGATTTGGATTCTGTAATGCTGTGTTTTCCAATACAGCACTGGAACAGTAAAGTTGATTCTCCCTGTTTTACGTTTTTTAAGGTGAGGTGTCGGACTCCGACAGTAACAGCTCATCCTCCAGCTCAGATTCTGACTCGTCATCAGAGGATGAGGTTTTCCGCGATGGTTATGGAGATGATCTAATGGGGGATGAGGAGGACAGGGCCCGTTTGGAGCAGATGACGGAAAAAGAAAGAGAACAGGAGCTGTTTAACCGTATAGAGAAGAGGGAAGTCCTCAAGAGGAGGTGAGAAGAATTTCAGAGCTCATATCTTGAGCAACCAAAGTCTGAATTTGTTTTTCCATTTTCATACTTACAAGAAAAGGCGGAACTGGGAAATTAGCCTAAATAACATGTTCTTTAGGAAAGGATTATTGCAAATAAAAAGAGCATTAAATTATTGCAATATTCACAATGTTGTATTCGGTGTTATGTTATTATTATTTATATACTATTAAATAGTATTTGTTAATATTTTGAATTAGCTTTTGTTTTTTAAAGTTTGGTTTTAATTTTAGTTTAGGTTTTAGTAATTGTTATGTGTTGTTGTTTTTAAATGTTATATATAGCTTTAATTTTAATTTTATTTAATTTAAGTTTTAGTCATTTTAGTAATTAAACTTATTTCAGTTAGTTTCCAAAGCAACATTTTGAATTTTACATTTTTAATAATTTAATATTTGTATTTTATTTCAGATTTATTTCAATGACCAAAAATGATTTTTGTTAACATTAGCCAATGCATTAAGTATCAGTTACTGAAAATTATTTTTAATAGTTTTAGTTTTACTTTACAATAACAACACTGGTTGTATTGTGCAGAAATTATTTCAATCTAGCTATGAATGAGGGCAGAATTGAAATAATTTTTAAAGAAACTGTGCTTATCAATTAATGACCAATGCATTTCTCCCAAGGTTTGAAATCAAGCAAAAACTGAAGACGGCGAAGAAGAAAGAAAAGGAAGAAAAGAAGAAGAAACAGGAGGAGGAGCAGGAGAAGAGAAAACTGTCTCAGGTCCCTGACACTCAGGTGGTAAGTAAACTGTGTAGTCAACAAGTCCTTCCAAAAAATATAAATGCAAATATGGTCTGACACTTGTGTTTTCTCTTGCTGTTCATGCAGGTGATGTCCCATAACAAAGAGAGACGGATCAAGAGAGACGAGAAGCTAGACAAGAAGTCACAGGCCATGGAAGAGCTGAAAGCAGAAAGAGAGAAGAGGAAAAACAGAACTGGTAATTTTTTAATTTTTTATTGTTAATCAATCAATGTTGAATAACAAACTGGGAATGAAAATAAGAATTCATGATAACTAGATGCCACTCACATGCAGCATGATGCAACTACAATTTGGCATTCTAATGCTTGAAACATTTCTTGGGCATAGTGCCTACTGTTTCTCAGATCTTTAAAAAAAATACAATAAGCAGAATAAAGTGTACTGTGCAGAAAATTAGTATTCCATAGCCAGTGTTGCCAGTGTCTGATCTATATTTATTTGACATTTCAGCTGAGCTCCTTGCCAAAAGGCAGCCACTGAAGACAAGTGAGGTCTACTCAGATGATGAAGAGGAGGAAGAAGATGATGATGACAAGTCTTCAGTAAAGAGTGACCGCAGCTCAAGATCATCATCTTTTGATGAAGAGGAGGAGTGAGTATTAGATGACATGTTAACCTTCTTAGTATTAAGCAACAAATTGGACAGCTAAAATGATTTTGCATTATCAGTTTAAAAATAAAAAAAATAATTACATGGTAATTAAAAATGTGCTTATAGAGATATACACTACCATTCAAAACTTTGTTTTAAAAATACACCAAAAACAGTAATATTGTGAAATATTATTATAATTTAAAATGCAACTTATGCCTGTTATAGCAAAGCTACATTTCAACATATCAATGTTAAAAAAACGTTTTTGTTTTTTTTTTGTTTTTTTTTGGAAGCCAGTATAAAAAATATATATATATATATATATATATATATATATATAATATATATATAATATGTATGTATGTATGTATATGTATGTATATGTGTGTGTAGACTGCCACTCAGTTTTGGATCAGTAAGATTTTTTAATGTTTTTTTAAGGGAGTCTCTTCTGCTTATCAAGACTGTATTTATTCGATCAAAAATACAGAAAAAAACTGTAATATAAAATCTTATCTCAATTTCTAATATTGGTTTCCTATTTTAATATACTTTAAAATAGAATTTATTTCTGTGATGCAGCGCTGAATTTTCAGCATCATTACTGCAGTCTTCAGTGTCACATGATCCTTCAGAAATCATTCTAATACGCTGATTTATTATGAGTGTTGAAACTGTTGTGCTGCTATATTGTTTTTTGGAACCTGTGATACTTTTTTCCTTGATGAATACAAAGTTAAAAAGGACAGCATTTGTTCAAAATAGAAATCGTTTCTAACAATATAAGTCTTTACTATGACATTTATTCATTTAACACATCCCTCCTGAATAAAAGTATTAATTTCTTTAAAAAAGAAAGAAAAAATGACTGACCCCAAACTATTGAAAAGCATTGTATATTGTAACACAAAATTTCTTTTTTAAATAAATGCTGTAAATGCTTTTTAACTTTTTATTAATCAAAGAATCCTAAAAAAAACATCACAGGTCCCCAAAAAATATGAAGCAGCACAACTGTTTCCAAAATTGATTATAAATCAGCATATTAGAATGATTTCTGAAGGATCATGTGACACTGAAGACTGGAGTAATGATGCTGAAAATTTCCTTTGATCACAGGAATAAATTATATTTTAAAGTATATTAAAATAGAAAACTGTCATTTTAAATTGCAATAATATTTCACAAAATAACAGTTTTTTTTTCTGTATTTTTGATCAAATAGATACAGCCTTGATGAGCAGAAGAAACTTCTTTAAAAAACATTAAAAATCTTACTGAACTTTTGAGCGGCAGTGTATATATATACATATATAGCATTACTAGCATGTAATACATGCATGTTTATCAACTATGCACCTGTATTTTAGGAAAGAGGAGGCTCCGCCCAAGTCCCAGCCAGTGTCATTACCAGATGAACTGAATCGGATCCGGCTGTCCCGGCACAAGCTGGAGCGCTGGTGTCACATGCCGTTCTTTGCTAAAACTGTCACTGGTTGTTTTGTTCGAATTGGCATTGGAAACAGCAGTAGCAAGCCTGTTTATCGGGTCAGTGAAAAATTTCTCATCCTTTTCATGTTAAACATCTTTCAGCTTTTGTCACACGACACAACAAACAAATGCAACCTGAAAGCACATTTTAAGATATAAGGTGCAATATACAGAATTATAGATGGACAATTTCTGAAATGAAATCCTGCAGGTGGCTGAAATCATTGATGTGGTGGAGACGGCTAAAGTTTATCAGTTGGGGTCCACACGGACAAATAAAGGCCTTCAACTCCGGTACGTTTGCACTGGAAAACTAAATATATATACGTTCATCTCTTAAGGCCGTTTCACACTGAGCGCGATGCAAAAACGCGTGACGAATCGTCGACGAACAGTGCTTTCACACCGAACGCCAAACAATTGATCGCCTTCTGCTAATTCATGCCTGCACGCTAGGTGGTGCCGACCAGCAGTGCATTTTTCCTCAGATACGTATCTCATATATGGATTTAACATCATCCGCTCGCTGCTCAATATACAGCATTAAATTAAGATAAATAAAGTTTGGTTCTACACCAGAAATACAAACCATCTATAATGCTTACAAGAATACATTTTAAAATATAAATAGAGGTACAATTTAGCATCTAGCTACACTTGAAAATTAGTGATTTATTTATTTTTGTTTTGGGTTAACCCCCACTTAAAACCATCATTGAGTGCTTGTAATAACTTCTGATTGTGATCAGAAGTTGATTTTGATTCTGTAATAGGCAGGCATGCACTCTTTGTTTGTTTTATAATGGATTGAAAGCTACACCTGCTTATCATTTGTCATAAACATCCTTTATTGTTATGAAAATACCATGAGCTACATTAAAACCCATAAAGAAAATATATTGTCATAATCATGTGTCTATTTGCTCATATTTCATGTGTAGAAAAATGTTTCTCTCAATTTTTTTCATATGGAAGGGCAGGAGATATGAGTCAGAGCGCGTTCACCCTAGATCTGTCAATCACAACAGTCACACATGTGAAAGAAAATGGACAGTGCTCTTCAGATCACATAATTCAGTGGAGAATTAATAGAAATTATGTTCTGTATAAAGAACATGTGAGAAGAAATCTGTTCTCTGATACCAATGATAACAAGAACTCAACGTCCACTCTCTTCTCTTAAGGCATACTTTCCTTCGGTGTCGTTTACACTGTTTTTCGAAACAGTGCCACTACTCTCGCCCTTTTGTGTAACAGCCGCTGCTCCGGGCACGTGATCTAAGCTCAAATCTGATGGACCTTTTTCACATTTCCGTTTTTCACATATCACAGTTGGGTAAACATCTATAGCAGTGAATGGGAAACTATCACTAATATATTTTTTGCATTCGCATTTGCTCAAATAGCAAAAAAAAAAAAAAAAACTCCACAATATTGTTTTATGACTTTCCCAAAAAACAAAACAAAACAGGCACTGATAACGGCAGTCAGAAGAGAGATCGATATTGCTGTCACTCCCATAGATGCTGTATTAGAAACACTTTCGCATTAGCGTTAACAAGATGTTTGTAATTTAATGCAAAGGTAATATAATACAAAAGTGTAATGCTATAAATGTACAATATTTTTTTTTTTTAAATTAAAATATAAAAAATTTTGGAGTATTTACAATGCTGCTGACCACTGAAACATGTCATCACAGTCTTGTGAAAAGGGTCCATTGGACGGCCCATTTCAGCACAGAGTGACGGGGGGGGGGAATCAACACACAGGACAAAAAAAATAATTCTCGCTATTTCGTGCCACAAATGGTCGTGCCTGGTGTGAATAGACCCAGAAGGGTCTGTTGTTTCGATTCAAAAGCATTATTCGCACCAAATTTTCACGTTCAGTGTGAAAAAGCCTTTAGTCTTCCAAAATTATGTAACGTGTATTGCATGCTTGCAGACATGGAAATGACACGCGGGTCTTCAGACTTGAGTTTGTGTCCAATCAGGAGTTCACTGAAAACGAATTCATGAAATGGAGAGAGGCGGTAAGTTTTGTGTAGCTGCATTTTAGGTTAATCATAGAACTGCAGTCAACCTTTAGCATTATGGGATGTGCATGACCAGTAGTAACCTTGTTGCTGCCCCATAGATGATGTCAGCAGGAATGCAGCTTCCTACTCTGGATGAGATTGCCAAAAAAGAGCAGTCCATCAAGGAGGCGGTCAACTACAAATTCAATGACAAAGACATTGAGGATGTATGTCACAGTGATGTCGTTTCCTATTGTCTTTAATATAGGATATTTCGTTGGTTGTCAGTTTTATCAATGTATAACAATGTGGTTCTATTTTTTTATTTTTATCAATACAGATTGTCAAAGAAAAAGACAGATTCCGAAAGGCTCCACCAAACTACGCCATGAAGAAAACGCAACTTCTCAAAGAGAAGGTTGTAATGTTTCTAAAATATCACAAGTAGATAATTGTCGTGATAAGTGTGTGTTTCTATTTGAACGCATATTTGAGATCTCATGCTAATCTTGTGCAACTTGTGTGTGCAGGCCATGGCTGAGGAGAGTGGTGATGGAGAGAAGGTGAAAGTGCTGCAAGATCAGTTGAATGAGCTGGAGGAGAGGGCAGAAGCACTTGACAGACAGAGAACCAAAAATATCTCTGCCATCAGGTCAGAAAAGTGAAAGTAAAGTGACGTGTGGCCAAGTATGGTGACTAGGGGTGGGAATCGCAGGGTACCTCATGATACAATACGAATCACGATACATGGCTCACGATACGATAATATCACGAATACAGCGATTCTGCGATAATCTGTATATTGCTAGACAATCCTATAACGATACATCACGATATCTGTCTTAATTATGAAAACAAAATGCCTGTGAAAAGGTTAAGTGCAAGTTTTCTCTCTTTATTAAGTCCAAACTGATAGAAAACAGCACAAAAGGTTCTGTAAATCAAATTTAACATGTTAAGTACATTAATCATTTTATTCTTGGACTTCTTAAAAGCTTACACATTTCTTTGTATAAACCAAGACATTTAATTGCTTATCAACTTTATATAGGCTATATATATAAACCTGGTACGTTTCAGAATGTACCTGGAGTGCTTTCTCAGCCTTTCCTCTCCTATCATCATAAAAACGGAGCCCCGCAAGTGACTTATTCGCATCGCATCTTTTGTGCGCTCAGGTTCGTTATTTCAAATGTAGCAGTTGGGGGTTCGGTGCCTTGCTCAAGGGTCTCACCTCAGTCGTGGTATTGAAGGTGGAAGAGAGCGCTGGTTATTCACTCCCCCCACCGACAATCCCTGCCGGACCTGAGACTCGAACCCGCAACCTTTGGGGTACAAGTCTCTAACCATCAGGCCACGACTGCACATACACTACTACTACTACTACTACTACTACTACTACTAGTACTACTACTACTACTACTATTATTACTAACTAGGCAACTACTCAATAATTTTGGGTCTGTAGTTTTAAATCATTTTTTATTATTATTATTATTATTATTAATAATACATTTTAAAATGTAATTTATTTTTGTGATGCAAAGCTGAATTTACAGCAGTCATTACTCCAGTATTCAGTATCACATGATCCTTCAGAAATCATTCTAATATGCTGATTTGGTGCTCAGGGAACATTTTATTATTATTATCAATGTTGAAATCAGTTAATATTAAATCATTAATATTTTTGTGAAAATGTGATTTTGTTTTCTTTGATGAATAGAAAACAGCATTTATTTGAAATCTTTTGTAACATTATCATTGTATTTACTGTGACTTTTTATCAATTTGGTGTGGCCTTACAGAATAAAAGTAATAATTTCTTTCTTTTTTATTTGAATCTTACTGACCTCAAACCTCTAACCTGTCCTCTTCATAATCTTTTTTGTTTTTTGTTTTCTTTTCCAGCTATATCAACCAGAGGAATAGGAGTTGGAACATTGTGGAGTCTGAGAAGGCATTGGTGGTAGGTGTTCCTCTCAGGATTTTTATTTATTTATTTATTTTACCTTTTTTTTTTCTTCTTTTTTTTTTTGGAGATGTTACTCTCCTAAAGAACATTCTGGAATCTGAAATGTCTTGCTTGTTTCAGGCAGAGGGTCAGAACTCAAAGAACCAGCAGATGGATCCTTTCACAAGACGGCAGTGTAAACCAACTATGGTGTCCAATGTGAGGCATCTTTCTGTCAGCTATGCTGTTTTCCTTCGCTCTTAAGTTCATCCTTTTTTGGTCATTTGAAAAAACTGAATTCTCTCTCTTTCTTCCTCAGGCGAGAGATCCTTCGGTCCATGCTGCAATTTTAGCACATCTCAACCAGAAATACGGTTCAGGCTCAGGCCAAGACAACAGCCAGCAGGCTAATAAACAGGTAACACGCACAAACGCCCACAGCAACATGACCCTGTTCTGACCCAGAATTCACTTGCTTAATTTGTTTATTTTGCAGGGCCAGCCTAGCCAGAAAGACAAAGACGTTACCAAGCCAACCAGTGACCTCTCAGAGGACCTTTTTAAAGTTCATGACTTTGATGTCAAAATTGACCTGCAGGTTCCTAATGCTGGTAAGTTTGTCTTGGATCTGATAGCCATATTTGATTTTCATTATTTTGAAAGCAAAATTAAGCAGTGCAATACATTTTTTTTTTTTTTAATTTTAAGAAATTAATACGTTTAATATTGATCAAAAGTGACAGTAGAGCCATTTATAATGTTACAAAATTTCTATTTCAAATAAATGTTTTTTTCAACTTTCTCTTAATTTCTTTCAGGATTCTTTGATTATCACAGTTTCCACAGAAATATTAGGTTTATTGTTTGTTGAGCATCAAATCAGTGTATTCGAATGATTTCTGAAGGATTATGCGACACTAAAGACTGAAGTAATGATGCTGAAAATTTAGTTTTGCTATCACAGGAATAAATTATGTTTTAAAATATAATAGAAAAGCTATCTGAAATAGTAACAATATAGTATACTATTACTGTTTTTAAGAGTTTTATATCAAAAACATCAAACCCCTAACTTTTGAACAAATGTGTGTGTGATGATTCTGATCCTATGATCTGAAGTCTTTAAATCTACAATTTATTTCAATCATCCACAGAATCAAAGTCTTTGTCGGTGAGTTCGAATGCATTACCTGTTAAAGATGGAGCACCACGCCGATCTCTCAACCTGGAGGACTACAAGAAGAGACGAGGACTCATCTGACCTACGTTTTTTTATCCTCTCCTGCATGATTGACACCAGTGCCGGGGGTCTACAGCTGCGGCCACCCCTGTGTGTGAGTGTGTTTGGGGAAAGTATGTGTACGTGTGTGTGTGTGTGCAAGAGAGTGTATGATAAAGAGAAAGAATAAGTGCATACCTTTAAGACTGAGCGTGTCTGAGACTGTGTGTGTGTGTTTCACCTGTTTGTAAGAGGAAATATTGATGAATAATGATAACTTTCAGGTCTTTTCCTGCGAAGGGTCACTTTTTGAGAGATGAAAGTCCTCTGCGTTATTTACGGCGTGTGCAGACGTGAAAACAGAAATGCGTTACCTCTGATTCTCCTTTTCGTACCAGTGTATTCAACATATTTTGTCCCTCTCAGAAACGACCCTTTTATATCCAAGCTTGTGTATGACTATCTTAAAGGACACTATTAAAAAAAGACAACACAAATCTTGGGTTTTTTGGAAAGTTGTAATTAGTTGTCAATAATGTGATTAGGTCTGCCTTGCTCCCTCGTTCCTCCTGAAAACACTCCGAAGTTTTTTTCAAAACAAGCATTTTCTTTTCTTCCCCGAGCCCATATGTAATGGGTTGCTAGGACAGTCCTGCTTAACTCTGCTTGCTGGTTCAGAGGCCAAGGAGCCGACCAATCAGAGAGGGAGTCTGACAATGACATCACACTCCCTAAATATAAACATTTGTTTCATGTAAGACAATGATCAAATAAACGTGTCTGCCATGGACAAGAAAACTTTGAGAATTGATGTATCTTTTAGTTTTTCCTGCTCTTTTATTTCCTTCCATATCCCTCTGTCTCCCTCAGAGCTGATGTAAGTGTTATTGATCATTAATTATTGATGAAGTCTTTTAGTCTGTTCTCTTATCTTTGTGGCATGCCTTGTAAATAAGCGATCTTGAGCGAGTGCGGCTGAATAAAGGAGGAACTGTTTCATAATTCATGTGTTTGTGTATTTACTGTTCAGATGGTTCTTTTAGTTTAGTTTTTTAATTTTGAAAATCTTGTGTTAGAAAAGGAATATAACAAGACTAATTGAATATTGAAAATGCAGTAAAAAAAAAAAAAACTATAAATAATTACCAGTACATATATCCCTAGAAAATGTTTTGTTTGAAACATTTTGATTAAAGCAAATACATCTGAAATATTTTAAAGAAATTTCAAGTTTTTCATATTAGAAGTTTGAAGATGAAATGTCAAAGTAGTAAATATATATTCAGTTAATATCAAAATTAGGTAATATATTTTGAATTAATATGATTTCCATACTTTCAAATTGTGAGTTTTTGTCATCACCATACATTTAATAGGGCAACGAAAAATAACTGTATGATAAGAATGCATAGAGGCATTATATTATATTACATTATTTAAAAGAGTACTGACCAAATTACAATCAGGCACAGCAACACCGTTTAACCTTTTCTAGTCAGGCACTGTGCAGGGCGCACTGTTATGGGTCCTTCGTGTAGTTCCTGGTCCACGTCGGTCTGGATCAGGATCAGGATGAGTACCAGGATAAAAACAATCACCGATAAACAATCGAGGGACCAGTAGACACAATTTCCCCTGATATCCTCCAAAACATGCACATGCAAGATTTACTTTCCGCTTTCTGAGAGATCGAGAGCTCCTTCAGGTACAAAAATATGACCTTAAATGCAGTTATTGGGCAGAAGACGTGAAGCCGACCATGTAATGCTAAGCACTGTACTGTCATGTTTAGAGGATTTACTCTACAAATGAACAAGTGTAATTTAATCCATAGCTAGACGAAATGTTAGCGGATATTAATTTAAAAGTGACAGATGTCAGTTTTGTGAGAATACACCGTGTTAATGCAATATGTAAACAAATCAGGGAGAACTATGAAGAAATGTCAACTACAGATGAATATTTATTGCTGGCATATGCTTAGTATAATAAGTTGACACAGTTTATAAGTGTTTTCATGCTAGAGACTACAAGCATTGATGCTAATTGAGAGGAGGTTTAAAACTCTGGATGTGAAGTGTACTTTAAGGGATGGGTTTTGTTTTCAGCTTATGTTTGCATTTAAGAAGTCAAATATTACAGATATGACTCTTCAGTGTTGGTCTCTCTAGTTTGAAAATGATCTGTTTTTCTAATAAAAATGATAACTTAAAAGCACAGAAATGTAGTTAAGTTGTTGAATGCAAGAAACTGGTGTGACAGGCTAGCAAGTCATCACTTTAACATCTCCGCATGCATGTTTTCATTTCCAGAAGATCTCAGGATGTCTTGGTTTGTTGATCTTGCCGGGAAGGCAGAGGACTTCCTAAATAAAGTGGACCAGGGTGCAGCCAACGCTTTGATAAAAAGCACTCCGAAGTCCTCCCTGTCCTACAACAGCCCTGACACCACAGATTCGATCCAGTACAACTCTGCCGCTTACAGCTCCACCCAACAGCACAGTGACTCCATCTCCTCCTCTTCAGCTTTCATCTCTGCAGCTGCTGGGAACATAAAGAAATCCAAAGCCACGGTTTTGGCCGGTACAGCTAATGTCTCCAGCACCACGCCTTTGGGTTCTAGCGGCAAGGCATCATCCAACTTTGTGCGACCCAAAAAGCCAGAAGTAAACGATGATTTGCTCTTTGACTTCTTGAATAGTTCGGACCCACCGCAGAGCGAAAGAAAGGAGGTCCGAAGAGAAACAGTGTCTAAAGTTTTGGGTCCAGCAGGTGGGTTAGCTCAGACCCAGATGCCCCCTATTTCTGTGACCGGCGACCTGCAGATGGGCCCCTCTGTTACTGCAACCCCCTCGTCAACTCAGGGCCTGTCCAGAAATTCCAGCATCAGCTCTCTCTCGAACAGCTCACACAGCATTAAAACTGAGGATGGCTCTAGAGACCAAAGCCAAGGTACAAAACATACATCATACTTGGTTCATTGCATTGATCTGAGAGCAAGAAATTTGGCCTTTTTTTTATATCGATGCAGGTTAATAACATTTGCTGTACTCCCAAAAACTGATATTCATAATATTTATATTATTTTGTCTTGCAAGTACAATTAAAATTTTTATAGAGATGTTATGTGTATGCAAAATTGTTTAGTTTTTTTGTTTTGTTTTGTAAAATTTTAATTAAATGCATTTATTGAATCTTTGTTTGCCATGAAAAAGCATGTGAAGATGAAATGGTGGCAAACTTAAATGTTATTTAATTCAGCTAGTAGGCAGTATTTTTCATTTTTGTTTAGTTTGATGTAAAATAACTTAAGAAACTAAAACTAATAAATAATAATAATAAATAAAAACTATATAGACAAAAAAATTTAAAAAACAGCAAATTTACTAAAACTAAATTGCTAAATAAAATACTAAATAAATAAAATTACTAATAAAAATACAAAATCTAATTCAAAATATTAACAAAAGCTATAATAGTAAGTCAATGATAATAAAATGACATGCATACTATTTTAACTATTTTGTCAAATATATATTTAATGTAAAAACAAAAATCAATGATTTAAATGCTAAAAATTAATTAAGGCATCACAGTATGAAAAATTAATATTAATTTTAAGATCTGTTAAATTTTGCATTTAACAGTGTTATAGTGTTCAAAGATACACACCTTTACTACTGTTTTGATAATATGTAGTTCATCCTCTTTGAACTTTCTTATTTTATATGTTCTGTCCAGCTGATGTTCATGAGAGTTTGAATCCAGGGCTGGATGTTCCCGCAGACCCCCAGCCAGCACTGGAGATCCCACCTCAAGAGCTTCAGCAGCAACAGCAGGGCCAAGAGCAGGTGATCTCCAACCTTCGTCTCGAGAACCAGCTTTTACGAAATGAAGTCTCTTCTCTCAACCAGGAAATGGCGTCTCTAATCCAGAGAGCCAAAAACATGCAGGAGGGTGAGCCAGTGAGACTGTTTGCTGAACTGTATGCTATAAATGTGTTTTTAGTATAATATATACTGTTATAGTATTTATTAACATTTCAATTTTTTGCATTTATTTTTATAATTTCAGTTTTCATTTTAATTATATTATTTTATGTGCTTTTTTCATTTTTATTAGTTTTATTTTTTATATATATTTCTATTTAGATTTCATTTATTTTTATTTCAGGTTTTATCAGGTTTAATTACTTCAGCAATTTATTTCAGTTAGTTGCTAAAAGAACAATTCAAGTTTTTAATCTAATATTTATTTTATTTCAGATTTTTATTTCAATTAACAAAAACAATTTTTAATAGTTTTAGTTTTAATTAACAATAACAACACTGCTACGAAGTACAAAAGCTTAGGAAGCCATTAAATGATAAAATCCTCTACTTTTGTAGAGGTGAACCTTTCCAGGGCTCGGGCTGAAAAGTGGAACTCTGACCAGTCTCGTGTCGATCGCACGGTTCGAGAGCTGAGGGCCCAGGTTGATGACCTCACAGAAGCCCTGTCTGCAAAAGATGGTCAGCTGGCAGTCCTTAAAGTACGACTGGACGAGGCAGATCAGCTACTGAAGGCACGAAGCTCTGCCCTGGAGGAAGCTCAGAACGAGAGGGTCAGGTGGGTTTCTTTGACAATTCACGGAAGCAGAAGAGAACACTTCTTGTTTAGCTAGAGACAAGTTTATCTATATCTTCTTTTATCTGAATAAACCAACCTCTTTTGCTGTTTTTTTATGTTTTAGGATTCTTCAGGATCACAGTGAGGGAAGCAGTCTTCAGTCTCAGACTTTACAGACATTACAGGACAGAGTAAGAGACGCAGAAGCAGCAGTGAAGAGAGAGCAGGAGAGCTACAGACAGATGCAAGTGAGTTAACAGGTGTCATAGATACAAACAGAACCAGAATTTATGTGGCAAACTCTGTCTAGAGATAAAAAGATGGATCTGATCTTAATTACGTGTTATTTTCTCACAGAGTGAGTTTGCAACACGACTGGCGAAGGTAGAGTCCGAGCGGCAGCAGTTGGCAGAGTCATTAACAAACGCAGAGCGTCGGGTAACTGAAGAGAAACAAAGAGCTGAGGAACTACTTCAACAGGTCAAGAGCGCCCGATCCACAGCAGAGTACACCAAACAAGAGCTACAAGACTACAAAAACAAAGCCTCACGCATATTACAGGTCTCATTCTCTCTTTATTTTCATGTCACTTTTTATCTCTGTTTGATAAGTGTATGGAGGATCATGGTCGTTGTTCCTCCAGTCTAAGGAGAAGCTGATCAGCAGTCTGAAAGAGGGCTCAGGTCTGGAGGTGCTGGAGGGGGCTGGGGCTGGAGTTGAACTCGAAGAGCTCCGTCATGAGAAAGAGCTGCAGAGAGAGGAGATTCAAAAGCTACAGGCCCAAATACAGAGCTTACGAACAGAGATACAGGTACAAATGCAAGATTACAAAATATACCATCTCAGTGTAGAGTTAAAGGATAGGTGATATGGCCTAAAATCCTGATATTATTTTGCCTTTTGATTGTGTGTATATATAGTGTGTGTATTCATATTTTTGTCTTTGCTTTTAAATTACTGAAGGCTGAAGGACCAAAATATAGTTTCTTTGCAAGTAAAGATCATAAGTGGTAAAACTCTTGTAATTCTACACTAAATTAACAAAATTCTATTTAATTATTTACATTTATATGCGTCACTATAGTAATACATGCTAATAAATAACAATTACTTATATCTTGTTAGAATATTTTAAGATAATTTTTATGTATTTATTTGTATTTATTTATTTAATTTTTTTGAAAATCAAAAAATATTAGTTAATTTCCAGAAAAATCACTGGAAATATAATAAATGTTTGATGCTATTAAAAACATGAAAAAAACATGCATTGATTATGCTATAGCAAATAAACACAACTAAAAATCAGATCTAATTATTTTCAATTATATGAGCCACTATAATAATTCATAGAAATAAATAGCATTATTTATTCACATTCTGCTAAAATATTTTATGATGAAAGACATCAAACGTGTTTTTTTTTTTTCTTAATTAAAATATTAATACAATAAAAATATTTACTGCAAAATCATTGGAAATATATCATAAATATTTGATATATATATTATCCAGCTGTAACACAGATACAAACACATACTGCATATTTGATTTTCCTCATGTTTCCTCTAGGATCTGGAAACCCAGGCACTCACAGAGACCGAAAACTGGAGAGAACAGCTGGCAGAAGTACAGGAACAACATGCCCAGCAGATCAGAGCCAAACAGGAAACAGAAGCAGAACTGGAGAGATCCAAACAGGTATGTGATTGATAGAAAAAAAAAAGAGTAAACTTGAGATAGCACATCCAAGTATTTAGAGGGGGTATATTGTGGTTTGTTACATTGTTTTATTTTAAAAAGAAGAATATTCTGAATAATGAGTAAATGGTGGTACATTTTAATGCAGGAACTGCAGTACATTGAGGAAGAGCATCATCGCACTAAAATCACCCTTCAGAGTCGCGTCAAAGACAGAGAAGATGAGATCCAAAAGCTTAGAAACCAGGTACCCATGTAGGAATAGCAATTAAGGTTTTATAATAGAATATTTTTAGAAGAAACACCTGTGCACCTGCTCCAAGATTCTGATTTTTTATGGTGATTTTTACAATTCCTCTGCTAGCTGACCAACAAGGCTCTGAGCAACAGCAGTCAGGCGGAGCTGGAGGGCCGTTTGCACCAGCTGACAGAGACACTGATTCAGAAGCAGACCATGTTAGAGGCCCTTGGCACAGAGAAAAGTGCTCTGGTCTTTCAGCTGGAGAGGCTGGAACAGCAACTGAAGAGCCTGCAGGGTGGTCAGAACAGCAGCTCACACATCAACATGGCTGCCATGGAGGGACCAGGTCAGTGCACTGCATGATGGGAAATTCCAGAAGAACTGATTTTATGGGACTTTTTTTTTTTTTTAATCAAACCAGGTTATTATCATTAACTACAATTAAAACTAAAAGTATAAACAGCAAAATTAATAACACTTTGTGTAAAATTATAAAGAAAACAGAAAATATAAAAAAGTTAATTCAAATTAATAATAAAAACTACATTTTTCAAATTAATAATAAAATTAATGCTGAATCAAACCACTTAACTCAAGCTTTTTTGTGTAGAATAATTTAACTCTTGATGCTTTGAAACCCAACATGATTGTGTGTGACTGTTTTTGTGTGTATAGGTGCTAGGCAGAGGAACACACCAATCCTGTTTAATGATGCAGACGGACCGGGTACAGGAGTGTATGGGAAGGTTCGTGAAGCGGCCAGCACCATCGACCGCTTCAGGTAATTGAGTCCCTGGAAATCTTTTCTTCTTTTTTTTTTTTTTTTTTTTATTTTTTGTGTGTGCGCTAAATGTATTTTACCCAATAGTCCCAATAGTATTAAAATGTGTTTTTTCCTCTAGTATACGTCTAGGAATATTTCTCAGACGTTACCCCATGGCCAGGGTCTTTGTTATTATTTATATGGTGAGTATACAGCACATTAAGGAATATTTGAAAGTTGAAATGAAGAATTAAAAGATTTAAGGAAAACTGGATGAGTTGTGTTTATGTCATAATCTATGTTTTTCTATCCAGGCATTACTACACCTTTGGGTAATGATTGTCCTTTTGACATACACACCAGAGATGCATCACAATCATCCTGATGGGAGATAAAGGACTTTCCACCTGTAACAACACATAATAACCTGTTTGAGATTAGTAAGGGTTAATAAAGGTTAAGCTTAGGGAAATTTCAGGCTGCTGTAGAGTGGCTCAGTATGCATTCATCTTCAATTTGCACAGATATGCTGTTGGGCCGTTCTTTCTCTCTTCTCTGTTACTCTGTTTCTCTCTCATTTCCCCTCATTCACCTCATTTATTTTCTGTTTTGGCCCTTACATGATTGAATGCTTTCAGTAAAATCTGGCGCGAGTGTTAAGAACAGTATAAAGTGAAATATTTAAGGTGTAATTTAAAGATGTGGTTTTATTCAATTGCGAATCTTTTGTCTTTTATTCATCTCTGTTTCACGCAAATGTAATCATGACTATTTTTGTTACAGGAAATAACAGATTGTATTCCCCACACTGTAAAGCAGATTTATCTTAATAAATATTAACATGGACATAATCTTAATTCTCCCAGCTGCTTTTGTGACTCTCTATCTTTTGAAGTACTCAGTGGTGATAATGAGGAAAATATAGAAGTTACTACAGTAAGTGTATTATATATTTTATAATTCATTATTACAATAAAAATAACATGCATACTTTAATATATAATAAATTATACATACATACATGATTTTATATTGTTCAAAAGTTTGAGGTTGGTAAGATTTCCGATTGTCTCTTATGCTCACCAAGGCTGCATTTTATTAAAAAATACAGTAAAAACAGTAATATTATTATTACAATTTCAAATGACTGTTTTTCTTTTTTAATGTATTTAAAAGTATCTATTCCTGTGTTGGCAAAGCTGTATTTTCAGCATCATTACGCCAGTCTTCAGTGTCACATGATCCTTCAGAAATCATTCTCACATGCTGATTTGGTGCTTGAGAAATAATTGAATACTAGTGTTATTTATTATATATATATATATATATATATATATAATCTATATATATATATATACATATATAATCTATATATAAATATATAATAAATAACACTAGTAAATAATAACATATATATATATATATATATATATATATAAATGGAAAAAAAATCATAATTTAATATATTAATATTATCATATTTGACACACCACCACATTTGGTGTCCCAAAAAAAAAAAAAGCTTCGATTATGGCCTCGGAGATATTAAAGACAAGACTTGGCCAAAACAAAAGTTGTGTTTTATCACATGATTGCAGGACTCTTTCTGTCCAGTGGCGTCGCTGTTAATGCGTGGAAAGAGTGCGCTGGATTGTGTTGGTCCTCCACCGTCCCATAATCCATCTGCGCTGTCCACGTCTCCGCTGACGGATGATCAGTCCGGTTGTGATGGCCGCGGTCGAGCTGGCACTTTATCCGCGTGAAAAACACAGCGACCCAAAACAAACCCGTACCACAAACCTGCCTGTTCATATGTGGATATAACCCGGCGACCAGGTCTTCGTGATTTCTGTGGATTTAACACGTATAACCCGGCGTTTTGTCTTTGTTTATGTCATGAAGTTTTGAACCAGCTGGAATCCGGATCCTGCCGCTGATGAACTATTATTACGTCTATTAAAAACAAACCAGTTATTATTAATCAGTTTGAATACATGAAGCCCTCGCTCGCACGGATCTGTGCTGTCAGTGCGTTGTCTGTGTGTCGGTGATTAAGGGTTAGATCCGGTTCGGCTCATCATGTCCTGGCTGGGAGGGTTAGGCTCTGGCCTGGGTCAGAGTTTGGGTCAGGTCGGGGGAAGCTTGTCTTCTTTCACCGGGCAGATCTCTAATTTTACCAAAGATATTCTGCTGGAAAGCGCCGAGGAAGTGGGAGGTGAGTTGACAGCAAGATCATTTCACTTCCCATACAGACATTTAGCACTTTTACAGTGCTTGTACAGTATGGTCAGCTGTTTTGTTATATAATTGTCTATTATGCATTTATATTTAGTGATCACATTTATATTTAGTGTTGTAGGCTAGACTAATAATGTAACAGTTTTATGATGACTGGTTTATGAACACAGTCCAGTTATGCTTGATTTTTAAACATCTAAGTTAATCTCACTGTGAAATGTGCTAATTGTTTTTGTCTGATTGTTGAGATATGACTATACTTTAGCAGTTTTTTTTTTTTTTTTTAATGTGATTTTGTTTACATTGGCATCTGTTCGAAGAAATGAAAGGGAAAATGCTCTCAAAAATGAAAATTATTATACTTTTCCAAACCTAAATGACTGACTTTCTGAGAAACACTAAAAGAAATGTTAGGGACCTGCAGCCTCTATTCTACATAATGAAAGTGAATAATGACAGAGGCTGTCATTCTGCCTATCTCCTTCTGAGAAGAAAGCCACACAAGGTTGGAAAAACAAGAGGTTAGGGTGTATAAATGGCAGAGTTTTAATTTTTGAGTAAACCGTCTCTTTAGGATTTCCATTGCCATTCTCTACAAATGTCATATGATGCTGCAGTGCGCTTATGCAATGGGCTGAAGTAGTTATAGTAAGACAGAGTAAGAGGTTTTTTCGTAGTTTCGGCTGAAGTTTAGGCACTTGATCTTAATCCAGAAAGTGCTGGATGTTTCTTTCTTTTGTGGATGGGGACTTAATATTAAGTACTTTGGTGTGTAACACTGCCTTGTATCTGGCCCAATAATTTTGCAAACATAGAAGTACAGTATTTTTATTTATTTATTTATTATTTTTTTTTACCAACAAAACCCTTGCTAGTGTTAAAAGTAAATATGCCCTTTTTGACCGTTGGAGGAGTGGACAGACACACACACACAGAGCACACTGAGAACTTTGATCAGCAGCTTCCAGCAAAGCAGACAGACCTTGAGTCAATATGTCATGTCTCACGATGCATTAACATGCCTGTTTTAAAGCAGAAAAAAAAAAATACCTGCTTTTGCTGTCTTTCAGACATAAAGGTGGTGTCAACTTTACCAAACGTTATGTTTGTTAACATTAGGTGTCACGAAAGCACTGAACAGCATTTAATAATATAGTTTAATTGTAGTATTATTTATTGTTAATTCTTGCTCATTACTTATACATTAAGTAATAACAATGTTAATATTAGTAGTGTTAATATTTGTAACTTGAAATGTTAAAAAATATATTTGTAGCTATATGTAGAAATAGCAATAATAAAGTAGATGAATAAATGCTGTAAAAGTATTGTTCATTGTTACTTCATGTCATCTATTGTATGAATTATTTTTAACATTTAGAAACTAATTGTAAATTGTTACCAGTGGTATATTTGGCACTGTTTTTAGGCTGGCTGCTTGGAAGTGGCAGATGTGACACCTGGTAGGGGTTTGTCCTCTTCCACAACAACAGAGACCACCTACATGCAGTGTGCCCTTGAGAAAGACAGAGCTTCAGATGGATTGTCGCTGTTATTGTTTTAAGTTGCTTTAGATAAAGGCTACATTGAAGTGATCACTTTTTATGCAACACAATATCAAGTAGTTATTTAGTAGGTGCTGTTAACTTGTAGAGTGGTTAACCATTTTATGGCTAAAAATGTTTCTGGGTGAAGCCCCATAAGATTCATGCAGTGAGCCATAACCGTAGCCTTAAGCTTAGCTCCATGATACTTCAAGAGGATCATCTAACTAATGGTAGTTTAATACAGTTATTGCTATTATACACTATTACACTCCACCCCAATTGTGTTTTTAAGGCAGACATTTCTCTATGGTAATGAGTTCCTTAATGCCCAAATGTAGTGAGTTAGTTTAGCTAACTGTGTTTAACCTCAGACTTGCTGCGGTTTGCTAGTTTTTCTCAAATCCATATTTTATGCATTAAATAATGAAAATAAGTTCATGTTAGTCTTGTGTGCATATATTAGATTTGCAGGTGGGGTTGAGACAGAGTATGCTTTGTGTGTTAATGTCTCTTTGTTTGTCATGTGAACCTGAACCGTGTTGAAATAGAACCTTACCGTTTAGAGCTTGTGGACAAAAACATGCTGTTACATGTTGTTTTTTTTCACTCTCAAGAGTTTTATTTATATTGTGGGTTTTTTTAATAGCTTTTGTTATTTGCTTAGGGGTCTGTATTTATTTAAGTGTACTTGTTGGTTATAGATGTAATATTCTGCTGTGGCTGTGCAGCTGCTGGGATAAAATAACTGAACTTGATCCACCTGGAATGTTGGTATTTAAAGGGACAGTCACCCAACAATTGAATAATGTGTTCTTTAAAACCATGACTTTAAATGATTCCTGTGGAAAATGCTAATGTAGGCTAGTAGGCTTTTGGTGGTTTAATAATGGGAGAAATAATAATGCATTTTATTAATAGGATATTTTTACACCTGGCAAAGATTGTTCACCTTTAACCTTCTCATTCGGTGAGGTCTTGTAGTTACTCAGTGTATAATCTCTTTCAGTGACTTAAAAATAGTGGACAGTTTACAGAAGAACAGAAGTTCTCATTATCATTTTCATCAGATATTTTTATTTAGATAAATGGGAAGGACTTGTCACTCTATGGTTCACGTATGAGACAATTGCTGTATAGTAGAACTGCATGCACAGATGTAGGCTCAGCTATTTCAGGAACCATGACTATTAATGTCAGCATGTATTTCTTTCTTACAGATGCTGCCTCTGAGCTGCAAGTGTCCAACTCTAGATTGGAGGAACTGGAGACTTTATATGCAACACAAAAATCTGAGGTGATTAATTGAGCACAAAAAAGTCTTAGTCTGATGCTGAAGATATTTCTCAATTCTGCCGTGAGGCCTAATGTTTTGTGTGCTGTAGACATTTCTACTTTTAATTTGCACACATTGTTTAAAAAAATGCCTAATTATGCACAATAATTCAGTTACAGGATGAGTTGTTTCAAAACATTTTGTCAGTGCATTAACATCTATAATTGAATTTTTTTTGTTTGTTTATTTGCTTTTGTGTGGTTTAGTATGAGCGCTTGCGAAGAATAAACTCTGAGCTGGAGGAGAAGCTAGAGGCGGCAGAGATTCAGGTCAAACAGCAGTCAGTGGAATACAGAACCCTTCTGCAACAGAAAGAGGTTTGGGCTCAAAACTAACTCCACTTCTTTTTGAGAGAAGAATTACACTTATCTAATTATAGTGGAGAATTTCTAAAATTTAGAATCATACTGATGATATTGTGTGTATGTTTATTGTTGTAAAGGTAGAGATCAGTCACCTCAAGGCCCGTCAGAGTGGACTGCAGGAGGAGGTTCAGAAACTCCAACGTTCTGCTCAGGCTGCAGCCAGCTCATCCTCCTCTGATGTTGCTGTACTTCCTGTTACCACTGCTGCCACTACCACTACTTCGTCTTCCTTTCTGCACCAGTCTACAGCTGTCCATCAAGGCTTCCATGGTGATGAGGTAGACCTCAGTGATGTCCTGTGGTCACAGCAGGAAATTAACCGTCTTTCCAATGAGGTGCATCGTCTAGAGGCTGAAGTGGCCCACTGGAGGAGAGTTGCTCAGGTCACTTTTAATTTTACAATTATATCATAAGATGATATAATTGTATATAAGAGAGCTATATATTAGAATTAGATTATTTATTATATATTTTATATATTTCAATTTATCAGGCATCCAAGCTACCAGGAGTTGATGGTAACGGAGACCAGGGTGAAGTCCTGAAAATGCAAAGAATGATCAAGGTGAAAAACCTTTTGAATTGTAACAAAGAGTAGGTACTTTCCTGTTGGTCAGTGCTTGAAATCTGGTTCTGATTTTAACCCAACTGACATTCTGACCCAATCAGGAGCTGAGAGAGCAAATGGCACGGGAGGTGGATGAGCACCAGCACGAACTGGCAGCATTGCAGGATGCCCAGAGGCAGAAAATGGCTGAAATCTCAAAACGGCACAGAAAGGAGCTGGCAGAGTATGAGGAGAGGGTCGAGGAGCTTGAGGAGCAGCTTCAAAGTGGTGAGGAGGAACATTTATGGATATTAGAAATGAAGTAAGGACATTTTTGAACTTTTTAAATGCAGATAACGTGTTTGATTTCTTTTTTGGTAGTTTAAAAATAGTTTTAACAGTTGAATTTTGAGTACAATGCTGTGTTTATCTCCCTCTTCTTCAGAAGGTGGAAATGTTGTCCAAAAATCGGCCACAGTACAGGACTCCGCCAAACTTCAAGAGTTGCAATCGACCATACAGTCTTTACAAGAGGAGGCGGAGCTTCAGCGCAAACAGCACAGCGATCTATTGGGCAGTTTGGAGGAGGCAGAGCGTCAGAAGGCCAAGCTAGAGAGGGAAAAGGAGGAGGCTACAGCAGAGAATACAGAATTGTTGCAGAATTACAGTCGCCTTCAGAAGTCTGTAAATGAACTCCAGGCTCGAGTACAGGAACAGGAAGGGAAGTCTATGCTGAAATCCCAGCATGACAATGAGATACAAACCCTGAAAAAAGCTCTGGCAGGTATAGAGAACACAAGAAATTGTATGATCAAATCATATGTTCTTGGATGGGAAAATCCATAAACTGCTCTCTCATATTTGTTATATTTTTGTATTTTATTTTTAGGTGCAGAGAAAGAGATGGCTAGATTGAGAACTCTCAGTGAGGTAAATTTGCTAAAAACCTTCTTTATGGACAGTTTAGAAGTTTGTAGCCCAATAATATTTAGATGGTTTTAGCCATGCTGAGGATTCAAATATAGAACAGTTGATTAAAAATGTATTTGGACACTTTCTGGTTGTCTCTGCAAATAATGTAAGTGTGGGATGAGTGTCAATACTTTTTACTTTTTTTTTTTCATTTAATTCAGAGCAGTCCTACAGAAGAAGTAGAACATGCTGACATACTGGAGCTCAACACCATCATTGATACCCTCAAGAAAGAGAAGGAAGAGGTGGAGAGAGAAAAGGTATGTGTATATTGACACTAATACTTTTATGTTTTTGAACAGAAGTTCAGTATCTTTCAAATAAAAAAATCTTTGAAGATGGGGTAATCAGTATTTCAACAGCTTTTTGAAAGGACGTGGACAAGGTAATTTTTTCGTTTAACTGACATTAGTTTCATACCCTTTTTCATTTTTTCTTTTTCTTCATTAGCTTGCATTAGTTGAGAGACTGACCCTGGTCGAGGAGAGACACAAGGCAGGAGAGTCAGAAAGTGTTGTGGAACTGTCACAGGAAGTTTCAGACCTAAAGAGTCAGCTAGACCAACGGGAGCAAGCTCTAAAGCAAGCCCATCTTGATATAGAGACACTCAGTGCTGAACTGGAAGAACTGGACAAGCAGAACCAGGAGGCCACACAGGTAATCTTTTTGAACCAGTGTATGTTTCAAGTTTATTAGACAGAATACAATTATTGGATCTTTTGAATGTTTAGAATTTGAGTTAATATACTACATACTTACACAGTTTTCTTTCTCCAGCATTTTATTGCAGTGAAGGAACAGCTGTCCCTGCAGAAAACCCAGGCTGATGTGGAAAAATCCCATCTTCAGTCAGATCTCAACTCCTCCCTTAACCAGAGACAAACTCTTCAACTGGAGCTGGAAGCTCAGGGGGAGAAGCTAAGTCAAAGTGCCTTCTCTTTGAATGAACTGCACATGGCAAAGCAGCAACTGGAATCCACAGTAAAAGAGTTGAGGGAAAAGTTGTGCAAGTCACAGGATCTGGGCAAAGAGCTGCGGCAGGAGTCCTCTGACCTCAAGAGGGCTCTTCAGGAAAGAGAGACAGACCTTACTGCACTTCGTGAGAAGTTAAGTCATTCTGGGGAGCAGGGGAACGCGTTAGAGGAACACAGGAAGGCACTTGAGACAAGGGATAAAGAGATCCAGGACTTGAGAACAGAGTTATCAGAAGTGAAGACCTCCTACGAGAGGGCCATTTCAGAAGATTTTGAATTGAAAATTGAAAATAGAAAGTTGAAAGAAGAGAGCACTCAGGCTTTGGAAAAGATTGACAGTTTGGAAAAGCAGATCCAAGATGGCCAAGCCTCTCTAAGCAGGATGTCCCTGGAGAAAGATACCCGAATTGAAGCCTTGAAACTAGAGAAGAGCCAGTTAGAATCTGAGCTAAACCAGATTGAGAAGCGACTATCCGATCAGTCCAAACAGTATCAACAAACCATCGACGAACTAACCAGAGCACGCTCTCTGGATGCTTCTGAGCTGCAGACCGAACACGAGCGAATGTTGAAACTGAATCAGGAAAAAGATCTCGCAATTGCAGAGCTCAAGCGTGAGATGGAGCAGATGGTCTCTGACCACAAAGACACCAGTGAGATGCTGGACATCACTGTGGCAGGCCAAAATCAACTCACCGAGCTTTTGCAGGAGAAGGATGCCTTTGCTAAAACCCTAAAAGCTCAAGTTGCAGAAGCACAACAGGAATTAGAGTGCAAGTTCTTGGGAGCAACTCAAGAGTGTGACTCTCTAAGAAAGTCGGTGGAGGAGAAGGACAAACAGCTTGGAGCCATGAAGGAAGAAAACAGCCATCTAAAAGAAGAGATCGACCGTCTGAGGGACCAGCAAAGCAGACCGCCATTATTGTCAGAGCCACGGACACTGGACATCATCACAGAGCTTGAGACTGAGGTGGCCCAGCTCAAAGCTGCCAGAGATCAACTCGAAGAAGAGGTCCAATTGTTGAGGAAGGTATCAGAAGAGCAGCAGGCCACAACGCTGCAGTCCCAGCGTTCTCTGCAGGTGCTACAGAGTGAACTTGAGCAAGCACGGACAAGACATGAACAAAGCTCACTCAATTACGAAAGACTCATCACTGCTAAAGATGACGAGATTGTCCAGCTTCAATCAGAAGTGGAGGGCCTGAGCACACAAAGACAGAGTCAAATACAGTCCGTAGAAATCTTACAGGAGGACAAGACCCAGTCGCTGAATGGTGAAAACGGTAACGAGAAACATGACCTTTCGAAGGTGGAGATTGAGAAGCTTGTGAAAGGCATCAAGGAGAAAGAGACTGAGATTAACCAGCTAAATGAGAAGAACCTGTCTCTAACCAAGCAGCTTGACCAGCTTGTGGTCTCTCAAAATGAGCTGGGAAAACTCTCGCAGATGGTGCTTCAAAAAGATCTAGAAATCCAGGCGCTCCACGCTCGAGTGTCTGGTGGCTATGGTCAAGATATGGTGTTCCTGCAGCAGCAGTTGCAGGCGTATGCGGTGGAACGTGAACAGGTGTTGGCCGTGCTCAATGAGAAAACCAAAGAAAACAGCCAGCTGCGTTCGGACTACCATCGCATTATGGACATTGTTGCAGCCAAGGAAGCCGCCTTGTTGAAGCTCCAGCAAGAAAATCAGCGGCTCTCCACTATGAGTGACCCTTCAGGCAGTCAAGAGATGTTTCGAGAGACCATTCAGAACCTCTCCCGCATCATTCGTGAGAAGGATATCGAGATTGACGCCTTGACTCAGAAATGTCAGACCCTGGTCTCTGTCCTCCAGACATCTGGTGCAGGCGATTCTGTAAGTGGTGGCTTGGGGGGTGTTAGCAGCAACCAGTTTGAGGAGCTCCTACAAGAACGTGACACTCTCAAACAACAAGTGAAGAAGATGGAGGAGTGGAAGCAACAGGTGATCACGACTGTGAGGAATATGCAGCATGAATCTGCTCAGCTACAAGAGGAGCTGCTCAAGCTGCAGGGGCAGGTTTCTGCAGATAGCGACTGCAGCTCAAAGCTCTCGGTGGATTACTCCAGACTTATTCAGAGCTATGAGCAGAAAGAGAAAAAGCTGGGATTGTTGAGTCAAGAGCTGGCACAGGTGCAGCAGACCATCAGCCAACTAAGTAGTACCAAAGACGTCCTGCTTGGGAAGCTTGGCAGTGTCAAGCAATCTCCAGAAGTTTCTGCTATGATGGCTACCCAGGCTTTTGCCCCTCCAAACCTGAAGGGGACAGCACCACCAGGCCAAGATGAGAGCCTGCATCATGAGTTGCAGTCAATGCAGAGAATTTTAGCAGAGAAGGAGAGCATGATAAGAACTCTGCAGGAAAACAATCATCGCTTGTCGAATTCTGCATCTCTGTCTGAAAGTGAGCAAAGAAGCCATGCAGAGGAGCTCAAGCAGGCCAGAGAGAAGCAAGAATCTCTACAGCGCTCCCTCAGAGAGAAGGATCTGCTCATTAAGACCAAGGGAGACCAACTCAGTCAGGTGACTTACAGTTCTGATGTGTTGAATGGCTGGAAGAGAACGCTGTAAGGTGTGGAATACCATAGGTACTGTAGATAGTAGATTGTGGAGTAAAATGTCAGTTTTGAGATTTGAGTAAGAGATTTTGTTTACATTCCAAAGTTTGCACATGAAATGTGTTATGATTTTAGATACAAAAATACACTTAAAAAAATCTCTGAATAATTTTGTTAATCCTAACCTTATGTGACATTTATCTGTATAAACTAGGTGAGTGAAAGTTTACGTAATCGTGAAAATGACAACGAGGTCTTGAAGCAGGCTGTGACAAATCTGAAGGAGCGTGCCCTGATCCTGGAACTCGATGTGAAGAAGCTAAAGGAGGAGAATGAAGCGATAGCGGGAAAAGCTCGTGAGAAAGAGACAGAGTTCCGTGCTCTGCAGGAAACCAACATGCAGGTGTCACTGCTGCTTCGGGAACGAGAGTTTCAGTTCAGTGCTGTGAATGAGAAGGCCACTGCCATGGAGAAGATGCTAAAAGATAAAGAGCAGGTTTGTCGGTTTATGTAGTTTTATATACACAAAAAAAAAAAAAAGTGTAAAAATACATTAAAATCCTTTTTAAAATGTTAGAAATTCTTAATCAAAGAATTCTGCTTTGCTCTCTAAGGAACAAATAACATTTTAAAATATTAAAAAATATAAAGTTATTTTAAATATTATGTAATGTTTCGCAATATTACTGTTTTTACTGTGTTTTTGATTAAATAAATGTAACATTATTGAGCATAGGAGACTTCTTTCAAAAACAAAAATATTGCTCATCCTACAATTTTGAACAGTAGTAATTTTGAATTTTATTTAATTATTATTATTATTATTATTATTTAATTCTCTCCTGTTCACCCACTCTCCAAAATAAGTGCAGTGGGAACAATTCACATTTGTAATGTTAATGCCAATGAAGGCATACAACTTTGTTCTGGACTGTTCTAGTTCTATATGTGTTGTGAAGTTAACCTATTCTGCCTTTGTCTGTACTGCAGGGTAAATCTGGTGAGCTGAACCAATTGTTGAATGAAGTTAAGTCCATGCAGGAGAAGGCAGTGTTGTTTCAGCAGGAAAGAGATCAAGTGATGATGGCCCTTAAACAAAAACAAATGGAGACGACTGCTCTTCAGAGTGAGGTAGCAAAGGCCAATATTACATTGATGTGCTTTATTACCTTACTAAAAGATTGAAAACATTAACTGTTACCTTATCATATTATTATACCTTATATTATTCTTAATTATTATTATTACTTTCTGTATATAGCTGCAGCACACACGAGATAAAGAGCAGCGCCTGAAGCAGGAGGTGGAGCGATTGCGCAATCACCTGTTAGAGATTGAGGATTCGTACACACGTGAGGCTTTGGCAGCTGAGGACAGAGAGGGAGAGCTGAGACGCAGAGTGGCACTCCTGGAAGAGCGGTTAACATCTTCCTCCAATGCCGTGGAGAGCGCAAGGTGGGTCTGTTTTAGTCTGTTGGTGTGATTGCTTGCTTAAAATCAGAATTTGCTGTCGGCGCCAATAGCCTCATGGGCAGCGAGCGACATATAGCGCCGTTGTGCTTCGGGTGTCCCGAGTTTGAGTCCCGGCTTGTGGACCTTTCTGATCCCCTTTCGCTTCCTGTCTAAATTACTGTCCTGTCCTAACAAAAGCAAAAAACACCAAAAATAAACCATAATTAAAAATAAATAAATAATAGAATTTGCTTCCAGCATCTTTCTCCTGGCCTCACTAGACTCTTTTTATACTGTAATTTGTTTCCATCTCATATATGCTTATATAATCAGGGGCCAAGCACCAAAGATGCAAAGGCATCTATTACATCCATTAGTCTTCTTCTCCTCCTTCTCCCTCTCTTCTTTTCTTGCTCTTGAGTCATCTTCTCCTGCTCTTTAGTTGTCTACCCGCTTGCAGTAAAGTTATGAAATTTGGCATATAGATAGAGAACAGTGTGAACATTAATCATATCGCATAATTTTCTGTTTTCCTGCCTTTTGTATGTTCCAAAAACCTCCTTTTTTAAAGTCGTTCTAGATGGTTTGTCTGATTTTCACCATGCTTTGACAGATCAAACCGTTTTTTAATTACTTATCATAAAATTTTAATGCCATGATGCCAAACTGGATCTAAGGCTGTATTTCTGCAGTGCTTTGGCATATGCTTTTGGCATATTGACTGCAAACTTTGTGTGTCATTGTCACCCAACACTGACCAGATCAAAAGTAATTTAGTCAATAAGCAATTGTCACATTACAAGTAATTGTATCTATGGGTTTTCAACCATTTTGCTTAAAATCATCAACAAATGTCTTTAGTTTCTAATTTTTTCAACTGATCTGATGCACTCATTTGTGCTTGGCCCCTTAATCACTGCTTGCAGCTGTATTTTATATCAGTAACACAAAGTCTTTCTTCCTGCCATGGATACAAGAAATGGGAAAAATATTGAGACAGTTGTTGTGGTGTTTTTCAGTGTACTCATTATATTGTTTTAGACTCACTAATGTCTCTAACTGTGTGTGTGTAGTCAGCAGGCAAGCCTGCAGGTCGAGTCTCTTCAGGAGCAGCTGAATGGTGCTGTCAGACAGAGAGATGAAGCACTCATTCAGTTCCGTGCTTCTCAGGATCAGGTCAACCAGTATGCAGTGTCACTGTCAAACCTGCAGATGGTGCTAGAACAGTTTCAACAAGGCAAGTGCGCACATTATTTTTGCTATTCCAGTTTTATTGTAATTTATTAAGAAAACAGTCTTTCTTGTACGGAATGAAGGCTATTAAAGTAATTACAAATGTAGATTAGAGTGTAATATTCAGATATTTCTTTTTTAAAATGTTTGGATTAAGGGAGGAATCTGCAATAAGTCTTCAATTTTGAAGAGTGTTGACATTTGTATCTCTCTTTACAGAAGAAAAAGCCATGTACTCAGCAGAACTGGAAAAACACAAGAGGGAGAAAGAAGAGTGGAGAACTAAAGCAGAAAATCTTCATGATCAGGCAGCCGCTCTGCAAGTCCGTTCAAACAGACATATGAACAAACCTGTCCTTTCTGCATTGTGTTTGACACAAGTATTTATGTTAATGTTCTATGTCTGTGTGTGTAATGTGTGTAATCTTAGATAAACCTGGATGAAGCGAACGCAGCTCTCGAATCTGCCTCTCGCCTCACTGACCAGCTGGACCTCAAAGAGGAAGAGATAGAAGATCTGAAGAAACAAGGTGAGACCAAATGCCGCCAAGTGAATGACTGTTGAAATCAGAGCTTGAGAATTTTACTAGAAATCATCTCAGCATTTGATCTCATTGTTTAACAAGGACAGTGGTTCTCAACCTTTTGACCTGAAGGCCTCCCATATTGGCTAAGATAATTCCTCTGGTATTTCTGCTGTTATTATGACAACATTAGGGGCTTTCGCACTGTGTAGTTCTAGGAACTAGCCAGCATGGTAGTTTCTAGAGAACCAATGTCCTCCCTCGGACCGTTTTCCTGGTTGCATTCGCAACGGCAGCAGGAACTCTGAAGCGGCCGACAACAACATCTTCATTCGCTGCATTTTCAATCGTCAAAAACTGGTGAATGGAGGATGCAGTGATTGGAGCTGTTTTTGTTGTGTGTCCTGGGTTTTGTGCGTGATTGAAAGAGCATGAAAATCTGACTGAATTGAGTTGACTAAGTTGGTTGTTTTCCAACTTTCGTAAAAGAAACTTGGAGTGTTGATATATTAATTAAACAATTTATTTAGTGATTTTTATAAAAGTCTGTGTGATTTCATTAAAGATAATAGTTATTTTAAGGGGAAAATATTCATTTACATCTTCATTTTTATGTTGTTAGCATTTTAATAAGGTTTTGTCCCATTGGACGTTTGCTGAGGCTCCGGCCCCTTTGTTGAGAACCACTGAACTAGGATCAAGAAAGAATACAGAAGCACAATACAAACAAATCAAACATAGCACAAACTAAGGCTGGGTATCAGCATTTATTTCCTGATTCAGTTTGATTCTGATTCAGAATCTCCCAGTTTATTTTGGTAAAGAAGAATGCAGAAACAGAATACAGAAACCCAATTCAACACCAAAAACACAAAAACAAAATTCAAATTAAATGGCCATTAGGGACTAATCAACCACAGGAAAAAACTAAGGCTGGGTCAGTTTGATTCTGATTCAAAATCTCTTAATTTAGTTGATTCAGATGTCAATAATTTATTTGATTCAACTGAATTCAGATGTGCATTGTGACTGAGTTCATGTTGTGGTTAATGAAAAATAATAGTTATTATTAATAAGAAACTTTTTTTTTTTTGACTTTGCTAATTACCCTTGAGCCTGTGTTGCACAGCACTCGTATCATATCCTTTACAGCAGACACAATCCCATAAAACACTAAAATACGCCACTCGCAAAATGTTTTGCGAAAAGACTAGCTCTCAAGCCGTGTTGACACACAACTCATGGCACAGATTTGCAGCACTGTAAACCATTTTTCTGAAGAGACTCATGAACGTCAACAGGACTAGGAACATCAGGATCCATTAAATTATGTTTGACTCTTTGAGACTGTGCTTTATGGTTTAAGTTTGATTCTTATCAGAGCAGACATTAAGAAACACACGTTTGCATTTGTAAGAGAGATGCAGAGATCAGCCAAGTCTGTAGATGGTATAGATGTTTAGCATTCCTTCGCATCTCCTCTCTGTCAGAGAGATAATATTTATGGCACGTCAGTAGCCAAATTGTGTAGACAAAGATTCTCTTTTTCCATCTGCCCTGTCATTCTATCTCACCTATCCCTTTCTTCTCTGTCCGTATCAAGCCCCAAATCAACAATACGGTGCTGTCAGTCTGAGAGGGAGAGGAGGTTAAGGGATGAGCGCTGGGATTTTTTCTGCATTTGTCAAAAAACGACTGAGGAGACTGTAGACAGAATGATCAAGAATGGTTCATTTTTGCTTAGCAAAGCACAAGTGCAGCCGACAGACATTCCAGGGTGTTTAGTGCAGACAGGAACTCTCTCACCCTTTCTTATCGCTCAGTTCGTGTGGTCTCAGGAGGTAAGGTCTGAGAGGAAAACGGTTCTCAAGAGTCAAATGGTCTGGACCAGTGAGGAGCATTGGTGATAAAGGCATTTAGAGCACGTCATATTCTCACACTTCTTTGTTTTTACCCCACGAGACATTCCCAGACACACTGAACCCCATACCACTGTTATTACTGTTTATGTTAAGCTGCAGAAGCACATACTTATTATTTCAGTACAAACACTTGTTCTCTACCGTTTGCATTAATACATAACAAAGTCATATACCACCTCCTGCTGAAAGCTCTGTCAGCATCTCACAAACACAACATCCAAATTTAACATTGCATGTAAAATTTGCTTTGTCTAGAAATAAAACCTACTTGCCAGTGACTTGTGACTTTATAAGGAACTTCAGCATAATAATGTGACGTAAATACAAGAAAAGTTTGGGGTTGGCAAGATTGTTTTTGAAGAAAGTCTCTTATTCTCAGTAAGGGTGCATTTATTTGATTTAAAAAAATACAGTAAATACAGTAATATTGTGAAATTATTACAACTTAAAAAGTTTCCTATTTTAATATCTTTTAAATTGTAAATTATTTCTGTGATGACAAAGCTGAATTTTCACCAGACATTACTACTACTTAAATCTTCAGTATCACATGATCCTTCAGAAATCACTGTAATATAATGATTTGGTGCTCAAGAAACATTTCTTATTATTATCAATCTTGAAAAGCAGTTGTGCTGCTTTGTATTTTCATTAGAGCCATGATACATTTTAAGGATTTTATGTTAAATAGAAAGTTCAAAAGAACAGTATTTATTTGAAAAATCAATTTTATTGTAACATTATAAATGTTTTTCCTGTCTCTTTTGTACAATTTAATGCCTTTGCTTTACAAACGTAATAATTTCTTTCTTTCTTTATTCCTTTCTTTCTAGTTTTCTTTCAAAAAAAAAAAAATTACTGACCCCAAATTTTTGAATTGTAATGTGTATATGTATAAAATTCAGTTATTCAATTTCATTGCCAGAAATTAAAAAGATTCATGTGTGTGTAGGAAAAAGTTTTTTGGACCCTTAAACACAGCCATATCTGACAGAAACCAGACATTAGAAAATTATATATTTTTTTATTAATGTGTTGGTTTTATGAATTAGCCCATAACTCATGAGCCAACTACAGGTGCATCTCAATAAATTAGAATGTCATGGAAAAGTTCATTTCAGTAATTCAACTCAAATTGTGAAACTCGTGTATTAAAAATATTCAGTGCACACAGACTGAAGTAGTTTAAGTCTTTGGTTCTTTTAATTGTGATGATTTTGGCTCACATTTAACAAAAACCCACCAATTCACTATCACAACAAATCAGAATACTTCATAAGACCAATAAAAAAAACATTTTTAGTGAATTGTTGGCCTTCTGGAAAGTATGTTCATTTACTGTATATGTACTCAATGCTTTGTAGGGGCTCCTTTTGCTTTAATTACTGCCTCAATTCGGAGTGGCATGAAGGTGATCAGTTTGTGGCACTGCTCAGTGGCCTTCAGCTCATCTGCATTTTTTTTGGTCTCTTGTTTCTCATTTTCCTCTTGACAATACCCCATAGATTCTCTATGGGGTTCAGGTCTGGTGAGTTTGCTGGCCAGTCAAGCACACCAACACCATGTTCATTTAACCAACTTTTGGTGCTTTTGGCAGTGTGGGCAGGTGCCAAATCCTGCTGGAAAATGAAATCAGCATCTTTAAAAAGCTGGTCAGCAGAAGGAAGCATGAAGTGCTCCAAAATTTCTTGGTAAACGGGTGCAGTGACTTTGATTTTCAAAAAACAGAGTGGACCAACACCAGCAGATGACATTGCACCCCAAATCATCACAGACTGTGGAAACTTAACACTGGACTTCAAGCAACTTGGGCTATGAGCTTCTCCACCCTTCCTCCAGACTGTACGACCTTGGTTTCCAAATGAAATACAAAACTTGCTCTCATCTGAAAAGAGGACTTTGGACCCCACTGGGCAACAGTCCAGTTCTTCTTCTCCTTAGCCCAGGTAAGACGCCTCTGACGTTGTCTGTGGTTCATGAGTGGCTTAACAAGAGGAATACGACAACTGTAGCCAAATTCCTTGACATGTCTGTGTGTGGTGGCTCTTGATGCCTTGACCCCAGCCTCAGTCCATTCCTTGTGAAGTTCATCCAAATTCTTGAATCGATTTTGCTTGACAATCCTCATAAGGCTGCGGTTCTCTCAGTTGGTTGTGCATCTTTTTCTTCCACACTTTTTCCTTCCACTCAACTTTCTGTTAAAATACTTGGATACAGCACTCTGTGAACAGCCAGCTTCTTTGGCAATGAATGTTTGTGGCTTACCCTCCTTGTGAAGGGTGTCAATGATTGTCTTCTGGACAACTGTCAGATCAGCAGTCTTCCCCATGATTGTGTAGCCTAGTGAACCAAACTGAGAGACCATTTTGAAGGCTCAGGAAACCTTTGCAGGTTGTTTTGAGTTGATTAGCTGATTGGCATGTCACCCTATTCTAATTTGTTGAGATAGTGAATTGGTGGGGTTTTGTTAAATGTGAGCCAAAATCATCACAATTAAAAGAACCAAAGACTTAAACTACTTCAGTCTGTGTGCATTGAATTTATTTAATACACGAGTTTCACAATTTGAGTTAAATTACTGAAATAAATGAACTTTTCCACGACATTCTAATTTATTGAGATGCACCTGTATATGGCTCATGACAGCAATGTATGGGAAAATACCACAAAATTCTCAAACTTGTACCTGTGTGTGTTTTGCAGTGGATGTGAAACAGGAGATGTTGGAAGAGGCTCAGAGAAAACTGATGAACCTCATGAACAGCACCGAAGGCAAAGTGGATAAGTGAGTCCAAAACACATCTGCACTGGAAACATTTCATATATATATGTAGATCCGAATATTTTCAAAAGGGTGTTCCTGTGAAATATCATCTAACATGATTAACTACTCACACAGGGTTCTGATGAAGAATCTTTACCTGGGCTATTTTCATACCCCCCGAAACAAGCGCTCTGAGGTGATGAGGCTTATGGGTAATGTGCTTGGGTTGGACCGAGATGAGGTGTCCGAGGTGGGTCAGCGCTCTCTACTGTAGATTTCTCTTTATCCCCCCTTTTGAATTCACTTTTTAAATGCAAGTATTCCTCTTTGCAAATGTGTATGTGCCTGCATATTTACATTCATCACATGTTGTCAAGTCCAAGAGAAGGAACAGCCATTCTCCATTCTGTCTGACCCGTTTTGTGAAATTCCTCCTACTTTTCATCACTCCCAAATGTGGCTCTGCTCCAGTTCTTGTCTCACCCTTGAAACATGACTGTTAAACGTGTGGATTTAATATTTGACCTCCTGCCTCCTTATGTTCGGTTCTCCTCAATTATCTCTAGTTTGATGTCAGTGTGAAGGTTTTTATCAGATGTTAAAAAGACTTTTCCACTCATTTTACCTCATGTGTTTAATTTGGCACAAACCTCAAGCTGCCCACGCTAGTCCTGTTGAAAAAGGTCCTTGTTTGAGCCTTTTGAAGGATGATTTCAAGTTGCATTCGGTCCTCGCTGGTAATCTGGGTATAGAGGTTTCTGGTCTTGTTAGGACAGCCTGTACTAAATGTTATGTCAGCATCCCCGGAAACTCTGCACGCATATGGTCGCATTCATTTGGCTGACTGCTAACAGAGCTGATTTGTTTTCTGTTCGAATTGCTGTTTTTCTGTTTCGATCCTGGTGGGGCTGATTTTCTCAATAACAGGAACAGATCAGTTCTGATGATAAAGCAGGATGTGGTTTAATTTTTTTTTTTCTTGGAAAAGCCATAATCATTTTAGCTATTGTCCTCGAAGGGTCAAAATCTGTTTTTTCTTTTTCAACAAATTGTGCTCCAGTTGTTCACAACCCATTTTACTTCCATAATGTGTTGTATTTCTAAGTGAAGCTGGATATTCAGTGAGGGAAAAATGGGAATTAATTTGACTGTGAAACGTGGGCGTTATATACCAGAATGGGAATGCAAGTTTGTTCAAACTTTAATTAGCTATTTGGCTATTGGATAACATTATTTAATATCCTGAGCAGCCTAAGTGACTTGGAAATTTATTTCAGAGGAAGAGAGAGTATTATTTTTCGTTTTAGCATGCATAATAAATTGTTCACAGTAGGACCAGAAAAGTGCACAAAGAAAATAAATAGTAATTTACATAAGACAACACGACCTTATTATAGAATTTAATACATACCCTCACACCAGCATACATTTTTTTTAAAATCTGAATTAAGGTCATTTTCTAGATGAAACTCACCTAAATGGCAATTATTTCTACCATTAATAGTTTTTTTGTTTTTTGTTTTTTGTTTTTTCCACTTTCTCATTTTGTTTTATGGAGTATGCTGTTCATATATTCAAATTATGTCATAAAAACATGTTTCAAGTCCAATCCTGATGGTTCTTATTACAGATGACAGATGGAAATAAGAGTTTGATAAAGCAAGCAAACAATATGAGACACAGACAGCAGGCAGAAATCAGCAGTTAGAGACAAAGCGAGAGACAAAGACTGAATTAGATGACAGGCTCATGCCAACCTTACACCAAAAGCATTTCCTTACCCACAATTCCATAGAAGTAGGCTGGAGTCTGGCAGGAGAGACTCCAACTATTCAGCAAGTTGTGAGCAGAATTACCCAACAGCCCCCAGAGAAGAAAGAGGGAGAGAAGGAAAGTAAATATGAGTGTGTGTGTGTTTCTGGGTCACACAATCCACTTTCCATTTCAACCCATATTTTCTTTCTCCACTCCACACCTTTGTCACATTTTTTTTTTATGCTACACATTAAGTTTTCCTCTCAGGATCTCTTTGTTTACAACTCTAAAAACTAAAAATAATCCCAGTCTGCTTTTTTGGTTAAAAAGTCTGATTCAGTGGTTTTATTTCAAAGGTTGCATTCATTTGCTCTCGTCTGAGTGCTTTGAGGACAGGCACATTTTTGTAGCAGTTCCTCTTTGAACTTTACACAGTTATCTTGAGTAAGAGAGGAAAAATCTGCCGCCTTTTAAATTTTTTATTTTTTACACACAACCAAAGCCCACACACACAAACATTCCCTTTGGCCTACTGTCCTACTGACTTACTGTTTTCTCTTTATGCAGTTGTTACAGGAAGAGGGCAAGAGTGGGGTGACCGGATGGGTCTCGAGTTTGCTGGGAGGCAGAGCTGTTCAGAGTGTACCCAACACTCCCCAAAGGCCTACCCATACACAGAACCTCAATTCGGTAGGCACACATAGAAATGCATGAACACACACACACACACACATTATTATACACATGCATCTTCCTCTTACATTAGTGTCTGTGTTTTAAAGTCCTTCTCTGAGATGTTCGTGAAGTTCCTTGAGGTGGAGTCTACTCCTGCACTTCCTGCCCCTAAATTACCTGTTTATGACATCAAGCCTCTGAGTGCGCCCCCATCTGGCCGGAGAACTGCAAGCACACCTGCATCAGGTATAATGTCACATAAAATCTAGGAATGCACAATATATTGTTACCATATTAGTTTTTTTTTTTTTTAATTGTTATTAGCCCATATTAGTTTTTTTTATGTTTACACTATTTTTTACTGAACTGTACAAATTATAGTTTTGGAATTTTTATTTTTAGAAAATTTTTAGTTATTAGTCTTTTATATATTTATTTGTATCTCTATTTAATGTAATACATAGTGCATCTCAAGATAAATCGTTTGCAATTTTTAAAAAAGGTTAAACATTTAATTAAAATATCTATATTATCATTTATAATTTTATAAAAATATATTATTTAAAATATTATTTTTAAAATATTTTTCTTTTTAATTTATTTTGCCAAAATGATATAAAACTTAAAATGAAATGTTTGTTAATTATTGGCTATAACATGAAAATAATTTTCAGCTTATCATTACTGGCCAGAATTTTAATATTGGTGCGTCCATGATTTAAAAAAAAAATTTACAGTTCATAGGTCAGGTATATCTGTGATCTGTGTTCTTGTATATCTGTGATCTGTGTTCTTTCAGGTGTTTCAGGCCCAGGTAAGCGCACTGGGGATTTAAACCCCTTCCTGGCACCCCGGTCTGCAGCCGTACCCCTCCTCAATCCCGCAGGTGGAGGCAGCACTGCAGGTGTTGGGGCCCACCTGCTTATGAAACCCATCTCAAATGCCCTGCCCACCTTTACACCTGTACCTGTGTCTGCTGAGGCCAGCGGTGGAGCTGTACTCAAAGATTTGCTAAGGCAGTGATATCAGCCACCTGTACTGCCACTCAAAGCACTTTAGCTTAACAGGACACTACATTCCGGCAGATGGAAACAGAAAACTGGGCCATGTCATGGATTCAAATATTTACAAAAATGGCTGATTGCCATTGGAATAAAAGAAAGATAAAGCATCTAAGGGCTGCCGTGCTTGTTAAAATTGACTAAAATGAGGCCTAAGTTTGACAGAATTGAATTCTGTTTGCAAGCTGGGGAAGATTACATTATCGAATATTCTTGTGACCTTCTCCCGATATTTATTTAATGTCGTGCAAACATTCAGCTTGTCATTTTTAGACAGAGAGGTGTTTAATGTTTTTCTAGTGTGTTGAGAGACTGTCTGATGCTGTCTGGCATCCACTACACAAATGGATTTATTAAACCTTTTCCACTTCTGCAAAAACGCTACAGATAGTCTTTCAAAATCCTCCCGTTTTGAGTGCTATTATTGGTTGGCCGTATGGTATGGCAGGTACAATAGCAGTTAATCAAGAAGTGAGATTTGATCTTGGATTTAGACTGCTGCTAAATCTCCCATGCAGTAGCAGCATGCAGTTATGCTATTTATTTGTACATCAATCATATTTTTCACTGTTTATGCAGTGGGCATAAGCTAAAATGTATCTGCAATATTCAGACCTTTCTAAGGTAGAAAGAAACATTGTGTATATACAATTTGGAAAACATGCACACATAAAGGAAAATGAAAGTGCAAATTAAGTGTAAAAATTACCTGTATATTTTAAAATGGTTTAATAAACAAATAATACACCTCTGTTATAATAAACATTAGTTTATTATAACACGACTCCTAATTCAATGGGTTCCAACCAAATATTTAAAAACGCCATTTCCTTGAGGCCTAATATGAAGAATTGTTTTTTTGTTTGTTTTTTGAGAAAATGGCCTTAGTAATTCTCTTTTTGGTTACTATATCTTTCATAAAAGTTGGGTGCACTTAAATATATAGATTTAGGATACATTTATACATTTTATGGTATATATTTTGCGCTGGTGTTTATTTAAAGTTGATCAATCTTTTTGAAGTTTGAAAGACTGCTAATGAAAGTGATAGTCAACAACAGTGTTTCACTTTTCTGCTGAATAAACCATTCTCTTCTATGTATATTTACATTTTCCCTTTTATTTTATTTATTTATTTAGCCGCTTAAGAGCTTTTTTAATATGAGGTTGCTACAGTTCACTTCTAATAGTGTTTTTTTATATAGAAACACATCTGTTAATGATAACTATGCAAAAGGAACTCCTGCTGTTTGGTGATTAATAAGTAAATCTAATCCTTAAATTGTGCAGTACTTTTCCATATGTTATACAAGACTTATATAAGGAAACAATGCATTTGTTGATCTTTTGCATCTGTGTTTTCTTTTTTCCCTGCAGACTATGTAATCGCAAGGCTGTAATTTAAAAGCGCTTATGGACGCAGTGGTCTAGAGCATTATCAGATCAGATTAACCTCAAAAGGAAATGTCCATCTTTCCCAATATGTCTCTAGGGAAAACCCTGTCTGGAATTCCAATTGTAGTGTAACCATGTCTAATACATAATACATAATACATCTGTAATTTGGTGCATAGATTCTGGGAACATTTAACCAGTTTAAATCTATATTGATTTTTTGACGTCCAGTTGTGGATATACATGCACAACAATTAAAAGTTTGTGGTCAGTATGATTTTTTTTTTTTTTTTTCAAAGAAATTAATACTTTTTTTCAGCAAGAATGATTTTATTGATCAAAAGTGACAGTAAAGACTTATAAATTGTTACACTATATATATATATATATATATATATATATATATATATTATATATATATATATATATATAGTTTTGTGTAAATTACTCTTAAAAATTAATTACTAGCTACTAATTACATCTTCAAAAGTGTAATTAGATTACTGTACTAATTCTCAAAAAGTATTGCATTAATTAAAAGTATTGCATTACTTGCAAAAATACTTTTGCAATACTATTGCATTACTAATTACTTTCTAAATCCCATATCATCCTCAACCAGTTGAACAATACAAGGATTGTATTCTTTCAGATAAATAAAATTGCATAAATTATTCTTCAGCTAACCAAAATATTTGAAGGGAGAAGGTTACATTAAAAACCATAACATTAGATGTTAAATTTTGATGTAAACTATTGTTTTATATAGAATTGAGCTGTTGTCTATACACTATTTAATGCAATTACATCAGAAGTAACTGTAATTACATAAAAATGAAGAATAATCCCCTACTTCACTTTTTCAAGGGGAAAGTAATTAAATTTCAGTAATGCATTACACCCAACACTATATACGGTGTGTGTGTACATACATATTTAATAAATGCTGTTCCTTTCACTTTGTTAATCAAAGAATCCTGAAAAAAATGTATGACAGTTTTCACAAAAATATTAGTCAGCCAACTGTGATAAGAGATAATAAGAAATGTAATTCTAGCACCAAATCAACATAAAGTAGCAGAATAAATTGCATTTTAAAATATATTAAAATTGGAATGTTATTTTTTAATACCATTTCACAACATTACTATTTTACTGCATTTTGGATCAAATAAGTGCATTCTCAGTAAGCATAAGAGACTCAAAAAAAAAAAAAAAAAACTTTTGAACGGTAGTGCAAGTAATAACTTGACATTATTATCAAGGTGTATTGTGTAGCAATGCATGAAATTCAGTACAAGAAGCATTACTATTAATTCCTCATAAAAACAAACATTTCAATTATTATGCTGTAGTGGCACATTTGTATCCTAGCAAGTATCTGTGCTGCCTTGAAGCAAATGCATTGCGTTAGATGGTGGAAACACTTTGGGGGTGTTGGATATAGTGAATGTAAGCAGGTGTCAGATTTTAATGCGAACTCTCCTCACACAGCACTCACAAAGCCAGACAAAATAACCCTGCCCTCACCAGGGAACACCTGCTCCAGCCTCCCACATTCCTTGAAGCCATTTTTCCTGCTGTTAGATTGTGTACATTTGAACTATAATAACTCTGCTGTATGTTTTATCAGCGTCAGATCAAGTCTAAACCTCTTTTATATCTCAAGATCTCAATCCAAATGGGCTTTGCCTAGAGGGTGTGTTAATCTGGCAGACTTTGATCACCTCGAACCTGAAAATATTTGTATTTAAGAGTCTAATGAATGTCTGAGCGATTTAAAAAAAAAAAAAGTTCTGTAACGTATCACTGATGCACTCAATGGCTCACTGTACTCGTAACTGATGCAACTCTCAAAAAACTTGCTCTTTAGCCATACTGTAGTAAGCCTGGTGCTTGAGTTCACACAGTTGCCATTGAATGGTTGAGTTATTTCAAGAGAGCAGCAGAGAGGGAGTGTGGCAGTATGCTACTCAGTGATGTGACCAATGACTCCATCTTCTAGCCTAATCGGTGCCAAAAATCTCTGATAAACTGTCTCAGTCTCCCAGCACAGTCTTCCCTGCTGAATTCAGTCCACATCTGGACTGCTATGCTGCCAAACCTATTCTAAACCCAATTAATCAATAGACAAAAGCAAAGCTAGTTGACATAAAAGGATACAATAAAAACAGATTCTGCCTGTGTATGTGTAGCCTTCCAGTCAAGTGTGTGGGCCGAGTGTGTCAACAGCTCAAAGGTTAGCGGTACAAGGCTATTTCAGCATATATACACTGGCCAATTACTAATAAGATGCAGGTCAGGGTGACACTTACTGTGGTCATGTCTAATCAGTGGGCAGAAGTCTAGTTTTTAAATAAATCTATATAGGTAATTTTGGACAAGGATCTATTAAGGTTCCGTTTTTTAGGTTAATACAAAATTAAGGTTCCAAAAAGTGTTTTTAAGGTTGCAAAAATTGTGACACAAATTGTCATTTAGTGTCACTCAGCTCTATTGAAAAACATTTTTCAATGGCTCTGGTGTCACTAACACAGTTTAATATTCATTTAATTTAATAATAATAAAAAAAAAATAAAATAAAATAAAAACTTTGTGAAATAAACTATTTTGTAAAAAAACAAAAAAAAAGGCTATTTGAGATATGTACATTTTTGATATTTAAAAGTGAAACAAACTTTCGAAATTCCGCTACTTATCGCACCGGAGAGCAGCCTGGTTACAATATACACTAACTAGAGTTTATTTTATATAAATACATGTTCTGTCTCTCTTTTACACACCTATAGTCAGAATTTGATGTCCTTAAACGACTCTAATATTTCATAGTGATGATGGTTGAAGGGGTCTGTCTGACGTGAGGACTCCACGCCATAACGTACAGTAGCCTCCTCTAAATTTAAGCAGGCTGGTGAGCCTTACAATTTAATTATGCGTCATTTTATAGATTCTCTGCTTGGTTTTCCTCACTGCCTTCTTCCTTCTCCTCGTTTGGGTCTGTGGCAGCTCCCTGTGCGCGCTTTCGTTCCAAAGGGGGCTGTCTGTCTTTGATGGGATCCAGCTGTTGGCCAAGTGCTCTGGGGGCCCGTTTATTTGCATTGCTAAACAATCCGTGGAGCGGGCCGAGTACGGAGAAATACAGCAAGTTTTCTCTTTTTTATATAGTAAGACCCTCCTCTTACTATTGGTCAATGTTCTCACACGTTTCTGCCATCGGTCAACAGGGCGGCCGCATCGGGTGACCAAAGCCAAGTGTCTCGACATTCAAGTGAACGCGCGTACGCGGAGGGGGCGCTTTGGGCACTTCGTTTTGCGCTTTGGGTCCTGCGAGCCCGTAAAGGTAGTAAAACCACAAAGATCAACTCGTTTCCTACTGCGAGGGGTTTACGGGTCGGCGGTGTGACGTTCTTTCCAAGGGAACCACAAGGATCCACATAAACATGTTATTTGAACTACGTGGCTTGAGTTGGTCGACCAACAAAAGGTGAGTTTAATTAGTCATCTGGTGATTCATGGCAAGCCGTTTTAGCATACATTACTTACAACTAACTTGTAACTATTTTATGCCATAGTGCTTGTTTCTTGCTAAGCAATCCTATACCTTTCAACTGTTGATTAGATACTATTACTTATTTCAATAGTGGCTAATGTCTATTCAGTTAGTCAATAGTACTTATTCATTTGCTGTTAGCTATCATTTCAGTAGTGACAAGTAACTATTCCATTGTTACAAGTGACAAGTTACTACCTGCCATTGATTTAATTCCTATTCTTGCTTGTCATATGCATATCTAGTAGCTTGTCATATGTACTCAGTAGTCTGAATGATTCATATTCATACTAATGTCCAATAAATAGCTGTCTTTAATTTCTATAGAACAAATACTAATACAAATGGATAGCTAGTGAAACTGGAAAGGATACTAGCAACAATTGGAATACCTACTAGTCAGAAGTGAAGAGTTAATATCTGAACCACAGATCCCAAAATAATTTTGTGGTAAGACATTTCTATTTTGTTACCAGCAACAATGAAATAGTTACTTGTCACTGTTGGGATGGTAACTAGTACCAAATTAATAAGTGCTGGTATGTAATGAATATGTAACTGAATTGATACTAGTCACTATTGGTATAAGTATTTACCTAAAAATAAAAGCAAGAAGACACTCCTAGTGACATATTTAACAGATGTTAGTCACTAGTGGATTACTTACTACACAGTAAGAGATAGTATCAAAACAGATATTAGATATTTTTAAGGATTAAATGTTATCATTGTCATGGTGCTTCAAAAGAATATGTAAACTATGAAAATAAGTTTGTAAAAATTATCCAACTTATAGAAGTGTTTGTTGATATTCATGGTTTTGAATGGACATTCAGCGCTTATTCCAATGAATGAAACTTAAACATGTTCATGTTTTTTGTTTTCAGAATGATTTACCAAGGTATTTTGTTTTTTATTTATAGAATGTTGTCCGTTTTAATATGTATCATATGCTGCATTCACTCCGGGAAAAGTCAGGTAAGTGAATTTTGTTGTGAGTCATTCAAGCTTGGCACTGTTGCTCAACGTGTGTCATAATAAGAGTGCCTTGTTTTTTTTTTTTTGCTTTTCCAGTTCTATTGTACATCTTTAACATAAACATAAACTTTAACATACAATAGAAATATCAAGCTACTTCAACATAACTACTTAAAGATCTCCATAAACTACTTTTTATCTATTGGATTGACTATAAAATGCCTGTTTCTCTCCAGACTTGCACAGATGGATTTACTTATGACCGCCGTGCCAGACAGTGTATCGGTTAGTGGCACTTCTGCCATGTTATTTAAATGTTCATTGAATCAACTGTTTCAAATACAGTTGTTTATGCTACCTCTATCATATGCTTTCAGACATTGACGAGTGCCGGACACTGCCAGACCCGTGTCGGGGTGACATGCAGTGTGTAAATCAGAACGGTGGATACCTTTGCATCCCCCGCGGACTCTACTCCCAATCCTATGTCCGAAACAGTCCACGTTCCTATCCCGAAGAGTCCTACCCTTACAGATCGTTGGGATACTCTGAACCATTCATTCCTAACGTTCCTCCTGTTGGAGCAGGTCCTGGTCCAGGCCCCGGTCCAAGTTACCCAATAGTGAGCCGGTCCACTCCCTGCATCCTTGGATATACACTTGGTGCCGATGGCACTTGTGTTGGTAAGTTTGTCTCATGTTCCTATACATTCCTCTATCCTCTATCCCAAACTTATTGATAATGTTAGTTAAAGTTGGCACTTGAAAGGTTGCAAGTTCAAATTCAGAAGATTTGATACACATTCCTGGCTTGTCAGCCGGTCTTAGTGCACCTGACCCACCAAATAATGATCTTGACTGCTTTTAGTTTACCATCCAGACCAGGTCAACCATTTAAAAATTATTTTTATTAAATTCTAGTTTTGGAAAGAAATATATATGCATGCACAATTACTATCTTCAAAAATGTCATTTATGACTTAATTTAATTTGCATTTAAAAGGCTTTTAAAGTCTTGAGAAACATAAATTCATTTAGTTAGTCTTTGCTGACTTTGTAAATTGGCTGGTATTTTGTAAGTTACCATATATGTTAAAATTTTACCATAAATTACTAGAGCCACTATAACAATATATGTCAACTAATGCCAAATTTGCTTATTAGATTAACTTTAGTTGTAGATGTTTACTCAGCAACTTTTTGTGTGTGCTTATATGTCAGAATGAGAGTGAGTTTAGTGAATCGGGATTGTGACTAGTAGTAAGTGCTAGTATCTAATCAATATGCATTAGTGACTAACAGAATAGAAACTAGTCACTGAATATATTATATTATCTGATGAACAAGAATACCCTACTAGTGACAATTTGAATAGACATTAGTCACTATTATTAACTAAATATAATAACGAAACAGATGTTTAAACATTATCATGCCTTGTTGTAGTGCTTTAAAAAATATATGTGAACCAATTATTTGCACATGATAAGGTACCAAATCCAAGTTTAGTGCACAAGAAGAACTTCATACATTCTGGAATATTTTAAGCTATTTCTTTATAATAAATAACACAAGCTAAGAATAAGACTCTTTGAGACGTTGTCGATACTCACTCTGGGTCACATCAGGTTGTGGTCTTATGTTTACTTCATTTTCTGCAATGGTCCATGGGTCTTCTTGCTCTGAAATGAGGCAAAGACCCAGTTCAGTCCTGGACTGTAATTTAGTAATGGCTGCGGTAGGCTGAGTGGCATCTTAAAGACTTCAGCAGAATGAATCTCATAATTTGGACTGGATCAGTCGTTAGTATGGAACCACAAAATACTGTGGAACCTCAGAACAAACTACATCTTGTGAAGAGGCAGGAAGACACACAGGAACTGGCATTTAGCCCTGCTTACTCTGATCCAACTTTACAATTCAACGAGACGGTTTTAGAGTGTCTTATTCACTGTCGTAAATCATCAGTTTGTAACCGACTATGTGGTCTGCTTCTGTTAAAGCTGTTGAGCTGAATGTGGTGGTGTTGATATCTCCTGGGATTTATTGCTTTGATCTAGATAGGTGTTATATATATATATACAGTATATATATATATATATATATATATATATATATATATATATATATATATATATATATATTACTCATGTCAGCGTGGTGATCTATTTCACGTGCCATATGATAAATGGTAGCATAAATGACTGCTTGCTGTATTTTTCGATATGGTCTGCGGATTTGTCTCGAATTGGTGCCAGCCTTTGCAGTTAATGCATTCTCCAGTCTTCTCTTGCTCCTCTGCAGAATCACAAAATGATAGATTTGTTACCTTTTAATCCCACGACAGTCATGTTATAAAGAAGATACATGCACAGATATGTTCATGAATGTGCTTATGCGGATATGCACATGTCCTGACCTGGGAAAAACTTGGACTGAGTAATGAAGATGAATGTTATGTGCTGTGTTAAAATTTGGACACAGATAATGGTCTTATACAGCCACTAAGACATTCAGTTCAACAGCATTTCGTAAAGACAAACCATTGCGATCTCAGCATCTGTGGTTGCTCGTGCCAAACATGAAGTCAGTGGCTGTTGAATGAGATCTGTCATTGAGCAGCTGTGCAATTTGTGTTCTTTTTTACAGTGTGTTTGTTATTTATGTTAAGGGATGCTGTTATGGAACAGAAATTGTACAGGAAGTACGTAGTGTTACACCATTCCATCATTCATCTTAATGTTAGCGTATGTGTTTGTAAAAGCCAGGGAATGCCCACTTCTTGCCAGTGGCACTAAGGCTCAAAGGACTAAAACAGTCAACCCAGTCAGTGCCTGAAATGTGCCATCATAAATCCCATCAATCCTGTGTTTAGCCTCAGTAAAGCTTATAGGCACTTCTAAAATCCATGCAAACCTCTGAAAGACAGTTCAGTTTAGGTGAAACTTGAGAAAAGAAAATCTAAAGCTCACTTGTGATTCAGGAATGTGGATGATTTGCATAAAATCAAAAATTCAAGAGCTTAAATGATCGTATTCTGGGTGTGAACTTGAAAAATGTCCAAAATTATTTGATTTGTCAAGTTGAAACTTGCCTACTCAGGCTGTAGGACTGTAACTGGTGTCTGTCAGCAAATGTGGAGTGGCTCTAGTACCGCAGACTAATTAATGTGTTCTAGCTTAGTGGGACATCTGGAAATTGAGGTATGATGTCGGTATTATTAGAGTCATTGAACTTTATATGTAATGCTATTTTTTTTAAATATACACTAGCATTCATAAGTTTGGGTTGGTAAGTTTTTTTATGTTTTTGAAAGAAGTCTCTCATACATTTATATCATCAACATACAATAAAAACAGTAATATTATGAAATCACTTTTCAGTATTTTTGTAGATTTAAAGTTGTAATTTATTCCTGTGGTAAAATTTTAAAGTTGTAATTTATTCCTGTGGCAAAGCTGAATTCTCAGCAGCAATTACTCTGAAAACAGTTGTGTTGCTTAATATTTTTATGGAAAACATGATATAGTTTTTTTTTTCCAGGATTGTATAATGAATGCATTCATTTGAAATAGAAATCTTTATAAAAAATGAAATCATTTTAAATGTCTTTGTTGTAACTTTTGATCAATTCAAGTAATCCTCACTAAAAAGATGTATTAATTTCTTGCACAAAAAACAACAACAACAAAAAAAAACTACTGGACCCTAACTTTGAATAGTATCAAATAAAGAGTTGTTTTTTTGTTTTGTTTTTTTTTGTATCAACTATGCATTTTGTGTTTTCTGTGCAAAATCAGTGTAGGATGGTGTAGATCAAGCTGAAAGAGTTGAGCAGCTCCTAAGAGTTGCTTGAGATATTTCTGATTCTTCAGATAAGGAAAAAGCAATAGCTTTTACAACCCGAATTCTGGAAATGTTGGGATGTTTTTTAAATTTGAATAAAATGAAAACTAAAAGAATTTCAAATCACATGAGGCGATATTTTATTCACAATAGAACATAGATAACATAACAAATGTTTAAACTGAGAAATTTTACAATTTTATGCACAAAATGAGCTGATTTTAAATTTGATGCCTGCAACAGGTCTCAAAATAGTTGGGACGGGGGCATGTTTACCATGGTGTAGCATCTCCTCTTCTTTTCAAAACAGTTTGAAGACGTCTGGGCATCGGGGTTATGAGTTTCTGGAGTTTTGGTGTTGGAATTTGGTCCCATTCTTGCCTGATATAGGTTTCCAGCTGCTGAAGAGTTTGTGGTCGTCTTTGATGTATTTTTCGTTCCTTCCCTGAAATAGACGTCGTCTGGAGGGGAGCATATGTTGCTCTAAAACCTTTATATACTTTTCAGCATTCATAGTGCCTTCCAAAACATGCAAGCTGCCCATACCGTATGCACTTATGCACCCCCTTACCATCAGAGATGCTGGCTTTTGAACTGAACGCTGATGACATGCTGGAAGGTCTCCCTCCTCTTTAGCCCGGAGGACACGGCGTCTGTGATTTCCAACAAGAATGTCAAATTTGGACTCGTCTGACCATAGAACACTTTTCCACTTTGAAACAGTCCATTTTAAATGAGCCTTGGCCCACAGGACACGACGGCGCTTCTGAACCATGTTCACATATGGCTTCCTTTTTGCATGATAGAGCTTTAATTGGCATCTGTAGATGGCACGGCTGATTGTGTTTACCGACAGTGGTTTCTGGAAGTATTCCTGGGCCCATTTAGTAATGTCAATGACAGAATCATGCTGATGAGTGATGCAGTGTCGTCTCAGGGCCCGAAGACCATGGGCATCCAACAAAGGTCTTCGGCCTTGTCCCTTACGCACAGAGATTTCTCCAGTTTCTCTGAATCTTTTGATGATGTTATGCACTGTAGATGATGAGATTTGCAAAGCCTTTGCAATTTGATGTTGAGGAACATTGTTCTTAAAGTATTCTACAATCTTTTTACACACTCTTTCACAGATTAGAGAGCCTCTGCCCATCTTTACTTCTTAAAAGACATCCCTTTTATAGCTAATCATGTTACAGACCTGATGTCAACTAACTTAATTAGTTGCTAGATGTTCTCCCAGCTGAATCTTTTCAAAATTTCTTGCTTTTTCAGCCCTTTGTTGCCCCCGTGCCAACTTTTTTGAGACGTGTAGCAGGCATCAAATTTAAAATTAGCTCATTTAGTGGATAAAAGTGTAAAATTTCTCAGTTTAAACATTTGTTATGTTCTCTATGTTCTATTGTGAATAAAATATTGGCTCATGTGATTTGAAAGTCCTTTAGTTTTCATTTTATTCAAATTTAAAAAACGTCCCAACATTTCCAGAATTCGGGTTGTAAAATTTCACTCTCTTATTGTACTTTTTGCTATTGTTTTACTGTATTTCACTTTCAAATAAGACTCTCCTTGTGGCTGCACTAGACATTCCACACTAAACATAATTGCTACCCTGGCTCACTGTACACCTCACATTAGTATAATGATTCCAGCTAATTGACATAGGCTGTGTGAAGTGTTGCTTGACTGGCCTGCTTGAACTATTGCAGAGGTGGACTGTAAATGCATTTGATATAATTTAAACAATCAGTGTGTGGCAACAGATCAAGGACATTAAATCTCTGGAATGAAGATGTGCGTATAGAAGCAAGAGTTTTGAGTTGGTGCCAGATTCTTGGGCCCTGGATTGACCTCAACCTGTTTGTTCATATTAATCATCTACACGTTTTCCATGTCTGAAAAGTTTAGTCTTGCATGTCTTTTTTGTTTGATGAATTGTTTTGCTTTAATAAGAGAAGCATGTTGTGTATGAATTATAATACCCGTCATTCATATAAATTCCCCATCCTCTTGCGTATTTGTTGATTTTGCTTTCAGCTAGCAATTAGAACGTTATGAGCGCAGTTTAACACATTTACCATGTGTAAATCCATTTCACAGAATTGCAGATTTTCCAAATATGAGTAAAGTCTTTAGATTTCGTCTGGGCTTACTTTTAAGGGATTGAATATCTCTGATGTGAAGATTACATTTAATGACCTCAGCAACATCTGGTTTGTGGGCTTCTTGTTAAATTTAATGAATTGTACCGTAGTAAACTTGTTAAAAGTCTAGTAAACGTCATGATTCTGACCACATGAATGATATCACCCGTCAACATTTGATATCATTGATCTCTCTTCTTCTTTTACATGCAGACATGTTTCCCTCTCTTTCATTTACACACCATGTCTTTCCTCTGACCCTCATTTGAATCTTGTGCAAAATTTACTGCACAGTCTCTGGATCAGATCTGGGCCCTTATTCACAAAACATTTTATCTTAGCACTAAGAGTTCTCCTAAGTAGCAGTAAAAGTTTTTAGCTAAGAGTTTTCTCTTAAAACCTATTCACAAAGCTGCTGAGACAAACTTTTACTAAAGAATAGAGAGAAGTCTTAAGCTAAGAGTAAGGGCGGGGTTGACCTCGTTGCTATGGATGATGTCAGCTTACTTACTAAATATGCACACAGTGATTGGCTGATAGGGGTCTCTGTCAGAGATTGATTGTTGGAAATATTGTAGAGCGCAATATTTTGTTGCCAAATTCAAATAAAGGTTTTAAAATAAAAATGTTAATTGCCACAATCAAATAAAAATTTTAAAATGCAGGCTAAGTGCAATAATTAAAGAAGTATATGTTCAGCTAAATGTCAGCCCTCTTGCATGTATGCTTCTCATAGCGGATATGCAAATAAACGGCTTTTTAATTAACAGAGTAGAATAATCATGGCCAGGGTGCGATTTGTGAAAATCCCCATAGACCGGTGGTGGGGGTTGGTTTCTATTCTATTTACACTAAGTGCAAATAGCTATAGATTCTATTTACACTTTGTTAAAATAGCAAGATTTTCGAGAGGGTGCTCGCTGCAGAACCAAATGGGAGGAGCTGGAGCTCTAGCTCCCCCTCGCTGGAGGTAATGGGTGCAGGGCCGTACCCACCATTGAGGTCCCCGAGGTCCGGACCTCGGTATTTTTCCAATAACAGAAGTTGTAAAATAATTACCTTATATTAATTTTGCTTTGGTGCTGCAAGGATAAGAAGCCAAGGTAACAGATCTTCTCATCTGAGATGCCTCAGCAGTAGGGGTGTGAGATATATAGTCTGCGATAATATCGTAATTGTTGTTGTCGATGTGCGATTTGACATGATCGAGTATTTTGCAAAAACCATTCAAAACACCCCTACAGAGTGCACTCATACATTACGTGAAGTCTAGACTAGTGCGCGTGCGCATTTAGAGTGTATTCTTTCACTGCATGATTCAGTCTATTACAATACATTTAGAATGATCACAAATTCAAGACATGGGGGAAGAAAATGTGTATATTTATACCACTTCATATAGTTAATCAATGTCACATGAAGAGTGCCATTTTTCTCCAAAAATTACCATGATTACATGTGATATTGATTTTTTACAACAGACTTACATTTTAGACACTATGCCTGTTTTTGCTCTATTTCACCAACAAAAATAACTCCAAACACAGCCACAGCACTGTTTTGCGTCTCTGACATATCCCCAGTGAAGACCTTGACTTAAATACAATAAAACTTAAAATTAAACAAAATAACTATAATATAATAAAATACCTAACTACATAACACTATTATTGTTAGAAATTGAAACAATATAAAAATAGAAATATAATACATTTATACATTTAAAATTTAATTAAAACAATAAGTAAAAAAAATAAATAATAATATCCTGGCCAGAGGAGAACTGGCCCCCCGACTGAGCCTGGTTTCTCCCAAGGTTTTTTTCTCCATTCTGTCACAGAGGGAGTTTTGGTTCCTTGCCGCTGTCGCCTCTGGCTTGCTCAGTTGGGGACACTTAATTTCTAACGATTATCATCAATTTGATTTCATAGATACTATGTAAACTAAACTGAGCTAGACAATGACATCTCTGAATTCAATAATGAAATGCCTTTAACTGAAAATTGAGTGTTTAATCTTATTATTATACATTACTGACACTCTATCCTCCAATTTGATACTGTTAAGTGCTTTGACACAATCTGTATTGTTAAAAGCGCTATATAAATAAAGGTGACTTGACTTGACTTGACTCTGAGCAACATGACGGGGATTCGTTCCTGAATGAATCAACCGTTTAAATGATTCGGTTCAATCGCAATGACTCACTTATTAACAGTGATTTGCTGCCACCTATTGGTGATGTAAATTTCATATTTCGATTTTTTCCCCCGATTTTTTTCATGTTTAAAATCATTTCAAATATCAGAATTTAACGTTTTATTTTTAATATATCAAAACATTATTTATGCATTTGTAATTGCAGTTAAATGCATTCATGTCTTGCATTAAACAGTGTGTAAATACATCTAAATGTCATTTCAGATGCAGCTTCTGTGTTGATTTGATTTGCTTGGTAACAGCCCAAATGTCTTATTATTCTAATTCACTGATTAAATGTATGAATTTGACTCAAAAGATAATGGACAATTATAGGAAAAATGACTTTATAAAGGTAAAAATGCCCATAAAATATAAAAATCAGTTTAAACTTATTGGAAAAGATTAATTTCTGTCAGTGTGAATTAAAATTATAAAAAATAATATTCATGTTTAATAATTTTAGACACTTGATTTTACTGAAGGCTACCAGGATAATTATAACTTGAGTTTATTAAATTCATAAACAAACTATATCTTCTCTATTTCCAGTTTGTAGCGTGGATCATCCATTGCAACATTTAATCTGATTCTCATGTTTAAGAATCTGTTATCTTGAAAAATAATTTATACTACTACTGCCTACTGACTTGGTTTTAAACCAGTATTATTGTCCAATTTATGATCCTTAAAACATCTTAAAATGCACACATGTAAGTCAGGAAAATAAAAATTTCCTTGGGGGAGCATGCCCCCGAATCCCCGACCAATCTCCATTTTGGGACCTCCATATTTATAAAAATCTGCGTACGGCCCAGAATGGGTGGAGATAGACACCTAACCACACCCTTACCCTATCACTAACCCTAACTCCACCCATTACTTCACACAGAGGTGGAGCTGGACATCCAGAGAGGGGGAGCTGGAGGTCATTTGGCTCTGCAGTGAGCAGTACTTGAGATTTTCTGCTATTTATACTACTTATTGCAAATAGTGGCAATTATCTGCACCTCAGTATTGTAGTACACTATAAAACAGTACGCAATAATAACGTATTGAGTGTAAATTATAGTTTTAATTCAAATTAGGCCAATAAATGGATGCCACCTTATTGGGAAAATAAAGCCCTCCCTACACCTACCCTAACTCTACCCAATTCTTTATTGTCAACTTTTTGATTATTTCCTTCATTTTTATTGAATATAAATGCCTTTCCGATGCAATATGAGATTTGAAAAGGGAGAAAAAAAAAGTTCGGTAAAAGGAGGGTTCGAACTCGGGTCGATCGCGTCGAAAAGCACACGCTTTACCAAAGAACCTGATGTTGAATAAATGTCGTTTTGTAGTCTTGACTATCCCAATCACACGTTGGTGGGTGGAATTAGTGTAAATAGTCTTTGCCAACAAGGCTACGCAGCTCCGCTGAAAACATGCGAGTGGAATAATACTCAGGTGGTTGATATTGTTAAGCATGTCACATCGTCTGTGTTTCTTAGTAATTAAAACCAAATGCGTTCATCAGTGATTGTATATCAAAGGCAGGGACATGTTTGTGTGCATTTTATTTTGTGGTGTCAATGGAATGAACGGATCTGAAGCGCTCGTCTGTGCACGAGCCGCCGTCACTGACCACAGCAGCAACGAGCACTCAGCGTGATATCAAAAGCAACACATGTCAGATCGCCTTTTATTTAACACAAACGAATGAAATTAATACTCTGCTACTCATCTAGAGATGTTTCATTTGTTACAGGTATGTCTGTACCGCGAGATAAAAAAAAAAAAAAACTCACTTTTCAATGACGTAGGAGTCGCATTTACAGGGGAATATCAGATCTGTCCGCTGCAGGCGCAAATGCACGTATCTGATTCATATCTGATTTATTTCCACATATGAATGAGGCCTGAAACCGATCTGAGAATATCGGAATCCATGTGACTTTTTCCTGCTTTTGTGAATACGGGCCCTGATCTCTAAAATGCTGGCATTCCCTGAATGCTCCAGATCCTTTCACCTCAGATCAGACGTGTGTGATAGTACACATATAATCCAGATGCTCTCAGGGGCCCAGCTGGGCCTCATGTCTCATGTGGCCTCATCTCTGCTATCAGACCTGGCTGTAATGATTCCACCTCATAATAATGCTTTGTGATGTCTATAATAGTTAAGCTGCTAACACAAAAGTGTGAAATGCCAAATGCAAGTGAATGGGTAATTTTAAAGTGCACAAGTAACTTATTATGGAATTTCAGCTTGGTTTGCCAGGACCCATTGCATCACTCTACCCATTTAGTAACAGTGGGACTGTTGGCAGCTTTAACCAAAAGAAACGAATTATCTGGCTTTCACATGGTCCCCAACCCCCCAAATCCATCACGCCCTCATCACTTTCATAGTAACATTTGCTTACATTTAAAACATGTGACTTCATGGTCTGAGAACCAAGGGTGCTTTTTTGGGAATTTTTAAAGCACATGATGCCCTCATAAGGAATTGTGCTGATAATGTGTGAGCGAGAGTGGAACAGAGAGACATGAACTCCAGTTTTGGAAATGCGTTCTGTAAGACTAGCTATTTGTGTACGATGTGATAGTAAGGTAAGATTTATGAGGTCGGGGTGGAGTTCGAGGTGTAACAGACCTGCTAAGCTTAAAGTAAAGAACATCTGTCCATAGAGGGCAAACTATCAGTGGGACAGATGAAGTATTCTGTATCAGTATTCTGATAATAATGAAACATTTAAGTGTTGTGAAGTTACATACATCAAGATGAATTGTTTTAGGTGAGTTTCTAAAGTGGATAGTGGTGGGAAAAGCACAAGTGGGAGATGACTGTGGCTATCTTTCTTTTTTTTCTTTTTTTTTAGATGTTAATGAATGTGAGGCAGAGTCACACCAGTGTAACCCGACTCAGGTGTGTATAAATACAGCTGGTGGATATACCTGCTCATGTACTGAAGGCTACTGGCTGGTGGGTGGACAGTGCCAAGGTAAGATTTACAGACATTATGAATGGATAGTTTGATGTTATATGCTTTAATTTGTGATGTCTACATGTGACACAACATGTACACTCTAAATCCTTTAATAAACCAGTTTTCATTATGTTAGTGTTAAAGTGCACTTCTTTTCAAAATATTGGGGTAAGTAAGATTTTGTTAAAATAACTAATACTATTATTCAGCAAGGATGATTACATTTTAAAGTACACTAAAATAGAACAATTTATTTAAAATTTTAATAATATTTCACAATATTACTGTTTTTACTGTGTTTTTGATCAAATTAATGCAGCCTTGGTGAGCGTAAGAGACTTCTTGTAAAAACATTAAAATTCTTACCGAGCCCAAACTTTTGAACAGTAGTAGTCCAGTTACTGTTTGTTCAAAGTTTAAATTATATGACCATTCAAATTGTTACTTTGTTTGTTTGATGTTTAAATAATGAAATAATCCAGTCTTATTTGACACCAAACAATGTCTTAATTCAGTTGTGACTACTGTTTGCGTATTTAGTGCTCTCTAACTCACCTTTCTTTAGACATTGATGAGTGTCGCTATGGTTACTGCCAGCAGCTGTGCGCTAATGTCCCTGGCTCATATTCCTGCTCCTGTGGCCCTGGATTCCTTCTTAATGCTGATATCAGGACATGCCAAGGTGCACACATACACAGGAACATCATTATTTTTTAGTTTGATAGTTTACTGAAAATCTTGACATTTGCCTCCTTGACTTGACTTCCTGTCTCGCCAGATGTGGACGAGTGTGAGACAAACCCATGCTCACACGGCTGTTTGAACACTTACGGCACATTCATGTGCACCTGTGATGAGGGCTTCGAGCTCGCTTCTGATGGGGCCACCTGCAATGGTAATAAGGGGAGGAGAAGAGACGATAAGAACAGAGAGAGACAGGGGACCAAGAACAATTTAGAGCTTTTAGAGAGAGGTTTAAGATGTGTGTTGCTTGAATTTTCATGTGTGACTTTGTGCATTGATAGAGTGTAATGTGTCTGTCTTTTTCACTACCCATTCATAGATCTGGATGAGTGCAGTTTCTCAGATTTCCTTTGTCAGCACACGTGTGTGAACACACCAGGATCATTCTCCTGCATTTGTCCGCCTGGATATTACGTGTATGAGGATGGAAGGAGCTGTGAAGGTATCTCTACATTTTTATTTTGTGTGCTGCTTTCAATGTTTTTTTGTTGAATCATTTATATTTTGTAATGTTTTTCTAAGTGTATTTCTCCTTGCTGACACGAATGTGAAATATTTCTCATATTAAACCACTAAAACAAAAATATGTCTTCACATTTTTGTGACAAGTGCAGTTTTACAGAGAGACAAACAGCTTTGTGTTGTATATGATGCTAATAGCAATGACTTGCATCATTTGCCTTCGGTATGCATAATATGCATTATGAGTATATAGTAATAATTATGTATGTATGTATAGAGAGACAGACTTTTTAAAAAATAAAATCAAGAAGTTGTTTCATAACGAGTAAGAAATATTTATGGCCATTTTCTCAGATAATTTGCTATTGGCATTAGCCATTTGCAGAATTTTTTTTGAACACAAGAGTAACTATTTCATATCTGCTGCACTATTTAGCTTCCTTGACGATATAGTTATTGTTGCTACTGTTAATGATCATGATGATGTTAATAACCTGACTTCTGTCTCGTGTATGTTTGATTTTCAAGACCTCAATGAGTGTGAGTCTGGTAACAACACCTGTACAACAGCACAAGTGTGTTTCAATTTCCAGGGAGGTTACACATGTCTGGACCCTCTTAGATGTGATCCACCTTACATAGAGCTCAGTGACAAGTGAGTTCATGAATGTTAGCAAAAGAAAACCTGTTTGCTTTATTCAGTCATTTGACTTTTTGTTGAACAGTTGCAGCATGTTCTGAATATACGTCTCTCTTTCTCTCTCAGTCAGTGCATGTGCTCTGCGGAGAATCCCGCTTGTCGGGAACGACCCTTCACTATCCTGTACAGGCATATGGATTTGTCTTCTGGCCGCAGTGTTCCTGCCGATATATTTCAAATGCAGGCAACCACACGTTACCCTGGAGCATTTTACATCTTTCAAATCAAGTCTGGCAATGAGGGGCGAGAGTTTTACATGCGGGTAAATGGACTTCTGTTTGGTGCCTGTTGTAAAACACTTACATTACTGTTCAAAATTTTGGGGTCAACCATTTTTTTTTTTAAAGAAATTAATACTTTGATTCAGGATGCATTCGTAAAATCAAAAGTGATAGTAAAGACATTTATAATGTTACAAAATATTTCTATTTTAAATTAATGCTGTTCTTTTGAAGAATGCTGAAAAAATACGTATCACGCTTTCCATGAAAATATTAAACAGCACAATTGTTTTGATTGAAATAGTAAGACATGTTTGAGCACCAAATTAATAATAATAAGAATAAAAAATGTTTCTTGAGCAGCAAATCAGCATATTAGAATGATTTCTGAAGGATCATGTGACACTGCAGACTGAAGTAAAAATTCAGCTTTGCCATCACAAGAATAAATTACATTTTAAAATATATTCAAATGCAACACGCTTATTTTAAATTTTAATAATATTTTACAATATTACTGTATTTTTTATCATATAAATGCGGCTATGATGAGTATAAGAGACTTCTTTCAAAAACAATTAAAAAATCTTACGGACAGCATACTTTTTAATGTTAGTTTATATATAAGGGTGACCACTGGAGGGAGCTGTAGGATTTCTGTGAGACTTTCCCTCAAAATTACTCTGGAGCCAAACCACAAAATGTTTATGGGTCCTATGAGTCCCTTAGCTAATCAAATGCCAGTTGAAATGTTGAAAGAGTTTGTTTTCATATAATTTGTCCGTGTGGGCAAGCAGTGTTTCAACTCTGAAGAGAAAGAGTGACACACTCAGAATGTATTTAAAAAAATATGAAAACATTCTTTCCCTTTTTTTTTCCCACAGCAAACCAGTAATATCAGTGCAACTTTGGTTCTGGCCCGGCCCATTAAAGGACCGAAGACCATCGTTCTAGATCTAGAGATGGTTACTGTTAACAACGTCATCAACTTCCGAGGCAGTTCAATCATCCGCCTCACAATATTTGTCTCTGAACATCCATTCTGAGGCTTTACAAATGAACCTCTGACCTCTCACCTCTTCATGGCCCCATACCTCTATCTTGGACTTCCTGTTACTGCACTACCCGTCAGGCAGCTGCATTTCTTCATTTTGTTTGTTCTGTGGATCTGGACTCTCATGTGGTCATCACCCTCTCTGTCTGCTCTCTAGTGGGCGGAGCTTGTGCTGATGTCTGATATTTCATAATGCAGGTTTTTCATTAGGCTGCCTGGCTGTCATTGTCGTCTGCAGTCACACGCATGTACCCGTACACAGAAGAATATTTATGTTGTGTTTTTTCTTGTTTGTTCTCCATTTCCCATTGTGCTTTTTCTTGCCACAATTGCACATCCTTAAGTGTCTTGTTTTTTTGTTTTTGTTTGTTTGTTGTAAAGCTGGATTTGTTTTTCTACTTTTAGTGGCACCTGTGTCACATTTTCTCACTGTGAATGTGAGTATTTGAGCGCCGCTTTCGTTTGTTCTTGACCTTTGATGACCCCAAGCAGTGAGAGAGCTGCCAGGCTTGCACGTGCTACAAAATCACGTTTTTGAAAATGTTCTAAATATATCTGACAGGAGTCTGCAGCGCACCTGTTTCCCAGGGAAGTCTAAAAAAAAAAGTCTTTATTTTGGCTCAGAATTTCTTATTGCATCTGTGCGGAATTTCCTCTGTGTATCTGTTTTTATTTGACAGGTAAAGAGAGCCTGGTCAATCAATAAACACAAATTTGATGACCTGAACTTTTGTTGGTTTGTGTTTACTATTAGCAAATTTAGATTCATTCCTAGAAAGTTTTGACATTTGATAAAATGAGACAATTATTATAATAAGGACATGAATTTTGATGTAGGCCTACATATTAGTGTCAGTAACAACGAGGTTTTGAATGTGTAAAGATTTGAAGAATCAATATCCATAATATGCGTGACTGTGTGGGAGTGTAAACTTTCGTTTGTGTCACAGTGATCAAAGAGGTATTTTTCCTGAGCATTGTTCTTAGGGAGAACGGACACTAGGACCCAACCGTAGGCAGAAGTTTTGCCTTTCACTGGAGGCTTCAGAAGCACCTGCAGCACTCGAGAGCTCAGAGATTTCATCTCCTCGCGGACAGCAGCACAGGTACGTGCACAACCTTATACACAGACATGATATTCTTGGTCAAAAAGGAAAAATGCGGTTAATATTGATTGTTAAAATAATTTCAACCGTATTATATATCCTATATATTTAGGCTATATATGTATTTCTGCAGCTTTGGGCTACTGTGGGCACTTTATGCCTCAGCTTTTTTCTGTTGTTAATGCTTTAATCATTCATCAGTTGCCTCAATCATCAAATTTAGATGTCTTTGATGTGTAGATTGTAATGTTTTATTGTAACGTTATCCCAAACACAACTTTCATTTATTGTATCCCAAACAAACTTTCAGTCTTATCACGAAAAATCATTATTACGTGGATAAAACGTTGATAATCTAGAGTGAAATAAATTATTAGTGACATTATGTGAAAATTCAGCTCATACTTTCAGTAATTTTGAATGTGCTGTTAATAGTTGTGGCGTCATTTCCACTACAGCAGCCAACCAATGTTGCCATTTATTGCCTTAAGTGTCTAATGTCAATGTGGTTTTTATTCCAAATAAGATATTTGACCAGCTTGGTGGCCTGTCTTTCATACTAAAGTGTAATTGCTTGCCTGGCAAGTTACCTATTTCTTTATCTAACTCCCATCAGCAATGTCTTCTTTCATGGAAGTTGTGTTTTGTCAATGGTTTCTCCCCCCACAAAGCTCTCCTTTGGAATAATGCTGATATAACTGTTAGAAATAAGTCTTTTTTTTCCCCCCTAGATGATTTAATAACAACTTGAACTGTATTCTCTCTGTGTTTGATGAGTTTGGTAATATTTTAACATATGAACAATTTATGAATCTCCATAATTTTCCAGTCCCACCAAAAGAATATAATACTTTGATGAGAGCCATCCCAGTAGGCTTAACCCAGTTAATTAAAAGTCACCAACAGTGTTTATCCGGTGTTCTGTCGATTTGTGCTACCCTGTCATATTTTGCTACCTCCCATTAAAACAGTAGGTAGTACAATTCCACAAAGAAAAATGCTACCTGTCAAATTATGATTTATTAATGTCTACACCTATCACAACCCTAAACCTACCCTTACAGTAATGCAAATACAGTAATTATGTGTTATATTCGCGGCTGTGGATAGAAGGGATATAGCTACCGGAAACCAACAATAAATAATTTTTTCTACCTATTAGATTGTGTTTTATTAACGTCTACACCTACCCCAACCCTAAACCTACCCTTACAATAATGCAGATAAATTAAATATTGTTGTTCAGCGTGAGAAAAAGGATGCAATATTGATGTGCGCATGCGCAGTAAGCCGTGTTAGGAAAATCTGACCGGTAGGATAAAATGTCAGGACACCGGCTTTATGTTTGGGTGGTATTGATATTTAGATAGGAAATGCAATAACAGACATATTCGCAAAATATTTCAGACAAAGAGAAAGATTACTCCAAGAGGGAAATTCTACTGGGGTTCCTTTATAACAAATGTAAATTGGAGAAAGGCCTGGCTTTTGCCAAATAATTTTTGCATATCTAACAAGGTTAAGGAGATTCATTATAAAATCCTTCATAAAATTTATCCCGTTAATTTGTCTATTTCAGAATATTCTGATGTTGATGAGTCTTGCTCTTTTTGTGGTTTTGTTGAGGAAACAGCTGCCCACTTGTTTTTTGATTGTGGTGTTACCAGCAAATTATGGGTTGATTTAAGCACCTATGTTTCTAACCTTACAAATGTGACCCATACCTTCGTCCTCAAAGATGTTGTTTTTTATTATGAAAATCCAAAGCTTTTATCTGCTGAATATGTTGTTAATTTTCTTATATTGAATGCAAAATTCTTCATTCATAAACAAAAATAGCTTAAATCACCTTTATCTTTCCTCCTTTTTCTTGTTGAATTGGACTCTCTTGTTTCATCTCTTAGACTTACAAATAACAAAAAGAGTGCCAAATTTTTGATGTATTATGACAACTTTTCTAAAAGGATGTAATTTTATTTTTGTGCTTGTATGTATAGATAATACCATAATTTGACGCACGCAAATCCAGAATGTTTGTTTTCTGTTCTTGTTTTTATGATTGCTCTTTGTTGGAATATATTCATGTTTTGCTCCCTGTTTCTGTATGTGTTCCATAAGTTTTGCAATAAAAATAAATAAATAAATAAATGTTGCCATTTATTCTCTCTCAAAAATATATTTATTTCCACCCACCACAAAATTGTACTACACACAAAACATAAGTTGACATGATGATATTGACATTGTTTTGGAAGTATTTGACCAGAAATTATATAATTCTGTTTGCTATTGGACAGTTTCATGTAATAAATATCTTATTTTCAGCCTTTTTATGTGATTGGTTTGTGATTTTTGTGCAGATCCTCAATATGACAGAATGCATCAAAAACTGCTGCAGGACATTTATGTCCATGAAGAATGAACCAGAGATTCAGAGTAAGCCTCACTCTCCCCTATAGACCTCCTCATGATTGTTGTGTTTGTTATACATACACACTATATACTGTATATAAAATATGAGTTATGAAAGGTGTATTTTTATACATTTAAATGTTTTAAAGTGATTAAGGTTCAACCTCCTGCTAAATTAACTGGTGAGTCTAATGTGAAGAAGAATGTTGGAGTATCAGAGGATTATCTGCTGTCTAAACTGCCTCCGGACGGCCGGGAGGTTCCATTCATCATCCCAACCTTCAAACCCTCCTACATCCAGCCGAGAGGATCACAGTACTCTGGCTACAACATTGGGCAACAGAGTAAGCAATATGACTTAGTTATTTTTTTAGTTAGTTAGTTAAATTAAATTAATTATATTTGTTTTTTGTTTTATTAAATTATATTTTATTTTTTAAAGTACATATTTAAGTACAAATTTGATACGAATGATTTTAGGTGCCTCAAGGACCACTTATGCAGAAAGGAAGGCAGAACTCGCAGGAGCCGGTCAAATGATGTATGACCCTGATTTGACCTTAAACAGCAGTCATATGATCAGCTACGTGTCACCAGGCTCACTGAGACGCCCCACTCTGAAAAACAGACCCATCAACAGTCCTTGCACAGGTGAGATACTTTAAGATCTGTCTAAAACCCCAAGCCTGTTTATTACCTGTGTGTGCTGTTTAAAGAGTGCAGTTTCACTTCCTCATAGCATCACATAGCAGCACGTAACTTCTCAGCATGTAACCTCAAATATTTACGTTCCTACCCACCTGTGCGTAATCCTTCTGTTTTATTCCTGCTCCTAAATCCTCAATTGTTCATGGCAGATTTGCACTGACAATGTCCCAGATCATATTGTTGAGAGGCCATATTGAGATCATTCTAATGCTTTACTGTGGCTGAACGCACATTTGTAAATATCAAACCGAGGAAGACATTTTAAATGGAATCACTTTTGTTACATAATGTGATGTACTGAATCAACTGCAGAAGTGCAAGTATTTAAGACTCTTTCAAAGAGGAAAATGAATTAAATGATTTGTGTCTGTTTGTTATATAGGTTTGGAACACAGTGGCAAACAGAGACTCAGTCTCTCCATGTATGATTTGTCAAACCCTCAGAGCCACGTACAGGTGAGTTCACACAAATGCGCGCACACGCACACACTATATTAGTTAGTCTGGATATCAACTTTGAACTTTAAGGCAGGATATATTAAGTTTAATTCAAAACTGGTTTGTTGCATTTGTTACTGGAATAATTAGCTCAATATTTATCTTAGTTAATAACTTAATAATAATTAATAACTTTAGTTATCATACTACTTCCATGCATTGTTAATATGCCAAAAATCATTATTACTATTGGAATCTCTATTTCTATTCTGTAACAGATCTCTATTTCTGTTTCTTTTTTTAAGTTAAAAAGTATTTGTGGTCTTTTATCAATCAGATCAGATTAAATTCCTGATTGAAGTGTGGTGTATACATAATACTTTGGTATTTAATGATTAGCAGTGTTTTTGTTCAGTAACATTTATTCCTCTCTTGTTCCTCCAAGCGTTATGATTCCGTATCCAGTGTCCAGAGCAGCACATCCTCCATTCAGGATTCCTTTGGGAGCAGCCGTAGTCTAGGTAACCATTCATGACGAAACACTGAAGTCGTAACCGCAGACAAGCACATTCCAAAAGAACCCTCAAAACTCCCTTCCAATAGAACTCTCTGGAAAGGGTTCCGCTCCACTATCACCTGGAATTTCCACTACAGTTTCATTTGTTTGGTTTTCCTTTTGTTTTTTTTCAGGGTCTTTTTGGACCATTTATTTCCCAACAATCTTACCCCCTCTCTCCTCACCGTGTACGCACATAAACAGACTGTCAAACAAACTCGCACACACACACACACACACACACAGAGGACAGACTCAGATAACTGCAGATTGTGAAATCGTAAAGGGCAGACACAGTAATTACTTCCAAATGTTTTGCCTGAGGTCCAGTACACAAGTACTCAGATAACTTTCAGAATGTAGGTCTGTGGATCTTTACACACATAACACAAATAATAAAACTCAAAATATATTGCATTTCTGTCTACCATTCTGCATTTTTCTAATTTAATTGAAAGTGTATTTAATTAACACTGAGCAAAAAGTTGGATTTTAAATTTGGTTTGTCCCTTTTTTCTTTATTAACAACAGGACTTATGCTGAATATTGAACAAAATATATATAAAACATTTATATGTGTTTGCATGGGTGTGTGTGTGTGTGCGCGTAGAGTCCATCACGCTGTCTGGTGATGAGCGGGATTGTGAGCCGGGAAAAGTGTGTGTGCACCTGAAGTATGAAGAGGCGGTGGAGCAGGTGTGGATCACCTTAGTGAAGGTATGATTTCATCCAGGAGAGGCTTTGCTAGTCTACAACAGGCCATTGTGTCCCATCTAGAGTCCAGCTGAATGGCGCCTCTGTGTTGCTCTGAGAGACCTTTAACAAGTGATCACATTTCCAACCAGTTATTTTTAATCTCTCTTTTTAAATAATTGAAAAATAACTCAATGTGTATATCTGTCTTTCATTGCTTCTTTATTTTACACATAATATATGGTATACATAATATATTAATGTTAATGTTACATATTAATGTTAATTTATTTACATTATTTACTATATGTTTGGAAGTGACCAAATGGGGTTGTATCTTAGAGTGTGAGTTGTTTATAATATTAACACACTGTTTGATCTCATATTTCATAATGTTTGTTTTGTTTTATTTCTGTCAATTATTTTCTAATACAAACAAGGCCCTGCCTCCTTTTCCTCCTCTGAGAAATGCCCTTTGTTGACATACAGTGGTTGTATAAGCTCGTAAACTGTACATGTTGCTTTCTCACTGTTTTTCATTTATTCTCTCATTTTGGTACTCCCTCTCTTTTAGTGTACGGATTTGAGTGTGTATAGTGATGGCGTGGAGGTGCAGAAGATTGGGGTCAAAGGAGTCATCACCATGACCAAGCCAGTGCGATTTAAGAGCACCGTCAAGGAAGCATCAGCAGTGAGTGAAATCCAGCCTTCATAAAACATACAACAGCCAATATTCAATTGAAGCTTCAGCATTGGTGATATCAAGGGGTTAAAATGATTAGCATTATCCCCTGCTGGTAGATGCCAGAATTATACCATCTGCTTCTAAAAGGTGCTTTGGCAGCCATTCAAAATTAGCCATGTACTCCGATGAAATAAAATATTTTGCTAATATTTTTAAAATATTTAAAATATATATAAAAATATTTTAATATATTTTTTAATCATTTTAAAGCTTGGTGTTTCAAGTAAATGTTTTGAAATTTTTGATCATCATAGAATCTTGACAAAATGTATCATGGTTTGCACAGTTTTCAACATTTAAACATTATAATAAGAAATGTTAAGGTACCAAATCAGTAAATTAGAATGATTTGTAAATGATCATGTGACACTGAATTTTTAAAATAGAGATAGATAGATAGATAGATAGATAGATATAAATATAGAAAGAAAATTGTTTTTTAATTAAAAATGAATGTATATTGTAATATTTATACTGTATTTTGGTTAAATAAATGCAGGCTTGTCTTCATTCAAAAACATTTAAAAAATTGTACTGAACCCAAACTTATGAACAATATATCACAATTTTTCCCATTATGATAAATGAGAAAAACATTTCCCAGGAATCATAGACCTCATAGATTGATATTACAAGATTGGCAGCTCTGTCATTATTTAAATTAATTGTGATGAATTATTCAGCCCTCCCTTCAGTCCCTCCTGTGTTTCTTGAATAATGACCATTCCAGCTGGACTGAAAAGTCCCATACAACCAAAGCTCCATAAACAAAAATATATGTAGAGCTTGTAGTATTGTTTTGTAGTGTTTTTAGTTTGTAGCTAATTATCCCTCTCAGTATATTGTCTCTCTTTCTGTCTCGCTTTCAGGAAACTGTCTTCATGGAGACATTCGTGTTCACTCTTAACTTAGAGCAGATACGCAGATCTGCGCTGGTGCTGCGCCTGCAGGCTCACACACCACGTAAGCGTACACTGGGAGAGTGTGTATTATCTCTGCGAACCCTTGGACTGGAGGAAACAAAGCACTGGCTGGAGTTCAAGCCTCACTCTAAAACACATGTGAGTCCTCACCTGCTGCATCTCTTTGTGACTGCATATCTAATCCCAAATGTGTCTCCCTCTACAGATCCTTCCTAATTTTGACAGCAAGGTTCTTTGAAAAAAAAATTTAAACTTCCACCTGCAATTACCCACAGTGCTGCACTCACCCACTGGACCACATCTTTTACTTGCATCACAAATTACACAGCTGCTCTAGTTCTGCTCAGCTCTCTTCTGTGATATTTAGGTCACTGGGGCTGAAACAGACAGACAGAGAGAGAGGAAGAAATCAATATACTGAAACAAGCCATTAACTTGACCCTTAAAATACTGATCTGTCTATAAATAACGTTACAAAAGATTTCAATTATTAATTTGTGATTAATTAATGTTAATGGTAAGTAATGTTAATGTTAATTAATGTTGTTTACATTTCTATTGATTAAAGAATCTTGAAAAATGTTTAATAGTTTCCACGGAAAAATTAAAGACGTCTGTTTTCAACATTGATAATAATAAGAAATGTTTCTTGAACACAGAATCAGCATATCAGAATGATTTCTGAAGGATCATGTGATCACACTGAAGACTGGAGTAATGACTGCTGCAAATTCAGCTTTGTCATCACAGGAAATAAATTAAAATATATTAAAATATATTAAAATAGAAAACAGTTATGTTAAATTGTAAAAATATTTCAGAATATTACTGTTTTTACTGTATTTTTGATCAACTAAATGCAGCCTTAGTGAGCATAAAAGGCTCAAAAACATTAACAAATCTTACCAACCCCGAACTGAACAGTAGTCTGTGTACATACACATACACTTGCACGTTTATATATTATTTAGAAATATTTCACATTTATATACATGAAATTTTATAAGTTGATCATTAGTAACATCTAAATACCTATACATAATATATATAAAAATTCTGCAAAATGAGTGTCACTGTCACTTGATCATCTTTGTACATCATTTCACTGTAAGTAGGTCATCAAAACATTGTTTGGTCTACTGAATACTGCCATACACACATACAAGTATCAGATATGGCACTATTTGCTTATTTTGCCAACTTTTTGTGAACATTTGGAAACGGATGGTTCAACGTGTTTTGCTTGTGTGTGCATATGACTGAAATCAAACACAACAGGGAAAATTGCTTTTTTTGAAAAGTGATTGCTCTTTTCAATAATGAGGTGTTTGACAGAATGAAAGTCAGTGGAATCTGGTCTAGAGGAAGTTTTTTCATGAATAATGGCTGTGTATGTTTGTTTCTGGGTCAGAAACTGTTTTGGGTCTCAACTATAAATCAGTGAATCAGTCACAGCAGGTAGTCTGCCATAACACACACACACACATGCACACACACGCAACATAACACCTAACTCTATTGTGGATTATTTTGTGTCTGCCTGTGTGCTTCTGTAGGTGTGTCATGCTGAGCTTCAGCTGGCCTTGTGCTTCCAGCCAGTGAACAGTCGAATGCAACTCCAGATCCTCAGTGCTCAAAACCTTCCATCATCTTCCTCACCACTTACACAGAGTGAGTCTTTCAGCTTTCATCATCATTTCACACACTATCAACGACATAACTTTACATCCTAGTCCATTTTAAATATATTTTCATTATAAGTTAAGTTGTCCTCCTGAAAGCCCTCTTATTTCCCCCCTTAGTTTACTGTTATGGAAGAGTGAATATGACCAATACGCCAATGTTGATAAAACGAACTGTGCAAATGGATGTTCTCTTTAGGTTTCTTTGTGAAGGTTGAGTTGTTGAGTGATGGTAGGGTCTTACTGAAGAGGAAGACGAAGGTGAGGAAGTCATCAGAGGGGCAGATCCAGTGGGGCGAAGTGCTTCACTTGCCCATCACCAATCAGGACCAGAATCTGCAGCTGGCAGTCAAACTCTACAGCCGTGGCTCTGTTCGGAGAAAACGCCTGCTTGGACAGGTCAGTTTGGCGCAAAATACATACAGTACTATAACTCACTACATTTAGTATGGAACACGTTTAAAGTCATTTATTTGATTAAAAAACTGCAATATTGTGAAATATTAAAATGTTTTATTTTGTAATATACTCCAGGTTTCAGTGTCACATGATCCTTTAGAAATTATTCAATAAGGAGTTTTGGTGCTCAAGAAACATTTAATATTATTATGTTGAAAACAGTTGTGCTGCTTTTTATTTATTTATTTTTTGTAGAAAACACGATTCTTTGATGAACTGAAAGTTCAAAAGAGCAGAATTAATTTGAAATGTAATTTTAGAAACATTATACATCACTTTACTGTCACTTTTGACTGATTTAATGCATCCTTGTTATATAAAAGTATTAATTTCATTCATAAATCTTACTAAGCCCTAAGTTTCAGTCTTTGTGTATTCCTTCATTTCCAGGTCCTCTTGGGTTTTGACAGCAGTTCTCCTGAGGCAGTGGAACAATGGAGGGATTCCATGGCTAATCCTGAAAAAGTGGTGGCGTCTTGGCACAGACTTAGTCGACTCTAAAGTGAGAGGATGAAGAAAAGAGTGTTTTTAGCCAGGTGGATTTTAAATGCAACTTCCAAAAGCTTTTTTATCTTTGAATAATTAAGTATTGTATGGTTATTTCAATTATAGTTATTGTAGGGTAAAAAAAAGTGCTTGTATAAAACTCTCTGGTAGAAATGACTCATTCACAGGTCTAAACTGATTACAGGTCCAACTGAGTCACACACCCTCTGCAGATCCTTGTGTAGCTAATCATGTATTCAGCTGTTTGTAGATTTAACATTCTATGTTCTTCAGTGGTGTAACTTTGAAAACACGCAACTGTCTAAAACATAGCACAGGAACAGGATACGTAGATATTATGTGCAATAAAATGTATTATACAGAGCTCTACAACTGTCAGTATAGCAACATGGCCAAATAAAGAGCAGAGAGTCAGCTGATTAGCCTACTTTACAGAATTCATAAATTAAGTATTATGTTCAGTATTTTCTCGATTATCTCCATACAATTTCAGTGCTGCTGAGTTAATGTGAATCTGTTCTCTGTAGAAACAGATATTTGCATTTTCTCAGCAATTTGATGAAGATTGTTGCACTTTCACTTGCTTTTGGAAAAAGATAAACCTGTTTTTAAGGGCAGTAAAAACTGTGTTGGTGTTGGGGTGAACGCTATCTAAAAAGTTTTTATTTTTAGAAGGGTTTGGGTTACATTCCTCTCCATGGAATTCAATCCTTCAAATTGTCCTCTATTTTCTTTCACAAACACAAGAAAAAGGGAAAGGCCACTAGAAAGTGCAACAAAGAGACTTTTGTTAATACATTTCACTTCTCTACATCCTTTGTGCTACCCTTACTTCAAGGTGACCTAACTTTCTAGGCCTTGTCATTTCTAAGAATTTATTTTTGCACAGGTCACAGTAGCTTGTCTAAAAGTGTTTATTGTATTCATGTTTAAGTACTTTGTGTTAAGTAATGCTGTAGTTCAGACATGTGATATTATGTAAGACAGATATTTAAAAAGCTAATAGTTTGTTCATATTGACTGTATTTTGTATGCATACACAAAGATTGTTTGATCCCAGTCTGGCATCCTGATGTTATAGAAATAAAAAAGATAACATTGCTTGTAAAAGAATCCATTGTGTCAAATTTTAATGGGATTTTGTGTGAGTGTAGGTTCATAAAAGACACTTTCATTTGTTTATATGATTTGACAACTGTACTATGGCTTGATAACACAATATGGTGATTTATTACCACAATTCTCCAACCCAGAGGAAACATTATAAACTGACAAAGGATGTTTGTGTGGGTCTGAATGTTTGTGCTCCTTAACCCCTCTGATTGTGCTGCTCTTTTAAAGGCCTACATCCGGGTGTGAGTTAATTTACGTCAGAACTTTCGGTATCACTGTTTGAACAGTGTTAATGGTTATTTCTGATGACACACCCCCAGCTGCAGCAAATCCCAGTAAAACAGCTGATCTTTGTGTGTGAAAGTATTTGTGTAATGTGTCATATCTCATATCCATAGCAACCATACAATCAAATACTAAAAATTGTCATATAAAAGACAATAAAAATTGCAGAAGTCAAGTGACAAAAAATGAAGAATAATATTTTTAAAAATATTAGAAAAAAAAAAGTCAATATGGTAATCATTAAAGTTAATATGACAGAAATGTTTTTCAGTCTCTCTCTCTCTCTCTCACACACACACACACACACAGCTGTGACCAGGGGGCTGTGTACCTTTGTCTGTCCTGTGTGTTTCAATTAAAAGTGGATCAGCAGGTCCGGGATTTTAACTTAGTGTCCAGGATCTGCAATCCTCACAGACTTGTTCAAACTGAGAATTTGCTCATTTGCATCATCACACCATCTACACCTTCCCCAACCTGAAGTTTTCACATTTTCCAACTCTTTTACAAGCACATAAAACAATGAGGGGGGTTTTAATGTAGATCTTGTTTATGTTATAGACTGGCATAGTTTACCCCAAATAACAGAAAACAAAACGAAGCTGGGCAAAAATTTCACAGAATCAGTTTTGAGTCGTCAGTTCCCGAATACTCCATTGCTGCGCGAGAGCACCATCTAGTGCACTACAGAAGTGAATGAACAGTGAAAGAGCGTTTGTTTTTTTGGTAACTGTTTGGCCGTGTTCTCGCCATAATTTACCATCTTCACGCAGTTCATGTAGGAACATGGCCGCTAATTTCTGAGCATATGATCCACACACAGATTGTGTAAGAATGTCTCGGCACAGCTATTCATGCCTTTTGGCAAATTCCAGTTTTATGTTCAAATTTGTGTGTGTTATGTAATTTAGAATGTTAGAATCTTTTCCTAACACTCCGTACACAAACTTGTTTACAGTAACGGTAACATTTAGAATTCGGTAATATTCTGAAGAAACATTCAGAACAATGCTGTACAATAGCCTAACTAAAATACTGACAAATTCGGAACAAAAGAAAAAGAAAAAAGAAAAATAACTAACCTCGGGCTCCTCTGTATATTTAGACTAAAAAATAATTACAATTCATAACATTTCTAACAAATCTGAATTTAATCTAAACATGAAACATTAATGTAACCAATTTTGTTTTTAATTTATTTATTTATTTTTTTGCCTACTTGTTAATGTGAGGTGTTGTATTGTTACGGTTTATTAGGGTAAAGCTTACAGTTTTTACTAAGGAAATGCAATTTGAATATGAGTTTTGCAATGTTATTTTCAGGGCTAAGCTGCACTGCCATAGCAACAAACATCCGGTCACTGAATTGCTGAATCTCACCTGAACTAGATCAATGACTCAATCTGACTGCGTCTTGGTGACTCATGAAAGCAGCCCCCTACAGGAATGTCCCAACTGAGAGTTGTGTTCATTGTAAGATTTAACAGAATCATATTCATTTAATTCTATCGTTGCCTAATGAAACTTTACTAGTTCTAATTATTTATTTATTTAATTATTTATTTTTTTCCTCATCAAATTCACGCCCAGACAAAGTTTTCTTGCTCAGCGTTGATTGTGTGCCCTAAAACCCGAGGGCGCTGATAGGAGGTGCGCGCAATGACGCACATTCAGAGGAATTCTGCAGCAGCTATAAAACACCTGATGAAGCGCTTACCTGCTTATTGAGACTACAGTTAGTTAACATGGGCACTGAGTCAGAAAATAACGGCGTCCTTAAAGAGGGCTTTCTGGTGAAAAGGGTAAGAGACATTTTGACTTTTTTTTATTTATCTACCCATACTGACAAATTAATTCCTACGTGTTATTGGTTTATTAACAAATGAAGTTCATTTTTAGGGTCATGTGGTTCAAAACTGGAAAGTTCGTTGGTTTGTACTTAAATCGGACAGATTTCTGTATTATAAATATGAGGGCAGCAAACGGGATTCCTGCCATCGAGGGACGATACCGTTGAAGGACTGCAAAATCACATGCCCTTACCTGGAGAACGAGAACAGACCGGTAAGTGATGTTTTATGCTAACTATTTGCGTAACCACAAAACTACATTACAAGTTACGATATAGTGCAGTTTTATTATCTGCTGTAAAGGAATTTAAAACAAAGCAACTGCATATCTCAATATAATTCAATAGTTGGTCATTTCTACAGTCAACAAACAAATAGTATTGAGAAGTGGCTTATCAGTGGTTTAGTTAAACCCTAAACCCAACACTGGGAGTGTCTTAGTAAGTGCTTTAAATGTTCACAGCCTCTGGCTATGCTTCATATGAATTTACCTTTCATTATTTTGTTTTGCAATGTTCACATGCACTAGCATGACAGGAGCAAACTTTATTTCCCCCGGTAAATCTTTGCAATGTCTTTGATTTATAGTCCATGTTGTGTAACAGCTGTAATTAAACCCTGAGTGATGGAGTTTTCTGTGGCATGTTGTTTGTGCCAGTTTCATTTATACATTTTTTCTTACAAAAGACAGTGTTGCGCTTATCGTCAAGAACGTAAAATGTTGGTTTAGTGCTGTGACTGAAGGCTTTTGTCATAGTAACCACATTTTACACCCTGCAGTTGGTGATGAAGCTGCAGACCAGCACTTCAGAGGAGCACTTTCTGGAGGCTTGCACGAGAGAGGAACGTGACGAATGGGCTGCAGCGATTGGTGGAGTGGTACAAAACCTCAACCCACCTGATGCACTGACCACCTCCCCTTCACAAGTTAAAGGATCCACATCACTCCAGCTTCACAATGTCAACCTCAGGTGGCTATATATGTAGTTTGTCAGTATATGTGAATATGTGTTTGTGACATCATATCTAAATCTGTATCTGTATATCAGTCAGGTGGTGGACTCCATGTATGATGTGCACAATGGTATCCGGCTGTGCAGTCATGTTGAGCAGGGCAGCTCTTACACCAACTGTTTCTCAGGTCAGATACTCAAAAACAAACTGATCTTACACAATAAAGTATGAATGTGCGTTATTAAAGACATTACATTCTCTCCTGAATCTTAATTTTTATAAAATCCTGTTCAAATGTTTAGGAATGTTAAGATTTTAAAATGGTTTTTGAAAGAAGTCTCTTGTGCTTACCAAGGCTGCATTTATTTGATCAAAATACAGAAAAACAGCAATATTTTTACCATTTACCATGAAATATTTTTACCATAAATAAATAAATAAATAAATAAATAAATATATAAATATATATATATAATACAATTTTTTTTTTTATTGCATTTAAAATGTAATTTATTCCTGTGATGGCAAAGCCGAATTTTCAGCAGCCATGACTCCAGTTTTTAGTCCTTCAGAAATCACTCTAATATGCTGATTTGATAGTTTTGTGTAAACTGTGATTCTTTTCAGAAATCTTTGTTGAATAGAAAGTTCAAAAGAACAGCATTTATTTGAAATATATATATTTTGCAATCTACGTCACTTTCTAGACCCAAACATTTTTTATGTGGACAGTATGTGTATGATGTATAACGTGATTCCTTACCTTTTAGACACAATATAACTAGTTAGTTTGTCTGTTTTTTTTTTTTCTTCTTCCAATGAGTTGCTTGTTTTTTCCTGTTTGATTCAGTGTATTTGAACCTTTGAACCAATCTGTTGAATGAATGATTCACTCATAAAGACAGTGACTTGTCGCCACCTAATTGTGAAACTATGTAAGAGTGATTCAGCATACTGACTGGCAGCCTGTCTGGAACTTGTGAACACAGACAATCAAACTGTTTTTTGTTTGTATGTGTGTAGGCTCAGCAGTGGTGGACTGGCTTGTGTTTAATAAGCTGGCTCTGACCCGTGTGGAGGCAGTAACATTAGCCTCTGCACTGCTGGATGAGGCCTCCCTGCGGCCCATCGGGATGAGGAGCGCAGACGCTCTCCGTAACGCAGCTCTGGGAGAACAGTTCCTCGATGACTCCACTGCACTCTACTGCTTTGTAAGTTTCAAATCTCTTTCTTGTTTTATTCTCTATTCAGTGCTTTTTATTTATACTAGATACAAGATGTCCTAAACCAAATGGATATGATTTCTCAAACAGTCCCAAAGCTTCCACAAGCGAGGCAGTGTGAAAGCAGAGAAGTCTCGGTCTGCAATGGAACTCAGTGGAAAAGTGGTGAAGAGAGGTTACCTGCTCAAACAGGTGAGCACTCCACTATAAGAAGTTTTGAACTGAAAAGTGCTTATCTGTGATGCTAACTTTTTTTTTTTTTTTTTTTTTGTGTGTGTCAGGGGCACAAGGTGAAAAACTGGAAGGTGAGATTGTTTGTTCTGAGAGCGGAGCCTGGTTTCCTGCACTATTATGACCCTAGCAAGGTGAGAATGCTGACCTGCAATTCACAGAGTGTATAAGTGCTAAAGTCTAAAGAAATCATGTTGTTTATGTTTGTGCTTTCTCAGGATGACATCACTCCGGTTGGCAGTATATCTCTGCGTTGCTGTCTGGTGTCTGCTCTGGATGATAACGGCATACCGTCAGGTGAGTCAGATTTACAACTCTTCTGTGGAAGTGTCTGAAGTCTGATGACTACCTGTTTCACAATGAAAATTTACAAAGCAGATATGAATCAAAATTAAGTAAAGGCTTTGCCACAGACCGAAAACACTGAACAGCAATGATTTGTGTCTTGTTGTCAAGGTAGCAGTAATATTTACAGGTAAACACTGTGAACACAGAAGTTAATGGTCACTTTCCTGTAATCTTCAGGGGTTAAAGGTAAAGTCCAGGGGAACCTCTTTAAAATCATCACTCAGACGGACACACACTATTACATCCAGGCGCCAACACACGAAGAGAGGATGGACTGGATCCAAGCTATTAGAAAACTGACTTAATTAGGTCATTGGTTGTATTGTTAATTTGACTGTTTTTGCTGAATTTATATTTCTGTCTGTCACACATCTATTTAGAAATATTGTGCTGTTTTAATAGTTGTAAATGTGGTGTATGTGCAAAGAAAATGAATAAACTGTTATACAGCTAATAACAACAAAAAAATATATATTAATATAAAAATGTAATAATGAAATAGGTAATGCACATGGGGCCAGCATGAGACCTTATTCAAGTCAACATATAGAATATTTCCATATGAAATTCAGATTTCCCCAAATCTAGTTTTAATGTCCCTGATAAAGTCTGTATCTAATGTTTGATATAAGCTTATACATTCAGTGAATGTACTTTGAAAGCATAAATGATGATCATTGTGAAATTTATTTTGTCAAATAAAAGTTACATTTGTGTAGTTGTCATCTGGTAATCATATCTTTGATGCACATACCTGCAGTTTTGGTATGGGCCATTAGCGTGTTTTTACCTGCCGGCTGTTTTGTCAGGTAACAGAACTGACTTCATGTCTTTCACAAATCTGTTGGTTTGTTGCTATGGTTTAAAAAAAACACTGCCTGTGGGCATATTTCTCACTCTCTCTTTCAAACATGCCCAAATTCACACTCTCTCTCTCACTCACTCACACACACACACACACATACATTCATTAACCTAAATAATCAGATCTTCTTACAAATTCTTTAAGAAAAGTTTACTGTTTACAGTACATATTGCAATTATTAGATGTTAAAAGACATTCAAGTAAACCTTGCTTTTAATACATGCTTCATTTGCAGCATTAAGTGTGTAGATTGACAGCACCAAGTACAGGCTTCAGATGGACTTTGAGTCCTTTTTCTTCAAACCAATACAATCGCAGGGAATTGCATTTTAAAGTGAACATTCGGGTGTCAGTTATGAAGTCGTAGGTTCCTAATGCCATCAAAACTGTTCTGCGGTACATTCAAATGAACAAAGGATAAACAAAAAATGTTTCACTTTTAATTCTGAGTTATTCTGTTCTGTTGGAATGATTTAACTAATTTTTTAGACAGGCAAACAAAAAATCATTCCTGTATCTCAATGTAGATAATGTCGATATCAACGTCAAGATTATGGGTTTGATTAAGTGAATGCACGAACTGATCAAAATGTATACCTTGAATGCAGTGTAAGTTGCTTTGGATAAAAGGATCTGCCAAATATGTAAATGCAAGTGAATTTGAACTACAACAATTACTGCTACAAAAACACCCAAAGTTCTCTACTGTATAAGTGCATCTAATGGAACAAATGAAGGCACTTTTGCTTCTGTATCAAAGAGCCAAAGAAACTATCTAATCAAAAGCAAACAAAAAAGGTAGTACATTATGTATTATAAAAACTATATGAAAGAAATCTTCTGAGCTAGTTTATGGAAAATCGTTCTTAATTTGAATTTTTATGCTATCTGGATTGATTAAAGCTGGTTGCACATGAGGTAACACAGCTCTTTCAGAGATTTTCTCCTACAAATGTGTCCAAACAAATGCGAAACCATTTTAAACTGAACAACCTCATTTGCCACTACAAATAAAAATCACTGGAGAAACTTTACAAAACGGCCAATTAGCCTACCAAAACAAACGCATACCCAACTGAATTGAGTTCTAAATCTTTTAAATGAACTGAGGGAGTTCTGGAACTTTAAGACAATTGTGTACAGTACGCTCAGGATTCTAAAACCTCAGCTAAGTCGCTCCTATGAAAAGTCTACGTCATCATGGCAGACAATTCTTCACTTGCTCAAGCCACTTTGGTGAGCTGTAGGTCTCCATGGACTCTAAGAGCAGTGAGAGATGCGAGCTGAGTCAGTCTGTGAGTGAAACCACACAACGGCTGCCCATCCACCAGAATACGGAACTGCTGGTGCTCGCACACAATCTCCATCTGAGAGAGACAGAAGATAGAAACAACATTATTGTGACAGAAAGGTGGGACATTACCAAAGACTTAAGCTTTATTAGCTGTGATCACAACCTCCAAACACACACTTTGACTCTTTACCTTAAAGGATTCTCCTGGAGCAAAGGGGAAGAAAGACAGGGCGGTTTCTGAAGCGCCCCACTTTCCTGACAGGCGAGCGTTACGAAGCACAGCCTTTTCTGAAAAGTTCACCTTCAACTCTAGACCCACATCACCCTCGATTTCCTCATCCCCCTCTCCTTTAGACTGGCATGCCACTAACACTACCATACTAAAGAGACAGACAGAAAAAGATTTTTAACATCAGTTTAAAAACAAGCATCATTTAACAGGCTGTGTCAATTCTGGAATCTGAGACGCTCCAGATCAAATCACATTATGATCCAGCAGTTTCTGGGTAACCCTTAGTTGCCAAATATGGCCAGAATTATCCAATCTGTTTTCTTTTTTTTCTTTTTCTTTTTTCCCCCAGATCAGGCTGGCTAATCCTTCATGGGAATTGACCTTTTTCCCACACTGGCAAAACAGAAGTGGACAACAACAACGGGAAAACCAAATGTATTGCACTGTAAAAAATGTTAGTCATTTTAATTGAAAACAAATGTTAAAATGTTACAGTAAAAACCCATAAACATATAAAAAACTTTAAGTTACCAGACAATACAATTTTACAGTATGTTTTTAGAAGTAAAAAGAATAAATTTCCTTAATTTGTGGAGAAAATTTGTATTCCCAGTCGAAATTCCCTGCTCAAACATCACACTTGTTTAGATTTTATTTTAAGTTAGTTACTTCTTATTTTTGTTATACACCGTAAAAAGTGTTAGATTTGTTGGTATACATTCATGTATACAGGTTGTTTCAGAGATGTTAAATGATATTTTTGACTTGAATAAAATAATTTCAATGTTTACATTTTTAAGTCAGCACTTTTTTTCATGCATGTGGCTACATTGTATAGTACACACTGTATAGACAAAAGTATTGGGACACCCCCATCTAATAATCAAGTTTGACTTAGTCATTTCCATGAGTACAAACCTTAATGTTAAAGCATATAATGATATTCTAGGGAATTGTGTACTTCCAATTTTTTAGCAACAGTTTGGACAGGACCCTTTTCTATTCTAACATGACAATGCCTCTGTGTATAAGACAAGGTTCAAAAAGAAACGATCGATTCAGTCAGTGTGGAAGAACCTGACTGGTCTGCAGAAAGCCAAGTCCTAATCCCCGCTGAACAGGTGTGACTTTAAATGCAGACCTTGAGTCAAAAACTCATCACCAAACACCAATGACTTGTACATATGGGTACAGTCATTTCAGACACTTCCAAAACTGTTGCAACAGAGATGGAAATACAATTTTAAATACATGAATTATGTTTCCATCATTGTTACCACAGGTTTGCAAGTGCCTTTTTCTGTTCTAAAGAAGGGGGTGCCCCAATACTTTTGTCTATATAGTGTATGTATAAAGTAATAAGCTACACTCTATAAATACATTTACATAAAAATACATACTTTACTAATATTATACACACACACATAGATACACATACGTGGTATTGCAGTTAAATGGGTGTTTTCCCACATGCATTTAAAATGAGTTCTATGTCTAGTGTTCTCTGTTGGCACCCATGTTTTCTTTTGCTCCTGTGTGAACTGGAGACGTTAAAACGGTTTAATCCCCGATACAACTGGCTCATTGTGTTACCGCAGTGAAGGCGCGTCTCATCCTCAATGAACCGAGTCATTCTGTGCGGATGTGACAGCGGACAAATGAACGCAAGTGCTGGCGAAGGCACAGACAGGTGTGTCTGATACGAACCTTTTGGGCTGCTTGTGAACAATACCCATCACTACCAGCCTCATGGTCGGCCGTAGACCCCCTTTGATCTCCCCAACATAGTCCTCCTCCTGCAGGAACAGTGCTTTACCGTTATTCAAATATCTAATGCTATAGTCAGGCAAAATACGAATGATTATTTATTATTTGTACTGATTTAAAATCATCACGATATCTTAAACCCATCGCTGCAAGACATCCTTTTCACAATTTACAGTTTATTTTAATATGCAAATTATATATAAATATGCATATTACCGAGTCGTGTCATTTATAAATGTAGCAGTCTCAAATATAGACTATATGACATATTTATCAGTCAAATATACCAGTCCAGTGAGTACGTCCCTGTGCCAGCACAATCAATCAATCTCTGTGGCGGATAAACTCTAAAATCATTGTCATTATACTTACGTTTCGGATGTTCCCCTTATCTGTCATGCTTTCCTCTGTCGCGAAAGGTTTTAGTTTGGTCGTGCAGGTGTTGCGTTTCAAGCGCGAGGACAATAGCTGTCACGCACGGAATTGATCATCGCAGTGCGCGAGACCGGCGTCGAATCCGCGAACCCCGCCTCGCGCCACTGCGTTGCCATAGTAACCATCACAGGCAGGGAGTGATGATGGCAAAAATACAGTAGTGACTTCAGCGCATATCAAGATTAATTAATGAATCTCTGCTCGTTATTACAACATATACCAAGCCTCGCGATTCCAGAAATACACTAGCCTACAAATTACGCAAAACCAGGTAAGTTTCGAATTCTTTATTTGAATAACTTTAATTACTATGCTTATTCTTATACATTAAATGCGCAAATTATACCAAGTAAAACCCTAATTCACTTGGGAATAAACTCATATAATGGTGGAATCACAAACATGGACAACACACTCAAGAGATATAATTAGCTCCCAAGTCCCAACAGGTGTATTGTTTCATATTCCCATCTAACCAGTCCGGCACTTTATTTCTGCAATATGTTTTTACCACCCAGAGAGGTTTATAAACTGCAAATTACTGATCAGGTTTCCTAGTGTCATTCTCAAGGTTTTTTGTCCACAATAACAGCATGTCAGCATTTTTAATTCCGGCTGTTATTACAATTTACATTTCTCAGTTCAAATTAAAATAGTTTGATTTTGCCAATTACGAAAAAGTGTGGCATCAACCCAAATAATCTGTAGTGCAGCAACAGAAACAAGAAAATATTTACGATTTAAGACCTTCAAAACGATATTTAATGACTGTTAAGACATTCATTGTTTAAATGAAATAAAATCACAGAATAACTGAATGAATGACACATGCGCACTTTACATCTGCGTAAAGCCACGTGTCACTAACTATCAAAAACATTTTCATAATAAATTCAAAAGATTTTAGGTCACAACAATCATCTTCCAAAAAATTAACTGCAGATATGATACTGCGGGAGAAATGGCTCATTTGGACCTCTGGGAGACAAATATTACACGAAAAATCTCCTAATTGTCTTCCGCCGGGGGCAGAGAGGTGAAGCGTTTTTAGTCGTTTATTTATCATATTGATTACTTTTGAACATAATAAAATGTAATTATTTAATCAGTCAATCCAAATGATTAGTACCTAGATTTAAACTGAAATCAACTAAAGGAATGTCAATAAAATGTTTTTTTTTTTTTTAAATCCTTTATTACAAACGACTGTGATTGGCTCATCTATCCAGCGCTGAGAAAAGTATCAGGTATCACTTGACTACATCAGCAATCGTAGTAAAGGATTTCCAGCTAAATAATGACTAGCAATTTAATTGTCAACAAAAACAAGTATTGTTATTTAATTAGAAGCCCAGCCCATTGATCCTGAGTTTAATTGCATTTGCCATTCCTACCCCTCTTTCATTTCTATTGTTTTGACCCTTGAACCTCGTGGATCAGCTGATTGAGTCACATGACTCGGCTCGCTCATGGCCACACACACAGCTGATGGCGAGCGCCTTTGAACGCGCTGTTCTCTGGTCTGAGATATAAACGACAAACTCAAATCGTGAGTGCTAATTTAATCATTTATTCATTCTTGTATGTAAGCATAAAACGATGTACTGACGTTTGACAGTGTAGTCAATTTGCTATTTTAAGTGGGCAGTATCTGTTGTTTTGCTGTCATCATTTCACTTTTAAGAGCTGTTACATAAACCAAAGTTTAAATCACACTAATCTCAATGTAAATACGTTATGGAAGTCGTTAACAGCTTAAATCCAAGAAATGCTGACATCAATTCTATAACTTTTTCTGCTTAAGAATAGTTTTTAACCTTATTAACCGGTTCTGATCTTCTCACTTGAAGTTTGTACAATTTTGTTGACTTTGGATTTAGTATTATTATATCTTATAATTATTATTTTATTAAAAGTAAATGCTTTTCAGGATCTTTACAAAAATGTGTGCATACATTCTGATTTTGATTTGATCTCACTTATGAGACGGTTACAAAACCGCTCATATTTTTTTCTTTCAACTTCCATCCCCTCCTATCTACTTTAGATGTGGAATACTTCATAGCACATCTCAGGCCAGTAATCTTTCCGTGGACCTCAACAGACTGCTGAATCAAAGCGGACTGTCTATCATGCATCCGTTTGGTCGTGAAGAAGAGACCTCCAGACGCGAGCTCTTCGGCTTCTTCACGCGGTGTTTGACGCGCGGTGAGTGGGAGCTCGCGGCTGCCTGCGTGGGTCAGCTCGGCGATGCGAGCGGAGATGATCCCCATGACCCACACAGCATCGTTAAAGCCATCGTTACCCACCCATACCCGCTCAGGTGAGTGACCCTGACAGGAATAAACTACAGGAATGCTCATTAAATTCATAAACGACATGAACCAATGCTAAGAACAGTAATGTAATCAAATCCATTTTCCTCTTTCTGTGGATAGTGGTTACAATAGTTATAGTAACTTTTGGTGGAAACTGTGGTACTTAACATTTCATTATAAGAGGTACTTAACATTTCATTATAAGAGGTACTTAACATTTCATTATGTTGAGGGTTCAAGAGGCTAAAGTTAAGATATTTTAGGAAACGCATCTGTTTTTCTTTTGTTTATACCTAGGTGGGAAACAGTGGGCAGCCCTCACAGACTGGCCTGGTATTGGCTTCAAGTTCTGGAAAAACAGACTAAAATAAAGGTGTGTTTTCTGCTGGATATAATTTTTCATGGATGCTTCAAGTAGGACGCATTCATCACTTTTATCAGTAACTCTTTTTCCTGATGCAGATTATGGTTAACTTTTCTGCAGGTTAGCGGGTCTGTGAAGAGAGAACTGGAGTTCATGTTGCTTCTAGAGGAACTTGGAGATGTGCCACTGTCTGTGCTTAAGGTATGACAAATTCCAACTACTGTATGTTGATTCTAAGTGTGTAGCATAAAGTAAGATAGTGCTGACACGGTTGTAACAACTTTATGGCTTTTTATTGACAAACCTCAGATTATTTTCTTTGCTTTCAACTCTGATAAGGTTCTACTCTATCAGTCGCTGTTGTGCACATGTGCACAGTTGAGCAAGACATACAGTACAATAACATTTTATTTTTGCACTTTTTTCCATTCTGACAAACATTGCACCTCTTTTCCATGTAAAAAAAATCTTAATTTTGCAATAGACTCTTTTTAAGTGACGTTATCATTAGTTTAAGTGATGTGTGAAGTACAGCTTACACAGAAGTCAATCTCAAACCGAGCAGTTTTTTGTTGGTCAGTGTGGCAAGTCCGTTCAACCAAGATTTACAAAATCTTTTGCCTTAAGCAAAAATCCAAATTGCATGGAATCCCACTGAAATTATTTTGCCCTTGAAATTTCACAAAACAATGGTAAATGTAGGCAAAATTGCTTGTATGCTTTGTGGAAATTTCAATTATTTCTTTTACTGAGATGTTTATCATCTCTTTGACAGCCTCTATAGACATGATGTGTGTGTCCTGAAAGACTTATACACTATCACTAAAAGTCATATGTTTGTTTTAAATTATATTAATTTTAAATTACATCATTTTTTTTTTTCAAATGTGCAGAATGTGCTTTCAATATTTAATCAAAAATATTAATGTGCTGCCTCTTACAACAACTTCTCTTCTCTGTAAACAATCACAGCAATTAACAAATGACAGCAATCCAACGATCCAATCAATTCTACAAAATCAAGTGTCATCTTACATTTTTTTCACATTTGAGAAGTCATTTCACTCAGATAAACATCACAATAAAGAAGAAACAATGATCACAATTTGTGTTTCATGCCGTCTTTACTTTGCTCTATATCTTCCATAGGAGCTGCATGAAGCCTTCCTGTACTCTGAGGAAGTAAAGGGAAAGATGCCAGGTGATTCCACCCCTCCACTGAGCGCTGCTGTTCTATCCTGCCTCCGTTCTCTTTTAAACCGCCAGCAGCCGCGGCTCTGCCACTCTCTCATCAGCTTCCTTCAGCACTCAGGCCACTCCAGAGATCACGCCTTACAGGACGTCTTCATCCAGCATCTCACAGAGCGAGTGAACGTGCCTGTGGAAGAGAGGAACGAGAAATGGGTGGAAGAGGTGTGTTCAGCGCTGGCCTTAGCACCATGGGGGCCAGAGAGGTCAAATGCTCAGCTAGAGACCCTGTGGAAAGGTTTGTGGTCGGCTAGAGAAGGGCCCATGACAGAGGAGAGAATTCTGGGATGTCTGCTGAGGCCTCAGGGTCAGGCTCTGTTGACGTCATACAGCTCCACAGCGCTCAGACTGCTCAAAGAGAAACTGCTGAGAGAGGCTCCACATACACAGGGTGAGTCAATTAAGTTGACTGTGATCATACAGACAACCAGGCGCAGAATCACATTTTGTTTCTGTAATGATCTGTCATTTTTTTTCTATGAATCTTGAAGCCAAATACTGAGATTGAAACGCTAGTAATAGATTTGTCTGTTTTGTTAATGATCAATGTACTGCGTCATATTTTTTTTGGAAACCATGATGCATTTTTTTTTAGAATTCTTTGAGTAGAAAGTTCAGAAGAACAGCATTTTTTTGGAATCCATTTTTTGTGACATTTATGAATGTCTTAATGGTATTGCATCTGAAAACAAAAACTAGAGCAACTGTAGGTCAACAGTAATTTAAAGTCTTAAAAGGCAAATCTGAGCCACCATAAATAGTGGTATTGATTCCAATGTATGTGTTGTATTTTAAGGAAGTGAAGGAGGTTGTTACTGGTGTGCGTGCCACCTCCTTTACTTTGACTTTTCACACTTCTGCTCATGTGGTCATAGTTCCCTCCCAAACCATGTTCAGTGGTCACATCATTTGCATGTGATCTTTTTTTTTTTGATTTAAGCAGACATTGTGTTGTTGCTTGTCAAAACCTCATCTCTATTTCCTTCTAGTTGACTTGCCTGATCTGGAAAGGGTCATGTTTGGCTTGTGCTGTCATGGTGACAAGCGTTTGGTGTGGAAAGCCATTTATTTTGAGTGTTTGAGCACTGGAAAGCACTTTCTGGAGCAGGTCTTGGTAGGTGCAAACAGAGGCCAGTAAATAAGTGAATGTGTGAAATCAAATTTGTCAGTCATTTTCTGTCTTAATTCCTGAAGTTAGTCAATGAGACTTTTACAAGTTAATCAAGTTTCATTAATTTAAAAACATTTATAAAAGTGTTTAGATGAAAGCAACACAATTTTTCCTCTAGTTTTATAACTGCAGTGATACATCCTTGTTGTTTGCAGCTTACTGGTTTAGATCTCATAAAGCGAGAGGAGTTTGCCAAACTGGAAACACTATTGCAGGCTGAGTTTCAGCCTTTGTCCCGCCTCTTGTTGTTGTTGGGCTGGATGCATTGTCAAAGCCTGGATTCTGCCAAAACCCTTTTAAGAGTCCTGCATAACCAACAGGTCAGTAGTCAAATAAAGTCTATGACTCTCAGTACAAAGTCACATCCCCTCTGTCACCTCCCCTTAAAGACTTTAAATTCCTGAAAGATTTTATATAGTAAACCTAATGTTACAAAGTTTTTTTTTTTTTTTTGTTGTCTAATAGGGGCCACGTATGCTCAGTATAGTTAATGTTCAGTGTGACCAATCTAATTTTTGAAGTCCATATTTACTTAAAAAAATCCCCTCCAGCTAAGGTGTTATCTTGACTTGAGCATTTCTAAAATGTGCCATGTTTGCTTATGCAACACTCATGAGGTGTACACCTTAATTAGCTTGAGTCTATTAGATATAGTAGATGACATTCCGAAGAAAAGTGATCTTTTGTCCCCATTTTAAAGCTGTGGGCCAGAGTTGACCCAATTTTTGTAGACTGTGTGTGTATATATAAATATAAATATAAAATTCCACATTAGTATATGTGAATGTAAATGAATGTCTTTCTTTCTTTATCTCTATCTCTCTGTAGCCCCAGACAAATGATTCAGTATTGAGTGAGTTAGCCTGCACTCTGTCCTCTCAACTTGGTGTGCTGGAATGGTGCGACCAGAACAACCCGTGAGTTAAAATACAGTTGTATGCTTTCTTTTTTGTGAAAAGGTTGATTTAACCTAATGAATATATTATATTATATTACATATATTAACCTACCATGAAGTCTTGTGCATTTGTCTGTGTGAATTTATTTGATCAAAAATACAGTAAAAAGCATTGTAAAAATATTATTACAATTTAAAATAACTGTTTTCTGTTTTAATATTATGTATTCTTGTGATGGCAAAATTTTTTTTACAATCCCCAAACTTTTGAATGGTAGTGTATATGTTTATTTACTGGTATGCATACTTGTACAGAGGGATATCCCACGATGCCTTGCTGAGTCACTTACACATGCTGGACCATCACTCTGCCCTGTATGTGCTGCTCTCCCTGACACCCCTTGCCAAATATGAGGAGCACAGTGTTCTGGAACTGCTGCAAAAAACAGGTATAAGACACAGCGGGGTACATTTGAATTCACACAGATCTGCAGAAACTTTAAATCATTGTTCTACGTTTGTAGGAGATCCTTCATTAGTGGACTCACCCAACAGCTCTGTCCAGCGGAACATCACTCTGTTTCGAGGCTTCTGTGCCATGAAGTATGCCCTCTATGCCATCTGTGTGAACGCGCACATGCACACCGGCTGCCTGGACTGTGAGCCACTGCATCAGAAGCAGACAGAGGCGGGTCAGGGGGAGGAGCCAACCGAAGGTGACCGTGCTGCTGATCTTGATAATAAACCAGTTAAAAACTTTTTGAGTGAATTTAACATGAACCTTTCATTAAATGTCACAATAAGCAAGCAAAAATATCATCATCTAGTATTTCCCATTCCTATTTCATAGTTTTGATGAATTCATTATTCTAAAATGTGGAAAATAGTGAATAAAGATTGGAAAATAAAGGTGTGTCCCTCCTTTTTACTTGTTGTTTATAATTTCTTTTTGTATTTTTATTGTATTAATTTTTTTTAACTTTTTTTTTTAATACAGTAACAAAAAGGTACCATAGTGTTATGCTTTTTAATGGTTTTGATAATTTGCTAAATGCCATAGTGATGCCATGAATTTGGTAATAATTACCATTGTATACATCAATGTAGCATGGTACCCCTTTTTACAAGGGGAAACTTTTCCTGCAAATGTTTATGGCAAAGTTTAAATAAATGTGATAACATAGTTTACCTTTCATTCTTTACTCTTCCCAGGATGCTCTGATCTATTCCAGCACTACCTATCAGAATGTCAGCTGTACCTGGAAGCTGTTCCGGCATTATTCCGTTTGGAACTCTTGGAGAACATTTTCTCCCTCCTCTTCCTTTCTGACTCTGACTTCAGCCCACAATCAGATCAGATCAGCACTGCCACAGAAACCCAACCGGACACAAACGCAGAGAAAATGAAACCAAACAGTGCTATAAGTATGACCAAGGCTGAGAGCGTCTTAAGTGCAGAAAAGGAAGGTGGAAAGATGGAGGAATTGAGAGAAGAGATCCAAAGTAGAGATTTTGATCAGATGAACCCTGAGCTGGGTCACCTGACGTCAGGGTGTCGGGGGTTTCTGGTGGATTTGAGCGTTATGGAGGGGATTCTGCGGTTGGTGAAGGAGGGCTTGGAGGGTGTGTGTGGGGTCGGGCAGGAGGATGGCAGGGCGCTTGCGGCAGATGTGGAGTTGGCAGAGAGTCTAGGATGTTCTGTTACAGTGGAAACATTCAGCGCCCGGTTACAGAGATTGTCTAAATACACGGCAGAAGCCCAGTGGAGATTGCAGATTGTTACTAGCAACCATGACAATGGGAATGGTGAGAAATGTGATGTAGTATTTTGATATTAATGTTGCAAGGGTTTAATACATATGCTACCATTCAAAAGTTGGGTCATTTTTTTTATTTCAGCAAGGATACATTAAAATTAATCAAAAGTGACAGTAAAGATATTTATAATGTTACAAAACTTTCTATTTATCAAAGATCCTAAAAAAGTATGACAGCTTCCACAAAAATATTAAGCAGCACAACTGTCAATAATAATAAATGTTTCTTAAGCACCCAATCAGCATATTACAATGATTTCAGAAGGATCATGTGACACTGAATACTGCAGTAATGGCTGCTAAAAATTCAGCTTTGCTATTGCAGGAATAAATTACATTCTAAAAGATATTAAAATAGAAAACAGTTATTTTGAATTGTAGTAGTAGTAATAATAATAATATAATATTTTATAGTATTTTTGATCAAATAAACGCAGTCTTGCTAAGCATCAAAAACAAAAAATCTTACTAACCCCAAATTTGTGAACAGTAAAACACTTCGTTAATGTATGTGTGTGTGTGTGTGTGTGTTTGTTTATAGATGGCTTGTACCTCCTATCTCCACTCCCCAGTCCGGCACTTCCTCTGAAATGCCAGGGCAGTGGCAGCAGCAGTTCAGGTGTTCGGAGGAAGAGAAGAAACCATCGGCACCGCTCTGAACGTCAAGCCTCATCTGAACGACAGAACGGGGAGGTCAGCACCAGCACCTCAGGTCAGTTCACACACCTACTAAAACTTCTTCCCACATCCTGGCTAAACACTCACATTGATCATTGCTTGTGCTGCAGATGGTGGGGTGTGTGCTGGGGCTGTGTGCCGTGGGAGTGAAGTGTGTCCATGTGGTGGACCCCACAGCTGGCTGATTCCTGCGATGCTCTCCCCACCTGAGTCTCTCCTCATCGCCTGCATACGCAGAGGCAACTACATAGAGGCCCAGCAGGTGAGATATGATGTAATTTTTTACCATAAAACCCCAGAGATGATGTCATTCCAGTGATGATGAAGTCACTGTATGTTGACATATTACTACCCCTTTCTATCATTTAAGGGTACAGACAGCATATTAGCAGGTCTAAAAGGAATCTGGGAAACATTTTTAGTATTTTCTGCACTGATTTATTCGGTGTGGACTAGGGCTGCAACTAACGATTATTTTGATAATCGATTAGTTGGCCGATTATTTTTCCGGTTAATCGGATTTAAAAAAAAAAACAACGCTAAATTTTATTCGGTTATTTTGACAAAAACACTTCCACATTCTGCCCAATGTCCTTCAAACAAACGTGCCAACTGAATGCTATAAAAACATACAGTGCTTAATTTATTAGACCACCTGTCATAATAAAGAGAAAACACAAATATTTTAGGAATCTGTCAAAGAATTGTTTAAATCTAAAAATGTTATTGTCATTTATTGGGTAAATAACAAACTGAAACAACTACATTTTTATTCACATAAAAAATAGCCTCCTGCCTTTAATAACAGCATGCATTCTTGCTGGCATTGTTTAGCTACTTTTTGACTGTAATTAGGTATCTGAAAAAATCTTTCATAGATCTTTCGTTCTTTCATAGATAACAGAAATAATTATATTATAGCATTAGAAATAGCCCATTGTTACTAAAAAGCTTACACATATTGGAAAACTAACCAATACAGATAGCAAAAAAAATGATTTTAGTAAACACCAATACTGTTAGTTTAGAGCTGAAGTGGCACAAAGCTTACATTATTTGTTATAAACCTTAAATACATTTGTTTTAATAAATTTGTTAAGCACTGTATATAGGCCTATAGTTTAAATCTCTTCATCAAAAATTAAGATAATAAAGATAACAAAGATGAATAAAAACACAAATTCAGTGTTAACCAACTCTTTGATCACAGTCACGTTTACTGTAATTTATTTATCCTGTAAAAGGCGCCAATGAAGCGTCTGATATTTATCTTCAGACAACTATACGCAGTTATCCCTTTACAGTTCCTACTCTCATAAAATACGTGCACTCCATGTTGACTTGTAAACCTTAATTGAACGGTCAACAACAGATATTTCAGCACAATGAATATTTTTGCGCTGAATATTGTCTCCCTCTCTGACGCGCGTTCATGCGCCCGCCGCGCTCGCGCTCATTCAGTAATTCGGTCATTTAAACTTGACACAGACTGTCAGGATGGGACTTTATGCAAAAATGGAAATGCTCGCGTGAATTTGTGACATTTACCGATAAGGATATGACCGTAAACTGAAAATGTTTGCGCTGAGGACGCACACGCATCTGTCAAAGCGCCTGACAGGACAGCCATTACGCTAATGCATTAACTTAAAGCTTAAAATAAAGAATTGTCATGTTTTGAGCAGCTTGGATCACGTAACTCTCCCGCAGCATCTCATTCTGTTTCCTCCACTATTTTTAGATGCATTTTGGCCACAGAAATGCGTTATTCAGTGCTGTAATTTGACGGCGACCGGCTGAAGTTGGACGTGCACTGTGGGCAGACCCGACTAATCGATAATGAGAATCGTTGTCGATGATTTTCATTATCGATTATAATCGATTTTATCGATTAGTTGTTGCAGCCCTCATTAGCCATTGCTGGTTCAGATCCATCCATTTGGGCTTCTTTAATGGCATGTGTTTGTGGTATGTGTATTTATTAGGTGATTGCGATGTATGGCTTGGAGAACTCTGAGTGTGCAGGTGAACTGGTCTTTATGGATCGGTACCGGGAGGTCCTGACCGAGCTGGCTCAGGTGGAGCAGAAGATAGAGAGCCAGTCACTTTCTTCGTCATCCTCCTCTTCAGAGGGTCTGGGCACAGTGGGTGTTGCTCCAGCGGGCAGGACCAGAATGGGCAGCAGCAGCAGATTAACACTTAAAAGCATTGGGAGCGCAGCAGCCGCAGGTATTGCACAAACACATTTACCCATCTAAAGAGGAAATGCCATAGACTTGGATTGTTTTTATATAGCACTAAGTGCAGCCCGAAAAAAATTCTGCTGTTTTGAAAAAAAAAAAATGGATGATGCGGAGTTAAAAAATGTCAATAAAAAGTTTACATCGCATACAGTTTTATTTTTTTTTGTTTTTTTTTTGTTTTTTTTCACAAAATAAGAATGATTTTTTTTTTTTTTTATATCAGTTAATGTTTATTTTATTTCAGGTAATGAAATCTTTTTTTAATGGTTTTAATTTTAGCTTCAGTTTTTGTTAACTATATACCCTGGATTTGGCATAAAAATATATCTTCAGACATGCATGTAAAAACCAGCTTAGAATGGAATAAATAGTTCTGAACTGGCTCAGAGGAACATCAGAATTGTCCAGGGGCATAGAATTAGGGGGGACGCAAGGGACGTGTCCCTACCAATATCCAGTGACTACCAAACTGTCCCTAGCAATAATTTTGATCAAACAATTAAATATATGTATATGTTTTTGTAATTTCAGACGCATCTGAAAGGTCTTACCATTAATATTATACCTAAGAAGTTAAAGTAAATACGTTAGAAAACTGCACGCTTTCAAGGACGCGCATTTAATACATGGGAGGAATGTAGTGGCACACCGGACGAGAAGCGCCGCATTTAGAACAGCTCACAGGTATTGCACCCAATTCAAGACAGCAGTCTAAAACAGTAAATATAAAAGTTCACTTCAGGAATTAACAAAGGTGCATTGATGAGTTTGAAGTACGGTGTTTGACAAAACAGAGCAAATGAAAAGAGAAAGCGCGACCTATGGCTATTATTAGATACAGACAGAAAGACAAACGTTATGCGGAAAGATGGACAATCTTCCAGTCTAGGATAAAGTCATTATGAACATTAACAATAATTTGGGACAAATATAATGTGGATTTTGTGGTAAATTATGTAAGTGGCACTCTGTGGTGCAGCAAGATTTGGAACATGCATCCTGAATCGCCGCGAACAGTCTTTAACTTTAAATTAATGTTGTTGAACTGAATGTACAAATCAAACTGGTAGCTGAAATATCCACATAATAAAAAAAATAACACTGAAATAATTTTTTTTTTTTTTTTGGAATTAGCACCCCAAAATTAGTAAGAAAGTATTGGATTTTATTTAACAAATATGATACAGGGTGGTATAATTGTGGTATAATTACCTAAGGCTAACCCATAAAAGAATAAAGTGGGTCACATTTTTGTGGATTACTGATATGTATAGACCTACTTGCTGTCTTTCTTTTTTCAGGCATGGCCTTTTATTCTATCTCTGATGTGGCCGAACGTTTACTCAGTACCTCGAGCCGGCCGATACCCTGTCTAGAGGACAATTACTGGCTCTCCCAGTGCTCTGTAGACTCCCAAGACCTCGTGCAACCCCTGCTGGAAGAGTTGAGCCCTGCAGCTATGGCGGCCTTTGACCTCTCTTGCTGTCACTGCACGCTCTGGAAAACTTCAAGGCAGCTGCTCGAGACTGCCGAAAGAAGACTTAGCAGCTTTCTGGAGGCCAGAGGTGAGTTTTCATCAAGCAACTTTATTAGGCCATCTTTATTGCTGAGTCCTGACTTATTTTGCCTACCACAGGTATGCGAGTAGATCCAAAGGTTCTTCACACCAGTGGTATTAGAGGCTTCCCTTCAGTACTGCAACAAATCAGCAAGGTCCTTAATAGAACCTCCACCAGCAAAGGAACAAGTAAAACCAATTTATTTATTTATTTATTTATTTATTTTTTACAGTTGCATGCTCACTTATATTTTTGTTTTACTTTACATAACCTCTTTATTTTAACATCTTTCTACTCTAGACTGTAATGGAGAGGAGAATGCTGTCTACAGTCCCTTTGGCTGTAGTGCCCAGGAAGTGCTGTTGTCTTGTCATTCAACATTAACAGAGGAGAGTATCGCCTCCCGGCTAAACCTGAATCAGCGCCTAGAGGTCACACTTCAAACCCTGACCTCTGCCACCAACACCTCAGGTATTAGCAAAGTGAGCTTGGCATTGTCTTTGTGCTCATTTCAGTACACACTGAAACTCTTTGGCACAAAACATGATGATATTGGTCGATTTTTTTTTTTTTTTTTTTTTTTTTTTTAGAATTGTTTAAATTTGTGCTCACTGTGTTGTAGTTAAGCACCTTATAGAATGTATTCTTGTCTAAAACATTGGTGATGATAAGTAAATTATGTCATTGTTTTTTTTTTTATTCTGTGCTCTGTAGTCTACAGACATTTAAGTAGGCCTTATAAATTATAAGGGACCAAATTTTAAATCTACTTAAATTTGGTTCAGTAGTCTTTTTATTACTGAACCACATATATATAAATATTATTCTTTTTATGTTGATTCTCATTGGCTGATTTTAATGGAAGCCCATTTACAAAACCATTAAAATGTTGAAATTATGAGATAAAAAGTGACAATTGTTACAAAAAAGCCCCCCAAAAAAGCCAAAATTGTGATTAAAATATAGGAGTTTTGACATAAAAGTTGAAATTGACAAAGTCAAAATTATGAGATAAACGGTCATCACAACATAAAAAGTCAATCATTACAAAAAGTTGAAATTATGAAATAAAAAAAAATTAATAGTCAAAACTAAGATAAAATGTAGGAATCAGTTATGGCATTTCATATTTTATTTTTGATGTCATAATTTCAATTCATTTCAATAATTATAATTAATTGAAAAATATGTTTTTGCAGCTTATATTCATTAAATGGTTTGGATTGACTTCGGAGGGACTTTAATTCTTGATGCAATAACATGCCATATTACATTAAATACAACTCTCATTCCAAGGTTTTTCCATTTTCTGTGGCCTGACCCCTTTAAAATGTAATTTATGTTATTAATTTTGGCTTCTTCTATTCCTCTGTAGTAGATGGTCTAGCGGGGAGCTCTCTCCTGACGGCACTGGCTGAACAAGCTGGTCTTAAGCAGTCTGAACTCGATTCCCACCCGGTGCGCACTGCTATGAAACAACTCCTACAGTATTTAGACCAGCTCTGCCCGTTTGAGCCTGACAGCGCCCCTGGCAGGCCAGATTACATACGCAACTTCCTTGATTATGTCAATGTGTTGGCTTCAGTACTGGTGCGCAGTCTATGGTCAGAAGGTAAGACTATAGACATGCTATTTCAATAATTCTGTTGACTGGAATCTTTAAAGTATTAAGAGCTTGGAGTCTGATATTTGTGATCTGATCTTAGATCAGTACACGGAAGTGAAACTCGGAAATCCTCTTTTACTGTTGCTTCAGTCGCCTACCCAGCTTCTCTCTCTCCTGCTGTTTGACAGACAGGTGTCACCTGACAGGTAAATAAGGATCTGTCTTTCTTAAAGAGCTGCATTTTACAAATGTACATATCAGTCATATGTGTCTCTTTTTGCAGGGTTCTGTCTCTCCTGCAGCAGGAGCGGCTGCGTTTGAGTGTGCAACAGGTTGTAGTTCAGCGCTGCTGTGAAACTCTCCCTCTCTGGGATTCTAGGACTGTGACCTTTTCTCAGGGGCAGCCGAGAATCGCAGGGTTCAACAGTGGGGCGTTCTGCCCAGCCAGCATTGCCTCAATTCTCCAGCAGTATGCTCAGGAGTGCGCCCCTTCCCTTGACCTCTCTGACCCTGCCACAACCTCTGACCCCAGTTCTGAGTCTGAGGTCTCTGTGGAGGACATGTCTGCTACATCCACCAGTCTCTCCACCTCCCCACCCTCACCATCTTCATGCTCTCCTTCTTCTTTTCTCCTCACTCCATCTGCGCTGTCTTTCCTCAAGTCCCGTTCCCCCCTCGTCGCCGCCCTGGCTTGCCTCAGTGCCAGTCGGGGTGGTGTGACCCGAGCAACCTCCTCTGGCTGGTCAGGCTATTTTCGCGGATCTGGGCGTAAAGAAGTGGTTTTGGATGGAGACCAGATCTCAAAGGAAGGGGAATCCCTGCTTAAAAACTTCCCTATCCTGAGAATGTACCTACGGACCATGGCTGAACCAATTCTAGGGGTCTCGTTGGAAGCAGATGAGGGTCTTGGGGCGGCTCTCTGTGGGAAACCTGTGGTGGGAATGTTGTTTTCTGGCATGCAAATCAATGTGGGACAAGCAATGGCTGCTGAGGCTTTCCAGCAAGCCCTAAACATGGGTGATCTGAACAGAGCCTTAGACCTCCTAGAGCTGTATGCACAACCCTGCAGTCAGGAGGGGGCACTCCGGGACAAACTACTGGCATGCACTGCTCTGCAAGGTAAGATTTACCTGGGTGACACAGTGTCTGGTACAGTTTTTAACCCTTGGATTTACCAGTTTTACCATCAAAAGTGACAAAAGTTACATATCTTGGATGTGTTAAATTTTAAGGCAAAAAAGCCCCCTTATTCTATTCTATTCTATTCTATTCTATTCTATTCTATTCTATTCTGGGTTTTGTACCTCTGCAGACAGTTTAGTGACCAGTAACAGTCAGATTTCTTTATTCTCTTTATGCCTATTATCTTTATTCACTTTCTTGTAAAGTTGCAATGAAATGGGAGTGACGACAGAGCTTTTCTTCTTTTTCTTCTTGTCTTCTATGTACTGTGATGTACATCTGGGTGAAATTAATTATCAAAAAAGAAAACACAGGGCGGAAGCTTGACTCTGTGTCAGTTGTTCATTGATGTTAAAATATGGGTGTGGTACTTCAAGGAGTGGGGACTAAAAGATTGGAGAATATGTGTCACCAAAGCAAATTTCTATTTCATGCTGACTTTTAATGCTAATATGAAGTTTTCTTGATTGGGAAAAAAAAATTAACACTTCTCAAACTGAAAAGGTGATTATTACTTTACTGTTACAATAGACAGTAAAGAGATATATAATTTCAAATGTGCCCTAGCCAGTCATTTAAAACAGGGTTATATTGGTATCATGTGCATTATTTACAGCATCTTTTGTATTTGTTGTCAGTTTAATTTTATATATAATACTTGTTCAGACAGAGAATTCATTTTAATCAATTGATTTCATTTATTCGGTTGAGGTATTTGACAGCATGTTGTGTAAATAAATAAAAAAATCCTTGAAAGTACAAAAGTTTTTGGGAGAACTGTCCCATAAATATTCATAATTAAACAGTTCAGACAGTCCTTGACAAGACCATAAATAAGAATGTTTTACAGATATCTTTGTGTATGTCTCTTTGTAAAGAATGCAGCAGTGCGGAGCAGTTGTTTCGTGTAAGGGACTGGGAGCTGCGTGGACGTGTGGTTCTGCAGGGTTTGGACCGCTGGCCTTTACAACAGTGTTTAGAGCTGCTGCAATTCTGTCTCAGTGATCAGAACACCCAGGATCCACTCCGAGAGCAGCTTCAGCAGAGGAAACATGAGCTGGACATGTACCAGCGGGTCAGTCTGACACAGCAATGCTCTACTTATTTACTGTATCAGTATTAGACTGGCAAAAGGAATTCTGTTTTGCTATGTGCTTGTACATTTTTACCCATGTATTACTGTGGTCCCATAATTTAAATAATATCTTTGTTGAGACACTTTAATGTGCATAAACATCCCAGAAAGTATTAACAGAAAAAAAAAACTGCATCTTCTGTCTGTTTTTATAAGCTCCAGACAGAGGCTGAAATTACTGTTGTTTTTGGATCACAATCAGTGCCGGTTTTGTGCACATATAAACTGTAATGTCCATATTGTAGAAGTTTTCTGTTGACATAATTTTGTCGTTTAGATGCTGAGTTTGCAGCCACCATTGCCATGGGAGACGTGGCAAGAGTTGAGGGAGGAGTCTACAAAGAATCCTGAATCTGTATTCAGTCTAATGCTGGAGGCCAGGGTAAGTCTTTGGAAAGATTTGAAAAACAATTACTGAATAGTACAACTGACTTTTGTGTAAACCTACTGTAAATGGCAGTGGAAACATGGCTTTCTCCTATGATGATTGAATAAATTGAATGGATGTATTGATGCTGCATTACTGTGACTGAAATGTCCAGTTGGTGCTGAATTATTTTGTAGTATTGACTTGACTGTGCCAGTAATATGGGAACAATCAGCCCTTTTCACCACTCTGTGTTTCTGCAGCTGTTCACATCAGACCAAAATGCTTTTAGAGCATGAAACAGAGAAGATTAGACATCACCAGAGTGAATTTGAGGAGCGTTAAAGCAGCTCTGTGTGAAATAGAGAGGGATAACAGGTTTTGGTAATCTGTAATGCTGTCCTGTCAGATTTGCTCTATATGCTTTCTAGCATATAAAACAGAGGAGGTTAGAGGGTAGCATTAAAGCCATTCTGTGTGAAATAGAGAGGGGTAATAGATTTCGGTAGTCTGTAATCTTCCTTGTCAGATTTGTTGACCCTGCTGTACAGGTGCATCTCAATAAATTAGAATGTTGTGGAAAAGTTCATTTATTTCAGTAATTCAACTCAAATTGTGAAACTCATGTATTAAATAAATTCAATGCAAACAGACTGAAGTAGTTTAAGTCTTTGGTTCTTTTAATTGTGATGATTTTGGCTCACATTTAACAAAAACCCACCAATTCACTATCTCAACAAATTAGAATACTTCATAAGACCAATAAAAAAAAAAAACATTTTTAGTGAATTGTTGGCCTTCTGGAAAGTATGTTCATTTACTGTATATGTACTCAATACTTGGTAGGGGCTCCTTTTGCTTTAATTACTGCCTCAATTCGGCGTGGCATGCAGGTGATCAGTTTGTGGCACTGCTGAGGTGGTATGGAAGCCCAGGTTTCTTTGACAGTGGCCTTCAGCTCATCTGCATTTTTTGGTCTCTTGTTTCTCATTTTCCTCTTGACAATACCCCATAGATTCTTTATGGGGTTCAGGTCTAGTGAGTTTGCTGGGCAGTCAAGCACACCAACAACCATGGTCATTTAACCAACTTTTGGTGCTTTTGGCAGTGTGGGCAGGTGCCAAATCCTGCTGGAAAATGATATCAGCATCTTTAAAAAGCTGGTCAGCAGAAGCAAGCATGAAGTGCTCCAAAATTTCTTGGTAAACGGGTGCAGTGACTTTGGTTTTCAAACAACACAATGGACCAACACCAGCAGATGACATTGCACCCCAAATCATCACAGACTGTGGAAACTTAACACTGGACTTCAAGCAACTTGGGCTATGAGCTTCTCCACCCTTCCTCCAGACTCTAGGACCTTGGTTTCCAAATGAAATACAAAACTTGCTCTCATCTGAAAAGAGGACTTTGGACCACTGGGCAACAGTCCAGTTCTTCTTCTCCTTAGCCCAGGTAAGACGCCTCTGACGCTGTCTGTGGTTCAGGAGTGGCTCATTCCTTCAAGAGGAAACGACAACTGTAGCCAAATTCCTTGACACGTCTGTGTGTGGTGGCTCTCGATGCCTTGACCCCAGCCTCAGTCCATTCCTTGTGAAGTTCACCCAAATTCTTGAATCAAATTTGCTTGACAATCCTCATAAGGCTGCGGTTCTCTCGGTTGGTTGTGCATCTTTTTCTTCCACACTTTTTCCTTCCACTCAACTTTCTGTTAACATGCTTGGATACAGCACTCTGTGAACAGCCAGCTTCTTTGGCAATGAATGTTTGTGGCTTACCCTCCTTGTGAAGGGTGTCAGTGATTGTCTTCTGGACAACTGTCAGATCAGCAGTCTTTCCTATGATTGTGTAGCCTAGTGAACCAAACTGAGAGACCGTTTTGAAGGCTCAGGAAACCTTTGCATGTGTTTTGAGTTGATTAGCTGATTGGCATGTCACCATATTCTAATTTGTTGAGATAGTGAATTGGTGGGTTTTTGTTAAATGTGAGCCAAAATCATCACAATTAAAAGAACCAAAGACTTAAACTACTTCAGTCTGTGTGCATTGAATTTATTTAATACACAAGTTTCACAATTTGAGTTGAATTACTGAAATAAATGAACTTTTCCACGACATTCTAATTTATTGAGATGCACCTGTATATCTGCAGATGTTCATGTCAGACCAAAATGTGTACGAAACAGGAGTTGAAACATCACCAGAATGAATTTGGAGAACGTTAAAGGCATTTTTAATGAAAGAGACCGAGGTAACGGATTTCTATAACCTCTAATGCTACCAGATTTTGTGACCCTGCTGTATATTTGTCAAAAGTAAGCATTTTCTTGGAGGTTAGGCATCATGAGAGGGAATTCAGGTAACAGCCATTCTGTGTGAAAGAGAGAGATCTTTTTTTTTTTTTTTTTTTTTTTTTGTTTGTTCTTGAAACCTTGATTTGGCAACACTGCACTGTATCTGCAGCTGTTCACAGTAGACAAAAATGTTTTCTAGAGTATGAAACAAAGGAAATTAGATATCAGAGTGAATTTTTATAAAGTGTTTTGTATTTTTGAAAGCATTTAGTCAATTTTAATGAAAAAAGGCATATATTATGAAGGATAAATTTGTGTGTTTTTAGGAGTTTGAGTTGTGTACCCAGTGGGTACAGCTGTATTCAGTCTCCGATCAGTCTCGAATGCAGCTGCAAACCGAACACCTGCTACATCTCCTAGAACAGAATCAGACTGAAGATGCTTTCCAGGTGTGTATGTGTGTGTGTGTTTTTGTGTTTTGTTGGCTTCCATTGTATCTATATCAAACTGACAAACTTTTAGTTTGTAATTTAATTTCATGCTGTCAATGACTTGAACCCAGATCGGGCCTTCCATATTATACATATGCATATGGATATCGACTAGCTTGCTGATTTGCTTTATAAGTCTTATTCCAAACAAATAGCACTATAAGAAAGAAAGGCTTGACTCTGCGTGTATCTCTGTATGCAGCTCTTGGAGGCTCTCTCTGATTCAGTGGGTTTGGAGGTTAGTGAGCGAGCCCTGGATCGAAGACCTGGATTGGCTGCCTGCCACTTTCTGTCGGACTACCTCACCCTACACTTCCAGAGTCAGATGACCCCAGCGCGACGGCGCCACATCAATGCCCTTCACCTTGGCTCCAAGGTAACTATGTTTGACCTAATCAAATAACACATTGATTCAGATGCAACAAGAAGTGCGTGTGACAGAATAGCATGGTGTGTGTGTACCTGTCGCAGGTTCTACTCACTCTGCCGGAAGCATCTCGTCAGGACTATTTTTCCCTGCTGTCTGATCCGCTTCTCATGCTGGAGCAGCTGCTGATGAATCTCAAGGTAGACTGGGCTACTGTTGCCATCAGCACTCTACGGAGCCTTCTGCCGACTCAGGACGCCGGCATCACCAACCAACACATTGACACCCTACTGGCAGATTACGCCCAGAAGGCTCTTGATTTTCCTTATGCACCCAGAGAGTGGTCACGTTCTGGTGAGTTGGAATGGTGGATCAGTCCTTTAGCTGAAATGTTAGTTGAAAACAAACATCCCTGTCAATGTTAGCGTTATTAGAGGTTTGAAATCATTATATTGCAATTCTTCTTTTCATTAATCTATTTCTCTTCCTCTTTCTTTCTGCCTCAGACTCTGTCATTAGTCTACAAGATGCATTTCTCCAGTGTCCAGCCCAGGAGAGTGGCTCCTCTTCTCCAAGCCACACCCCTCCTCCATCAGCAGGTATAAGCCACACCTCTTTCACTGACCATGCTTTTTTTTCTTAGCCACATTCTATTTAGCATGCAACCCGGAAGGTAAAAAACCTTATAGTTTATAAGTCATGTTTGCACACACTTTCTTCAGGCAGCACACCCATGCATACACCCTTCAGTGAGAGACGCCCCAGTGGGAAGAGGATCCGGCAGCTGGCCACACCTTTCACCCCTCCGGAAAAAACCCCTGACCGCAAGGACTGGATCCCTGACCACAAACAGCACATCTGTATGGTCTGCCAGAGGGAGAGATTCACCATGGTGAGAGAGGCAGAGTGTATGAGTGAAATGGGCTGTGAATAAGCTTGTGTGATAGGATGTGCTCCTGCTGTGTTCCTGCTCTGCTCTCTATTAGGCCTCTCTTTTTAAGAATTTGAGTCTTAACGTAAATCTTCTCCTGTGTCAGTTTAACAGACGACACCACTGCAGACGCTGTGGCAGGCTGGTGTGTCATTCCTGCTCCAGCAGGAAGATGGTTGTAGAGGGCTCTGAAGAGCCTGTCAGAGTTTGTGACCAGTGCTACAACTTCTTCCACATGGAGTAAGACACATGCACAAACACCTTTTAAAAGCACACTTCATAAGTGCACAAGTGGTCGTAGGAATTTTGTGTCATTGAACTTGTTGTTGTTAATATGGTTGGTAGCTAAGAACTGATTGTACAAGAGTAGTGAATCAAACACATACAGCTTAAAATGTACTTATGTTATGAGACTTAAATCAGTTTAGTTACTGTACCAGCTGTTTGATTTTAAAGTGCTGAACAGCGGAGTAGATCAAATGGTACCACATTTTTTGTTCATTTGATATTGCTATATAATAGTTAAGACGGATTATTGGATTGTATTTGTGCCACATTTGAACAAACTGAAAAGCCATTGTAAAGTCTGTGTAAACAAGAATTGTTTTATAATGTTTATTATTCTCTAAATCATCTCATTATTTGAGAAAATGGAATTGTATTACTTTTTTTTTTTTTTTTTACAAAAAATGTTCGGGGTCAACAAGATTTAAGAAATGAATACATTTATTCAGCAAGGATGCATTAAATTGATGCATTAAGTTGTTCATCAAAGAATCTTGAATAAAGAATCAGTTTCCATAAAAATATTAAACTGTAGTTTTTAAAAAATTGACAATTATAAGACAATTATAAATGTTTTCTGTGCAGCAGATCAGCATATTAGAATCATTTCTGAGGGATCGTGTGACACTGAAGACTGCTGAAAATTCAGCTTTACCATCACAAGAATAAATTTCATTTTAAAATCTATTAAAATAGAAAACAGTTATTTTAAATTGTAATACTATTTCCAAAATTACTGTTGTTTTGCCGTGTTTATGATCAAATTAAAGCAGTCTTGGTGAACATAAGAGACTTTCAAAAACATAAAAAATCTTACTGCCCCCAAACATTTGAATAGTAGCGTATTTCTTTTAGTGAAATATACTAAAAGAACTATTAAGGAACCAGAACCGTCAAGAGAAATCAGAATAGGATCTGGATTTTATATAATTGATTCCTAGTTGTTGCACATCTGGAAATTTGATGCTTCTCGTGGTAATCTAGGTTTCTTATGTACCTTGATTTCTCATATTGTGTTTATTGCAGTTCAGATGAGGAGCTTGAACAGGGGGAAGGTAAACTTGTCTCTGTTTGGTTCATGTCACACACACAAGCTATTTATCTCATGAGGTTTACTAATCTCTTTGTTTTGGTTGTATGGCAAAATATTGGTGCCTTTACTCAGAAGATGATTACAAGATTGTAAGCAAAATTTTTCTTGGTAGCTGGCAGCCCTGCGTCTGTTGATGGAGTCCTAAATGGGGTTCTCAGTCTGCCTGAGGTTCCACGAAAGCAGTATCGCCTGAGTCCAAACCCAGCAGAGAATCAGCAGCTGAAGAGCGAGTTCTACTATGAGCAGGTGTGATTTTCTACTCACAATGGAGCTTAAGGATTGCTTGTTTGACAGTGATTGGTTTAAATGCGATCTCTTTTATATTGTCTCATTTATATTTCCTGAAGTTTTTATCTCTTTATGTTAAAGGCACCCAGTGCATCCCTGTGTGTCGCTATACTGACGCTACACAGTGATCACGCAGCCTGCGGGCAGCAGCTGATTGGCCACTGCTGCTCACTCTCCCGCAAACTGACCAATCCTGAGGTGGATGCGCGTCTGCTGACAGATGTGATGCGTCAGCTGCTGTTCAGTGCCAAACTCATGTTTGTAAATGCAGGATGCTCCCATGAGCCTGCACTCTGTGACAGGTGAGAAACACACACCTTTACATGTGTAAACTGAATGTAGTATCTTTTTTCTGTATTTTAATTTTAAAAGCATAAACTGTGAGTGAGACGAGAATTAAATTGATTCTCTTATGTTCCATAGTCTCTTATGCTTACCCATGCTGCATTTATTTGGTCAAAAATACAGGAAAAACAGTAATATTGTGAAATATTTTTACAATTTAAATGAACTGTTTTCTGTTTTAATATATTTAAAAATGTAATTTATTCCTGTGATAGTAAAGCTCCTGTGAGTTTTCAGCAGCCAGTACTCCAGTCTTCAGTGTCACATGATCCTTTAGAAATCATTTTAATATACTGATTTGTCACTTGAGATATTTCTTATTATTATCGATGTAAAAAATGGTTGTGTGGCTTTTCAGGACACTTTGTCTTTAATGAATAGAACGTTTAAATGAACATCTTATTTGAAATCATAGAGCTTGTTTGTAACAAAGACATTGTTTGTCTTCAATCAGTTTAATGCGTCCTTACTGAATAACAGCATAAATTTATTTTTACAAAATCTTACTGACAACAAACTTTTGAAATATAATGTATCTTTCTTTCACTTGTTTTTAACTCATTCTTTTCTCTTCGTCCACAGCTACATCAGTAAGGTGGATGTGTTGAAGATCCTAGTCAGTGCAAACTACAAATACATTCCATCTCTGGACGATATTCAGGAAATGACTGCAGTGACACGTCTGCGCAACCAGCTGCTAGAGGCCGAACACTACCAGCTAGCTGTGGAGGTGAGATTTAAAGTAAAGATTCAATCCAAGATGACTGTCATTTCATCATTTACTCACATTCATGATTTTCTTTCTTCTGTTGAGCACAAAAGGAGATTTTAAGCAGAATTTTCATGCTGCTCTTTTTTTATACAATAAAAGTGAATGTGATTTCTAAATCTAGTGACCTGTCGTAATTCTGAGTTCAGCTATTTTTTTGCAATTAGTTTTTGTTTGTAATGCTCAGGTGTCAACTAAGAGTGGACTAGACCCGAACGGAGTTTGGCAGGCGTGGGGTATGGCGTCTTTGAAGGCTGGAAATCTGAGCGGGGCCAGGGAGAAGTTTGGCCGCTGTCTGAAAGCACCAGTAGATCGGAACCAGCTGAACCATGGAGTGAGACTTCTGCAGGAGATCGTTCAGCATCTGGAGTCCACAGTGAAACCCACTCTGAACACGGTAATGCTACACTCAGACCCAGAAGACACAGACTTGATTTGATAAGATCCTTGACTTTCCTTATGCAGCGTTTCTAAACTCATTGTCTGTTTTTTTATTTTTTTTTTATAAATATAGATGGTGGATGAGGACATCTTGGCCTCCTTGCGTGAGCTGGAGGAGGCTCTCTCTGATTCTGCTCCTCTAGATGGAGCAGAGGGCAGAGTTCAGCGGTGCAGCTATTATCCGGAGTGTCTGTTTTACCTGCTCACTTACGGCACACACCTAAGCCTCATCAGCTTTTACCTGCGTCATGACTGCCTGAGAGACGCACTCACCCACATACAGAACAAGGTTCTGCAAAGTTACAGAGCACTTTACACCTCACCGTTTTATTATTAGAACTATACTACTGTTTGAAAGAAAGAAATTTATACTTTTTTTTTTTTTTTTTTTTTTTTTTTTTTTTTTACTATCAAAAGTGATAGTAAAGACATTTTATAAATGCCTGTTTCAAATAAATGCTGTTGTTTGAACTTTCTATTCATCAGTAAATACTGAAAAAATCTATTATGGTTTCCACAAAATATTAAGGAGCATGACTGTTTTTAGCATTGATAATACATCAGCATATAAGAATGAATCCTGAAGTGTCTTTGACACTAAAAACTGGATTAATGGCTTCTGCTGGATTACTGGCTTTGCCATCACTGGAATAAATTGCATTTTAAAATATATTAAAATAGAAAATTCTTTGAAATTTGTAATTATTAATAATATTTCACAATATTCCTGATATTACTGTATTTTTGATCAAAGAAATGTAGCCTTGAACTTCTTTCAAAACACTAAAACTATTTTCCAATCCCAAGCTTATGAACAGCTTTGTATATGTAATCTGATTTTTTTTTTTTTTTTTAGAGGTATATTTTATATAACAAACGAGGAACGTGTTTATATTTATAAAGTTTCTGTCTCTCTTTTTTTTTTTTTTTATCTCTGTCTGTTTCTAGGAGTGTTCAGAGGATGTGTTTCTGGAGGGCATCTTTCAGCCTTGTCTTGAACGTGGACGGCTGGGGGCTCTGCAGGGTCTGTTAGAAACTCTGGACCCCACACTAGAGACCTGGGGCCGTTACCTTCTTTCAGCCTGTCAGTTACTCCAGCGCAGGGGACACTACCACTCTCTGTACCAACTCCAGCAGTTCATGATGGTGCTTAAAACACACATGCACATATTTTCCCCTTTTCTATAGCATGCTGTTATAATTTTCTCCCCTCTCTTTGTAGGATCACATTCGTGCCGCTATGACCTGTATCCGCTTCTTTTCTCACGGTGCTCAGTCATATCTGCAGCTGGGAGAACAACAGCGCTGGCTGATCCGAGCCAAAGAGCATCTGAGAACTTACCTGCAGGAACAACAGAGCCGCAGGAAATCACACAGCTCCTCTTTCAGGAAGAAAATGAGCTCCACTGATGTCTCCAGGTATTAAAGGGTTTAAATTTCTTAGTCAGATTGATTTTAGAATTATATTTATTGGGGAGAAATGAAACACATCCAGATGCAAACTGCAAGCCAACTTGTAGTTAATATAATTTACTACTATTTGCATTATGTATAATAACATACACTGAATAAAAATGACATAGTACTGATAAGAGCTTTCATTATGTTCCTCAGTATTTTGGCTTTGGGCTATTTTAATGTGGTTATGGAACATAAATGTTGCAGACACATACACACAATTGAGCTGCAGCTGGAGGTGACACGCTTCTTACACCGCTGTGAAAGCTCACCATCCAGGACATCTGTTGGCCCCGCCCTCACAGGGAACAGTGCCCCACCCACTCTGTTTGGAAACAGCTCCATGAAGGTGGACGTGGCCTGCAAGGTGAGCTGGGAAAGCATGCTCTTCTGTATAAACACAATCTAGTCCTTTTGCGGCATCCCCTTCCATATCTCTGTTTCTAAAGGTGTGGATAGATTTAATATTACCGGATTTCACCTGTGAAAATTCACAGAAAAACAGTCATTTTAACCACACCTGTAGGTTGCATTCAAGACAGTTCTTGACGTCTTGCATTTATAGGATAGAATATATTATAATGAGGGGAGAGTGGAAATGCTGCATATCTATTAAAAAAAATTAAGAAATACTTTGATGAACTATTTAAAATGGATGACTAAAATACATTTATGTTCTTTTCTGGTTTGTGTTATGTGTGTATATTATGTTTGTAAGTGTTTAACTGTAAGTATTTCCCTGAATGGATTTCACACTGATTGCGTGAGCTGATTGTTTTGAATTCCGCGAGACTAAGTGTGTATGAGTAATGCACATTGTGGGAAAAGAGATACTGTATGGACATGATTTACAGCATTAACCTTACAGAATACTGAAATAGAAGCAGTGTTATAAACAAAAATTATCTTATTTCATAACATTCAAACTGCACATTATGCTTAAAGTGCTGTACTCTAAGGCTACAATTACACTACATGCATGACCTAATGCAGATTTGATTTTTTCAGTGTACTAATATATAAAGTAATATCTAAGATTTTAAACCAGATTTGAAAGTGGCCCAGATCAGATGTTTTTTGCAACAAGATCTGGTCTGTGCCAAATATGTACACTACATTCAAAGGTTTGGGGTTGATTTAAGGGGACTTCTTTGAAAGAAATTTCTTGTTTATTGGATTGAAAATATAGAAAAAACAGTAATATTGTGAAATAATATTATTACAATGTAAAATAACTCTTTTTGATTTGAATATATTTTAAAATGTAATTTATTCGTGTGATGGCAATTTTCAGCAGCCATTACTTCAGTCTTCAGTGTCACATGATACTTAAGAAATCATTGCAGTATGCTAATTTGGTGCTCAAGAAACATTTAATATGATTATCAATGTTGAAAAAAGTTGCTTAGTATTTTGCAATATCTTTTGTAACATAATATAAATGTCTTTACTGTCACTTTTGATCAATTTAAAGCAAGAATTCTATTTAAATAAAAAAATAAAAATCTTACTGAGCCCAAATTTTTAAATGGCAGTGTATATAAAAAAAGTCAAAACTGGTTGACAGTGCATTGTGGCATAAATCTAACAGAGACTAAAGATGAAATCCTAAATGAAACAAATATAAACACATCTCACAAACACTGTAACCTCTCTCTGCATATTGCACAGGTGATGCTGGGAGGCAAGAACATCGAGGAAGGTTTTGGCATTGCATATAGAGTAATACAGGTAAGCACTTATGACACAGCTGTTATAGGCTGAATCTTTGTCTTGTTCACATCTGACTCTGATTCTCTTGTTTTTTTAATGTGATGCAGGACTTCCAGCTGGAGGCACTGGCGGTGTACATACGGGTCGGACAGCGCCTTGTCCGGCAGCATCAGTACTCGTCTGTGCGGCAACTTCTGAAGTGTGTAGGGGAGTCTGGGACAGCCTCTAAACATGACTGTGATGCTATTGTGCTCAGCTGTGTCTCAGTAGCTGATAAGAGTCCAGCTGATGTGAGTTCCCAACCTAACAATCTTTTTAGATTTGCATTACTGCATACGTATATATATATATATATATATATATATATATATATATATATATATATATATATATATATATATATATATATATATTATATATGTGTATGTGTGTGCATCTCAAAAAAATTTTATATCATGGAAAATTTCTTTACTTTTTGTAATTTCAAAAAGCAAACTCTTTTTATATTCTAGATTCATTGCGCACAAACTGAAATATTTCAAGAGTATTTTGTTTTAACTGATGGTTACGACTTATAGCTCAGCAAAATTAAAAATTCAGTATCTTAAAAAATTTGAATATTACATTTTGAGCTTGATTAGTTTGATTATTTTTGAGTATAAATACTGGTTACCTCCTGGGCTAGTTTAGAACATGCAACCACAATTATGGGGAAGACTATTGATTGACAGTTGTCCAGAAGACGATCATCGACACCCTCCACAAGGAGGGTAAGCCACAGAAAGTCATCGCTGAAAGGGCTGGCTGTTCACAGAGTGATGTATCGAAATATATTCATAGAAAGTTGACTAGAAGGAAAATGTGCGGTAGGAAAAGGTGCACAAGCAACAGGGATGACCACAGCCTTGGGAAGATTGTCAAGAAAAGCCGATTCAAGAACTTGGTAGAGCTTCACAAGGAATGGACTGAAGCCGGAGTCAGCACATCAAGACCCACCACACACAGACATCTTCAGGAAATGGGCTACAGCTGTCACATTCCTAGAATCAAGCCATTCCTGAACCAGAAACAACACAAGAAGCTTCTCACCTGGGCTAAGAAGAAAAAGAACTAAACTGTTGCTCAGTGGTCTACAGTCCTCTTTTCAGATGAAAGTAAATTTTGCATTTCATTTGGAAATCAAGTTCTGAAGTGTGGAGGAAGACTGGAGAGACACAGAATCCAAGCTGCTTGAAGTCCAGTGTGAAGTTTCCACAGTCTGTGATGATTTGGTGTGCCATGTCATCTGCTGGTGTTGGTCCACTGTGCTTTATCAAGTCCAAAATCAATGCAGCCGTCTACAAGGAAATTTTTTAGAGTACTTCATGCCCAACAACGTAGTTTGCACCGCGCTCTTCCGTTCCTTGATCTTTTTATTTTGGTGCGTCAATCTGTTAAGTTACTTAGTATAGAAAATTATGATCCGCACTCACGAGAACAGTCTTTTACGTTTTATTTAACAGTCATCAACAATGGGAAAAGACACAAACGTTTTGGATCAAAGCCTTCAGTGTGTAAAGCGATTCAATCCCTCCACCCACTTTTCAAATCACTAATTATGTTGACGTCATCATTCATTAGCCAACTAAAATCATTAGATAATTTTCATGTATATATCCACACAACACAAAATATCACATCCACTAGTACGTCGGACACTCCGTGACTAAAGAATTATCTTGGATCTCATATTTATCACTATTATACAAACCTATAGTTCAAATAAACAATCATCAATATCTACTCCACCAATTAACTTTAAATTGTATAACAATGGAAAATTCAATAATTCAAAACATCAGAAATTCATCGTCATAGGCAATCATTGTTTTTCACACTGTTAATACTCCAAATTTATTATATAAAATATTAAAGATGAATTTGACCAATTATAATTCATTAAAGGAAAACAGAAAGATCTAATTCCTCATTCATGCCATTTGGGGTCAGTGATTTAAGTTTATGAATCCAAAATGCTTCTCGTTTCAATAGTTCTTTATTTATATTACCTCCTCTACGTGACCCAAAAATCTCCTCTATTCCTATGCGGTCCAATTGTTTGATGTCATGTCCCAACTCATTAAAATGTCTTGATGATGACAAGATATAACCTCTTCAGTAGCAAGACATTAATATATTTTGATGATCATAATTTTCTATACAGAGTACTTCATGCTTCCTTCTCCTGACAAGCTTTATGGAGAGGCAGATTTCATTTTGCAAAAGGACTTAGCACCTGCCCACAGTGCCAAAACTACTTCTAAGTGGTTTGTGGACCATGATATTACTGTGCTTGATTGGCCAGCTAACTCGCCTGACCTGAATGTATTGTCAAGAGGTCGCTATCAAAGCAACCTGGGCTCCAATAACGCCTCAGCAGTGCCACAGGCTGATCGCCTCCATGCCACGCAACATTCGTGCAAAAGCAGCCCAAACCTAGTATTAAGTGCATAATTAAACCTACTTTGGAGATCTTGAACAATTGTTTTGTAAATCTTTTTTTAATTGATCTTTTGAGAAAATATCCATCCATCTATATCTATATATATATATATATATATATATATATATATAAAATGTGTGTATTATAATTATATATTACATAATGTGTATGAAAAATGTCTGAAATGTCTGAAAAATTGTTTTTCTTTTGTTTAGGCTAAAGAACTAGAGAGCCTGATTCTAGAATCTAAGAGTCCAGAAAACAAGGTGTGGTTTCTCTCTTTCTCAGTCTTTTTGTTTTTTTTCTCACACACTTTCTTGCTCTCATTCACACACTTTTCTTTTTCTCTCTCTCTGTAGATAAAAGCATATCTTCAGTGCAGTAAGCTGCGGGCAGCATATCTCCAGGCTGTGAAGCTGGAGCTTGTGAAGGCGGCTCCATTTGTACAGGATGTGATGCGGGCCGCTGAGAGCTCTGGTGACTCTGTCATGCATGACATCTGCCGCCAGTGGCTCTCGGAGCATCAGGAACGATCATCACGGCAACGACAAGGCAATAACTGATAACCGCTACCAATCCCTGTTGTGAACTCTAATTCCTGTTGGTCACTGAAGTATTCTGCTCTGCTTTGATTGGCTGGAGTGAAATAATATGCCAGGAAATTAATCACCATTGTGCCACTTTTGTTACATCATGTCTATTCACAGTCTAGCTCAAGTTGGGACCAGTCCAACTACCAAACCTCATCCACTGAGAATCTGATGAAATGAGAAAAAGGCCTCTCGATCTACCGGCCCCCAGCAGAAAGAAAACTGCTTAACTTTACAAAACCTTTTACAGTTATGGCAACATTCACATCTGTGTTCTTTAGTATTTGACTGAGCTTATTCTCTTACCTCAGGAAAAGGGATTTTTCTTTTCATCTATGTCAAAAAGACTAATCACTGTGACTAAATCTCCTCCTGATGGAACGAGGTCATATGGTAGTGAAGTTATCTGGAGTCTGCCATTAAATTAATTCTTATCTGAGTTCATTGCAAGTTTACAATGGTGTCACTATAAATTCAGTGTCACTTCAGTTCTCAAAAAAAAAAAAAAAAAGGCAATTTATTTTGGTCCTCAGTGAGAGATTGCAATCAGATGTGGTTGGACTACAAAATGTATTGTTAAAAGGGAAGGTGTGATTTACAGGCATTATGATGAGGGAGCGCTGAGAACAAATATATATGCAGTGTCTTAGATACTGCAAAACTCTAAACTAACAGTTACAATTGGAAAGTAAGGGATTCTGGGTATAACATTGCAATTTTTGAAATATACTGTATCAGTGAAATGTTGCTTACGTGTTTGTCTATAGCACAGATTACCCTACAATTAATGCCCTGAAATTATGTGCACTGTTTATGAATGTGTGTATGTGTGTGAGAGAGGGTGTGTGTATAGATTTACGGTATGTTAATCAGATTAAACTGTCTCTGACCCTCCTGTAATGTTTCATAATATGAACTCTGTGAATGTGTATAAATTTTGTGTAACGTTAATCACAGTTTAAAAAGGGAGGTGGTTTTCTGTTTTTTTAGGGATATGTTAAAAGGATATTTCACCCAAAAATGAAAATTGTCATGTCATTTACTTGTCTTCATATTATTCCAAACCTGTATGACTTTAATCTTATTTTATGTTCCACAGACGAAAGTAAGTCACACAGGTATGGAACGACATGAGTGTGAGTAAATGATGACAGAATTCAAATTTTTAGGTGGACAATTCCTTTGAGGAACTACGTCTGTTTACAAGGCCTATGCACGTACTAAAATCAGTAAGACTGTTACAGCAATGTTGCCAAAGAAATGGAAATACTTGTCTGAATCCAATCAGAGTCACAAACAAATGTCTCCTGAAGGGTGATATTAAAGTTATTATATTATAAGTTATTAAAATATAATTATATGTACAAAACAATCATATAAAAATCTATACAAAACAATACTTCAGTCTAACAATGAATTATCTATTTTTTGTTTTGAGTAAAGTTTTAAAATAATTTAATAATGAACTTACCTGATCTATCAGTTGTCTGTTAATATTATTTGCAACATGTCCTTGTGTATTTGTATATTTTAGCAGATAAAGAAAGGGAAATACAAAAATTATACTTTTTTTACTGTATATATTTAAATATTAATCTCTGGTCATGAATGTACCGCAGTAGTTAAAAGCACATCTGTATAAAAGACTTCAAATATGCAGATTCATGTGACAATACTGAGATGGGAGTTAAAGCAGTGTTCAAAATACAAACAGAATAAAACAGCGAATTTAAAATTCTTCACAGATTTGTTCTAGAGTCAAAGAAACTCGTACTTGCATGTCACAAGGGCATGATAGAAGAAAACTGGCAGAAAGAACAAGGGTTGTGCTAGCATGGATTTGAGAAAATGTACACAAATGTATTAAAACCAAACAAGACAAAAGAAGTCTAATTAATTACTGAAAATATGGAAGGGTGGGGAAAAAAAAACAGAGGAGAAATAAAGCAGGTCAAATGAATGTTTCAGTCCCACTCAATTCCTAGTAATTCACAGCTTACATCCCACAGTTTCCGTGCCGTCTCCTCATTCCGTCCCTGAGGAGCCACAAAAGCAGGGGCACAATCACTGTGTGGGAGAGACACAGTGATTTAATAACATGCCAATATCTAAGAAACTATAGATGATTTTTAATTTTGATCGGTTTTAACATACAAAGCTATTATATGATTTAAGAAGACTTGGAATATAGTGAATGCATTCACGTTCACCCAAAATTAAAATTCTGTCAATTTTCTCATCCTCATATTGTTCCAAACTTGTATGACACTGTGCAACACTAAAGAAGATACTTTGAGAAATGTCTGAGTGTTTTTATTTTTTTTTATTTTGTCCAGACAGTAGATGTCATTGGTAACCAAAGCAGAGTATCACGACACATGTGCGTGCTCTCCTCTGAAGACCAGCGCATGCGTGTTCAACCAAAGTCCCTTTAAGACAAGTCATGTCACTCGGCGGCCATCTTTGAAACGCCTCTCAGGCGTTCAAGTGCAGCTCCTATCTCTTTGAATGGGGAAACATCAAACTCTTCAAATCTGTTGACCAAACTTACGATTAAATTTCATTATCATATTTGAAATCACCAATGAAATCTGACAACGTCTCATAAATGTTGTTTCTTTTCCTCAAATAGCGTAAAAAAGGCTAGACCTGCAAGTGAGCATACTCAGTCCTAAGCGCACATCTCCGAATGATGACTGTTTCTATAGCAACCAGGACTTCTCTAATGGCAGCAGCAGTGACGCGCTGACTTTACTGATTAGCGATTGGTTCTTTTATTCAGAAGGCGGGGCTTCCTTCGATAGAGTGGCCCAGAGCTGTTGAGAAACATTCTCAACGGCTCTGGAGTGGCCATATTGAGCGTTGCATTTTTTCCCATTCAAAATTATACAAGTGACACCATAGAAATGTATATCTCTATGAGTGACGCATCTTGGATATTCTATAGTTTTTGGTTCAATGCATGTGTCGTGATACTCTCTAAACTGGTGGCACGCTGCGGCAGACAGGATAAGGAGGAGAAGAATTGTTGAATAAAAGTCGTTATTTTTGGGGTTTTTTGCACACAAAAAGTATTCTTGTAGGTTCGTAAAATTACGGTTGAACCCCTGATGTCACATGGACTATTTCACCGATGTCCTTGCTACGTTTCTGGACCTGGGAACATTTCAGTTGCGTTGCTGTCTATGGAGGGTCAGAAAGCTCTCGGATTTCATCAGAAATATCTTAATTTGAGTTCCAAAGATGAACGAAGGTCTTAGGGGGTTGGAACGAAAGGAGGGTGAGTAATGACAGAATTTTCATTTTTGGGTGAACTATCCCTTTAAACTGTAACCCATTCTAAAGTGTGCTGTACCTGAAATGTTTGCCTGAGATTGACTGGAGCTCCTCAGTGACGGCGCAGTAGACAGACGTCTGAGCTCCTTCCTTCGGGGTCTTCAGGAACATGGAGAAGACAGCAAACAGCAGTGACATCGCAGTAGAATGACGCACCAGCTCTGACCTCACCGTTCCCGGGTGCACAGAGTTCACTGTCACGTTTGACCCTGATGAAATACAAGTCAAACTGACATCTTCTGCAAGGATTCCACTTTTCTTTTTAGATTCTTGTTTGATGTGCAGCAGTACTCACCGTGGAGCCTGCGTGCTAGCTCGCGTGTGAAAAGCACGTTAGCCAGCTTGCTCTGGCAGTAAGCAAGGCCACTGTTGTAGCTGCCCTGACTGTGCAGGTCATGGAATCGAATCCAGCCGAAATTATGTGCCAGTGAAGAAACGACCACGATTCGTGAAGGAGCGCTACGCTTTAGCAGACCAATGAGGAGGTATGTGAGCAGGAAGTGGCCTGAATGAAAAGAGGCGCAGAAATGAGTTGTCAAAACTTTAGTGTATTTATGCACTAAATTAATATTTATTCATATTTTGAACTAAACTTTATTTGTACATTTTTAGTTTTTTTTTTTTTTTTGTAAAATATATTTCTAATAAGCTTTAATTTTATTTTAGCTTTGGTTTCAGTAATTAATCTTAAACTTGTTTTATTTCAGTTAGTTGCCAAGGCAAGTTTTTCATCTAATATTTTATTTTATTTCAGCTCTATTTCATATAACAAAAATATTTTTAAATTTTTTATTGTTTTAGTTAACATTAACAACACTGGAAATTTTTAACTTGCATATTATTAATGCCATGCATAAAACGCAAGTAATCTCCAAGTGTACTCAAGTGTAATATAATCTTTAATTCAATAAACAAAAACTATTTCATTTCATAATCATTTTAGTTTGAACAGTAACAACACTGCATAACATCTATTTTAAGTGAAGACGTGAGTACAAAGATAATTTACAGAAGATACGTAAACTTTGTTTTTGTCATATCTCCTGATTTTCTTAATACTATGCATAAAATGTGCCAATTAACTGACAGATTTTACCATAATGTGTCCTGAAATCTTTCCGTACAGGTGTGCGGCCTTTGCTTTTTTGTTTTTGACCGTAAGAAATGCACTACCTGCTTGTGAAAAAAAAAATCACGTTCCAGTTTGCTGACATGTATTAATATAAATATAAGTCGCACTTACCCAAATGATTGACCCCAATATGCATCTCAAAGCCATCGACTGTCTTCATATAAGGACACATCATGATACCGGCATTATTGATGAGTATGTGCAGGTGATCAACCTCTGAATGAAGAAACAAAAGTAATTAGGTGTAAACACAAATATCTAAGACTTCTGTATCTTGGTTGTTGCTTGCATTGCATTGGATATCATAAATCAATACCTCGCAGGAATCTCTGAGCGAAGGCTCGGATGGAGCATGTGTCGGCCAAGTCCAGCTCCCTCACCTCCACTTTAGCTCCACCCACTCGTGTCCGGATCTCTGTCGCCGCCTCTTCGCCCTTCTCCACATCACGACACGCCAGAATCACATGTGCACCTGTCAGCAAACAGAACTGAAGTGTCAATGTGTATTTAAACTGGATTATTAAAATTGTTTCATTAGGCATTTCTAAAGATATAAAGACTTTGAAGAGTCAGACAGACCCCGAGAGGCCAAATCCAAAGCTGTTTCCTTCCCGATTCCTGAGTTTGCTCCTGTGATCAAGGCAACTTTTCCATCTAACCGTGCTGTGGATCGACACGCTCCTCCTGCTGCATATTTTCTACACACACATTGAAATATATTATAAAGAGCATCACAGAAAGCCTGAAAACAGGTGACAATAATACATTTATTCATGGCTGTCTGATTGGTCAGTTGAGGCGGTCAGGGTTCAAATATCTGAAGTAGGACCTAACCAACAGCTCATCCAGGAATCTGTTCAGTCATGTTCTCTACAGCAGTGGTTCCCAACCACGTTCCTGGAGGCCCCCCAACACTGCAGGTTTTCCATGTCTCCCTAATCAAACACACCTGATTCAGATCATCAGCTCATTAGTAGAGACTCCAGGACCTGAAATGTGTGTGTCAGACAAAGGAGAGATGCAAAATGTGCAGTGCTGGGGGGCCTCCAGGAACGTGGTTGGGAACCACTGCTCTACAGTTCTCTCTCTTTCTATGTATATTGTGAACTGTACTGAACTGTACTATGAATAACTGTATTCTGTGTGTATATATAGTACAGTTATATAATCGTAGTATAATCATAGAAAAAAAGTATTTTTTGTATTCAGTTTGATTTTTTTTTTTTTTTTTCAGAACAGGCAGTCCTAAATAATGATTATATGTATTCAGCCAGCACTTCTAGCTGTCAAGGGATCCATCCCACGCAGAAAGCGTTCACCAAACCACTGGAGCCAATGACGCAGCGCCGTGCAGATGGGCGGGGCGACTCCGCCCAGGCTGCCATTCTATTGGTCGGTTTCTGGAGCAGCTCATGTCAAGTGGAGGCGGGTCCACCACGGGACAACCTTCATCAAGATAGCGGCGAGCGCATTTTACGCTCGATAAATAAAATCGTGTTAAATGTGTAATGTTACCTGTTATTTAAAAGTCGTGTTCGGTTCGATTCGATTAACAGTTGTGACTATTTAACCGGATTTTAATGTAATTCATGCTCAGGGCTGTACGCTTCACTGGCTGCAATGGCTTTCTTTACATCCATAGACTGGGATTTCTGTCTTAGCCCCTCACATCATAATGTTTTCATCCCTTCTGCACATTATGCGCTTGTGACTGTATGAATCTTGCCTTACTGAATTTATGCATGCATGCATGCAGTCTTTTTTAAATGAACGAGGCTGAATAGTACACATCTTTCTCGACAAAAAATACAGAATTGCTTACCTGATTTGAGGAGAAAACAACCTTAAAATCAGCGCGACTACCCCTAAACTAGCAGCAACGAGCAAAAGCATCATGAAACTGCCTGCTTTACTCCTGTCTGTCTGTCTCTGTCGGTGTGAAATGTGTTCTGCCTCCCACTCACATCTACAGCTGTGATCCCAGGGAATGATGGGATTGTAGTTTCCATGGTCTGGACAACAACATAGTATGGATCTTCATGTCATGGATGTCATTCTTGTTGAACATTTATTTTATTTTAAAATTATTATTTTAATTATATTTACTACATTTACATTTACTACTACATTTTTGTAATATTTATTAAATATTTATTTTTTACATGTCTCGTGTGTGTGTGTGTGTGTGTGAGTGAGAGAGAGAGATATTTAAAAAATGGCAATAAAGTGCGTTGAAAATAAAATAAAATCGTATAAACGAATATTAATGTATATTATTTGCCATAATATAATCTCAATAAGTTGTTTATGCAAGTTAATTACAGATATGTGATCGCGTTTTCCTCTGTCACTCAGCTGAAGTGTAGTTTGGCCGATCATATTTCCAAAACCTGTTTATTTGGGTTTATTGGAAAATGTAAACTACAGATCCCACAATGTATTCATGAAGCAAGCTGTCCATATGTTTGCCCTCTTGAACAGTCCCACACTTTTGTTAAATTTTGCATTATGAGGTATCTTAAAGTATAAGTAATACACGTAAATATGATTATATAACTACGTTGTAGGTGTTTATATTTTTTTAAAATAACGTCTTGGGTCTTTTTCCCTCTTTTTGTTTTCAGGCAAAAACAAAACCACCTATAATCAGGAGGTCCGACAAGGAAGCGTCTGCTGCTGTCCCGAGGATCTTGTTTTTGCTTGAAAAGCCGATTATTCACATTATTTACAGACAACAACAAACGCAAAATTGCTTTTCTTTTATTATCTTCTCATTGACTTCGAGAACTACCGTTTCTTTGCTTTAGGTTTCGATTTAATCGCTCCAATATGTCTTCTCAGGAGTTTGAAAAGCTGCATGAGATGTACAGATCTCTATATGATGAAGTGCAGTTGATGCCTGAACGAGCGCAGAGGTGCCAGGGAGGTAAATAAACTCTTATATCTATAACTCAACCATGACAGCAGGATTTGACTTTTCAGATGTTTATATTGTTCGCCTTGTGGACTCACAGAGAGTATTCAGACAGTTGAGTGCATACAGTATAAGAGTGTAGGACAGAAACACGGTTTTGATATATTTTATTTTAGCATAAGTTTTTTTCTTTTCAAACTTTTCACTCAAAATTATTATTATTATTATGCCTTAAAAGGGTACAAATTCAACATTATGAACCAATGTCAGTTTCAGTGTAATCTGCATTGTGTTATTATGGTATTAGTTATATATACATACATACACACACACACACACACACACATATATATATATATATGTGTATATATATATATATATATATATATATATATATATATATATATATATATATATATATATATATATATATATATATACATATACATACACAGGTGCATCTCAATAAATTAGAATGTCGTGGAAAAGTTCATTTATTTCAGTAATTCAACTCAAATTGTGAAACTCGTGTATTAAATAAATTCAGTGCACACAGACTGAAGTAGTTTAAGTCTTTGGTTCTTTTAATTGTGATGATTTTGGCTCACATTTAACAAAAACCCACCAATTCACTATCTCAAGAAATTAGAATATGGTGTCATGCCAATCAGCTAATCAACTCAAAACACATGCAAAGGTTTCCTGAGCCTTCAAAATGGTCTCTCAGTTTGGTTCACTAGGCTATACAATCATGGGGAAGACTGCTGATCTGACAGTTGTCCAGAAGACAATCACTGACACCCTTCACAAGGAGGGTGAGCCACAAACATTCATTGCCAAAGAAGCTGGCTGTTCACAGAGTGCTGTATCCAAGCATGTTAACAGAAAGTTGAGTGGAAGGAAAAAGTGTGGAAGAAAAAGATGCACAACCAACCGAGAGAACCGCAGCCTTATGAGGATTGTCAAGCAAAATCGATTCAAGAATTTGGGTGAACTTCACAAGGAATGGACTGAGGCTGGGGTCAAGGCATCAAGAGCCACCACACACAGACGAGTCAAGGGATTTGGCTACAGTTGTCGTATTCCTCTTGTTAAGACACTCCTGAACCACAGACAACGTCAGAGGCGTCTTACCTGGGCTAAGGAGAAGAAGAACTGGACTGTTGCCCAGTTGTCCAAAGTCCTCTTTTCAGATGAGAGCAAGTTTTGTGTTTCATTTGGAAACCAAGGTCCTAGAGTCTGGAGGAAGGGTGGAGAAGCTCACAGCCCAAGTTGCTTGAAGTCCAGTGTTAAGTTTCCACAGTCTGTGATGATTTGGGGTGCAATGTCATCTGCTGGTGTTGGTCCATTGTGTTTTTTGAAAACCAAAGTCACTGCACCCGTTTACCAAGAAATTTTGGAGCACTTCATGCTTCCTTCTGCTGACCATCTTTTTAAAGATGCTGATTTCATTTTCCAGCAGGATTTGGCACCTGCCCACACTGCCAAAAGCACCAAAAGTTGGTTAAATGACCATGGTGTTGGTGTGCTTGACTGGCCAGCAAACTCACCAGACCTGAACCCCATAGAGAATCTATGGGGTATTGTCAAGAGGAAAATGAGAAACAAGAGACCAAAAAATGCAGATGAGCTGAAGGCCACTGTCAAAGAAACCTGGGCTTCCATACCACCTCAGCAGTGCCACAAACTGATCACCTCCATGCCACGCTGAATTGAGGCAGTAATTAAAGCAAAAGGAGCCCCTACCAAGTATTGAGTACATATACAGTAAATGAACATACTTTCCAGAAGGCCAACAATTCACTAAAAATGTTTTTTTATTGGTCTTATGAAGTATTCTAATTTGTTGAGATAGTGAATTGGTGGGGTTTTGTTAAATGTGAGCCAAAATCATCACAATTAAAAGAACCAAAGACTTAAACTACTTCAGTCCGTGTGCATTGAATTTATTTAATACACGAGTTTCACAATTTGAGTTGAATTACTGAAATAAATGAACTTTTCCACGAGATTCTAATTTATTGAGATGCACCTGTATATGTATGTGTATATATGTGTATGTTTGTAAATAATACATTAATGAGATTAATTTACTCCCTTTTTTTTTTTCTTTTCTTTTTTTGTTTTTGTCCAGAGGAAAGGAAGAGGATTGTCAGGGACTTCGATGAGCGTGTTTCAGAGGCTGAAGAAATGGTAAGTTAGTTGGATTGACACTACTAGTTGAAAGCATAGGTTGAAAGTTTGGACACAATCTTAAAATTATGATTATTAGGCTTAGAAAAGTCAAGCAATCTCTCTCTCTATATTAAATGACATTTGATTTGCCATTAGCTTTGTCTTTAGCTTTAAGCAATAGTTAAATATGGGAAACTTTCATGATATTCTGTCATTAAAATATTTAGGCATTGACAGTACTGTTGTATTAAAAAATATATACTTTTAAATAGTGGCAACCTTGATGACAATTGCAGACGCTTTTATCCAATGCGACAATCAAGTAAGGAAACATAACAAGCAGTCAATCACAAAGCAACTGTATTCATAGTAGTTCCATGCCAAGTTTATTAGAAATATAGATGAGGAAACAAAATTGTGATGGTCTCAACAGATTGGGTTTAGGTTGACAGCTCATTCAACCGGAGAGGAGCAGAGAAGGTGGAGGTTTTGAATGATTTGCATTCAGTTTGTTTCATTTGAATTATAGACACTTGTACTATTGAATTTTAGACACCAGGTGGCAGTAGTGCTTCAGACAACCAGTGACAGTCTGCCTTGTTAGGACATACAAACCAGTCAGTGTTAAATATTTTGAATCAATGACATTTGTCTGTACAAGTTACTATTGTTGCATTGCACTGCTGTTATATTGTATATGACATTACTGTTATTTAAATGTGAAATGTAAGTATATGCAGCTCTACAAAACAATTACACAGGACATTAGCTCATTCATATTATTCTTTCTTGCACTATTCTGTTCAAAAATCTGGGGTCAGTGAGATTTTTTTTAAAAGAATTTAATGCTTTTATACTGCAAGGATGCTTTAAATTGATTAAGAATGGACAGTAAAGACATTTATAATGTTATAAAGAATTTATATTTATTTTTGTATTTTTTATCAAATAAATGCTGACTTGGGTGAACATAACGGACTTCTTTCAAAAACGTAAAAAACCTTTTTGACCCCAGACTTCTGAACAATAGTGTATGTAAATACACAGTAACACGAGAACCGACTGACCACCTCTTCTGAGTTTATCAGTGAATATGTGATGTCTCTCCCAGCTTCAGGGCATGGAACAGGAGCTGTTTGGTGCTCCATCATCCTTCCGAACCCCCATGTCAACAAAGATTCGACTGTACCGGCGAGATCTGGCCAAACTGCAGAGAGAAATACGCCTCTCCGCAACACCAGGGTTTTCAAGTCACATTGGAGATGGCAGACAAGGGATTTATGCGTCTCAGAATGACCAGAGTGTGAGTTGAGTTTTACCAGACCTTCACTAAAATAAGGAGTAGTCTATCTTTCTGTCTGTCTGTCTGGCTAGTCAATAATGAAAATTGTGTCATGTATTACACACACTCGGGCACATTTGAAAAGGTTATGGTTAGAAGGTGATGACATTCTGTTTTGTGGAACACAAAATGTTTCATGGTGGAAGAAGGGTCATACATTGAGGCTAAGCAAATGATGACAGATTTCTATTTTGGTTGTACTGACCATTTAAAGACAGCAGAGAACAAATTTATATAATGAGGAACTTGTGTTAGAGGATAGACAAATTTTACCATCTTTTATTTGATTTACACAGAAAACATTTGTCTTTTTTGCTGCTTCGTACGTGAAGCGGCTGTTGTGTTTGATTTCAGGCTAAATTTACGATTTCTTGGTCACGACTTGCTCAATTGCACAATGATGATTTCTAGAAATTTTATACATCTTTCAAATTGGATCTTGTTCTCATCCAGCTAGAACTGGCTACAAACCAGTCCCCCTTTTGCACCACCACAAATGGGTATTCCTACAGGAAGTACGTAGATGTGTTGACGTCTTTAGATCTCTATCTTCCCTGTGTGTTTTTTAATGACACACCTTAAAGTTACTTGCATTCCACAAGTTACATGATTCACAGTAACAGCCTGCTCACCTCAGGCTACGGGTAATGCTGTTATGAAGCAAGTTGTGAGTGAATCTGGCTGCTAACGTGCCAATCTCTGTTTAAAGGGTTACTCCACCCCAAAATGAAAATTTTGTCATTAATCACTTACCCCCATGTCGTTCTTTCTTTAAAATGGCGCTACGGTGATGCAGAGAGACAGAGAAGAGACGAATTGTTGGAAAAAAAAGTCGTTATTTTTATTTTCTTTATCAAGTATTCTCGTCGCATCATAAAATTCTGATTGAACCACTGATGGCAGATGGACTATCCTGACGATGCTTTTCATACTTTTCTGGGCCTTGACAGTGAGAATTACTTGGCAGTCAATGGGACAGTCACAAGCCTCCCGGTTTTCATCAAAAATATCTTAAATTGTGTTCCGAAGACAAACGAAGCTTTTACGGGTTTGGAACGACATGGGGGTAAGTGATTAATGACTAAATTTTCATTTTGGTTGGAGTAACCCTTTAATAACAGGGTTCTACACCTTGAGGGGTTGTAACATGATGTGAACCGATATCAGACATTGAGTGTAGATTTTTTTTTTTTTTGTATTGTTTGATTGAGGTGAGTCTCAAATATGCATTCAAAATAACTGTCAGTCTATTTATTATTAAATTCAATTGAAGTTTGTTTATATAGCGCTTTTCACAATATACACTATCAGTCAAAAGTTTTTGAACAGCAAGATTTTTAATGTTTTTTAAAGAAGTCTCTTCTCACCAAGCATGCATTTATTTGATCCAAAGTACAGCAAAAAAAGTACAATTTTGAAATATTTTTACTATTTAAAATAGCTGTTTTCTATTTGAATATATTTTAAAATGTAATTTGTTCCTGTGATTTCAAAGCTGAATTTTTAGCATCATTACTCCAGTCACATGATCCTTCAGAAAGCATTCTAATATTCTGATTTGCTGCTCAAAAACATTATTATTATTATTATTATTATTATTATTATTATTATTATTATGATGTTGAAAACAGCGGAGTAGAATTTTTTCAGTTGTTTCTTTGATGAATAAATGCTGATGTTTGAATCTTTCTATTCATTAAAGAATCCTGAAAAAAAGTACTCAACTGTTTTAAATATTGATAATAATAATAATAATAATAATAATAACAAATGTTTCTTGAACACCAAATCAGCATATTAGAATGATTTCTGAAGGATCATGTGACACTGAAGACTGGAGTAATGATGCTGAAAATTTAGCTTTGATCACAGGAATAAACTACATTTTAAAATATATTCAAATAGAAAGCAGTTATTTTAAATGGTAAAAATATTTCACAATATTACTGTTATTGCTGTATTTTGGATCAAATAAATGCAGGCTTGGTGAGCAGAAGAGAATTCTTTAAAAAACATTAAAAATCTCACTGTTCAAAAACTTTTGACTGGTAGTGTATTTTTTTCATGTATTGAGTTACGTAGACACAGCAAACTTATTTCAAAGATTACAACTTATGCGTATAATGATTACAATATAAGGATAATATTTCACAGTTGTGTGTATTGATCAAAAGTTAGTGTCAGTGTTATGTAATTCTAAAAAATAAAACTGGTTACCTAGGATCTAAAACCGATCCATCCGGTTTGCCATAAACACACAAAACACCACTCTACAAACATAGATGCCTGTTGCACTGGAATGAAGTGTTTTTTTTTTTTTTTTTTTTTTTCTCTGTTGCATACGCACGAGGTTGCCTTGAGCAAGGTCATGCATTATGTCCCAAGAGTCCTGTTTCTAAACTCTTTGAAACTGAGGAAGTGAAGGTCATCAGAAAGACCTGAAAAGAAGAGAATATGCTTCCTTTTGAGTGGACATTTATGAGTATTTTTGTGTGTGTATGTGTGTTTGAGCACTTGATTCAATGGCAGTCAAAAGAGCAATAGTCAGCCACAGTTACTGTTCACTTTTTCATCAGTCTGAAGTTCGGTACATATTTTTCCCATTAATTTTTCATGTCGTCTTTTTTCAGTAAGACATTCTTGACAGGACAAGTTTTGAACCACACCAATCAGCACTGAAATAAATGACCGCATTACATAATTTGAATCCAAGCCAAAAAAGTATTTGAAAATCAAACAACAATACAAAGACTCATCCCATGATGCATTGTGAATAAAGTAAACGAACCAAGAACAAGGATTAATAGAACATTATGTAACTATTATATTATATTATATTATATCATATTATATTGTTACGTATTATATCATATTTTTAATTACACTATATAAGCCTATTATAATTTAAAATTTCTATCTATATTTATTATTTTATTTTTTATTATCAGTGCATCTATAATTCTTTATCTTTTGATCTATACACACACACACACACACACATACACACACACACACACATATATATATATATATATATATATATATATATATATATATACACACACACACACACAGACATATTTGTAGATTGATAGATTTTGCAACAAAAAAAAAAAACATGCAGACACATGGCTGTATAAATTTATTGTATTTAATCAACTGTAATCTATCAATATATTGTTTTTATGGTAGGTCTATCTTAAAAATTTTACTTACAGTGCTTCAAAACTATTGGAATAACCATTTTAAGACTATTTTCTAAATATTTAGTCAAGGCCAGGTTGACATCTGCCTTGACTGCAATCTTTAGAATTCCCAAAGTTTGGACTTGGTTTTCTTCTAGTCGGTTAGATGTACTAGCCTTCTCTTCATTATTAGCTAAATAGAAGATCTTATTTCTATGAAAGTGCACCAAACCTCCAGGTATTTGTCAATGGCTTGTAGGTACTATGTATTATCTGAAGCTGGAAAAGAGAAGATGTTCCTGGTAGTGCAGCTCTGCTTCATTCCATGATAAATGCCAACGCTTCATAACATATTTTCACTCCCTTGCCTGCCGACTACATTTTTTTGACTTATGATTGTTATGAATTTCACTTTCCATTCAATAAAAAATTTGAACAAAAAACTGAAAATTGTGCTCTTTTGAAGTAATGTCTGTATTTCATGTCAGTAATTATGAGTGAATATGGTTTACACTGATTTTATAACGGAGTATGGTGCAGGTTAAACGGTGACTAATTTTTGAATTTTTGTTTGTTTTTGCAGACTCATCTGCAGTCTCAGCGTGCTTTGCTTATCCAGGGGACAGAGTCTCTAAATAATGCGTCAAAGAGTATTGAGCGAAGTCAACGGATTGCGGCAGAGACAGACCAGATTGGCACAGACATCATCGAGGAGCTCGGAGAACAGAGAGAACAACTGGACCGCACCAGAGACAGAGTAAGAGAGAGATATCTAGACCAGCGCCCATTGTTATTGTTGTTGAACAAGCAGATAATAAACTTCACAAGCAAAATGTCTACAATAAATTCACTTCTTCTCTTTCTCTGCTCTTACCCTCCCAATGTCTCTTCTCTTACTCCATCATCAGTTGGTTCACACTGGTGAGAACCTGAGTCGCAGCAGGAAAATCCTGCGCGCAATGTCCAGGCGGTGAGACTTACACTATTACGAAACATTTTACATCACTAGAATTGTTTCCAAATCTCTTTCTGAGAATATACTGTGTCAAACATCCCTCTTTCCTGTCATTACAGGCTGGTGACAAACAAACTGCTACTATCAGTCATTATCATCATGGAGCTGGCTATCTTGGCAGGGGTGGTTTACTTGAAGTTCTTTCGCAAGTAGGCAATGAGACATACAAGACTGTATAAGACATCACCTTTCCCTCTTCCTATTTCTGATGATCACGGGTGTCTGGCCCAGTGACGGTGTGCTGGATGCTTTTGTGACTGTGGGTGTCACATGGACATGTATGGGTGGTTATTTTAAGCGCTGAACTGTATTAGCGTAAGTACTGCTCTCAGGGTGAAAAGAAGATGGTGACCATGTCACATTCAAACTGCTGGAGGATAAGGACCTGTACAAAGATGGCCTGATGGGTTTACCCCATTTTTAGCTGTCTTGAACAAGGTGCCATATCTAGTGGATGTATGGATGCACAGTGTAAACAGAAAGATCCAGCGAAAGGAGTGACAAATAATATATATGCAACCTGTCTGCATTTTTACACACCTCAATCATTTTAAAGTGATGGATCACTCAAATTATGATTCTGTCGTCATTTACTCACACTAATGTCGTTCCAAACCTTTCATTGTTCATACAAGTGAAAGTCAATGGGGTCCAAAACAGCACTGGACCCTGCTGACTTTCATTGTATGAACAAAAATTAATTCTTCAAAATGTCTTCTTCTCTCAAAGGCTGGGAATGACATGAGGGTGAGTAAATGAGTAAATCATGACAGATTTTTCATTTCTGAGTGAAGTGTCCCATTAAGTAATGCTGAACTTTTAATGAAATGATCTTGATAGAATTACATTGTGTAATAGACTTTTCTGTGACAAGTGTTAACGTGGCATTAAAGGTAACAGCTCTTGGGTCTCATTCTAGAAAATGGGTGTGTTTTCCTTTAGCTTTTTCTCCAATCAGTCAAAACAGAGCTGAGTGTACTCCAGGCCGAGAGAATGACAGCTGTAAACATGCATGTCACTTGCTTCACAAGCCCTGGTTGGAAGAGAAAGGGGTGTGTTTAGCCTGTCAGATACGGGGGTAGAGATTACTGTAAACATGTCTGAGAATAAAGTGACACCAACACCTGCTATAGTGGAAATACCAGTGTCCAGGGCTATCAGGTCACCTTGATATACTGACTTTTTGCCAGCTGACTGATGACATTTCTAGTCATGTTAGGGCAAAACAGCAGAAGTGTCAGTGGAGAGCAGTCATACACAGTTGTGTGTTTGTGATTGATCTGAGGTGTGAGCAGGTCATTCACCTGCTATACATTGTTTATAATCCCCATCACATTCTCCTGACGTTATGCTGTCATGATGGGATTATATGTGGGGAGTAGCATCAGTTGTTGACTGAGTTATTAATTTGTTTTTATTGTTTATTAGTGTCACTTACTAATAAATTACCACTTACTAATAAATAACAAGTGAACATTGCTGTTACTAATACTTAAGTTGAATGATTTGAGCAATTAAACTTTAGTAATAGTAATAAATTAGTTTACTAATCAAATTAGTAAACCTAGGTGTGTCTAAAATTAAAAAGTTTCCATGTTGTCTTATAGGTGTCTGAATTGCCTTCCAATGAAGTGAGTATTAAATTAAGATTAATCTCTAATCTAAATGCTCATTTTGTCATAAAATTACAAAATTAAATGATTAATTAAATGTGAAAATTGGAAACATAAAAAAGTCCAGAGTACAATTATAAGGTCTGCATATTTTACAAGTACTTTGTGTTTTAATGTAAATACTCTTTATCAAATATTAATGAATGATTACTTAGCCTAACTGATTAAAAAACTGCTTATCAAACTTACAGTTTTAGTATTTGATATTTTTTTAGCATCCACTGAAAAATAACCAAACATAACTTGGCATGAGATATAATGGAGAAACTGAGTTTCTTTAATTTTATTATGTTCCTTAAACCTGTCTGCAGGGATTAATGGTGGAATAGTTACAGGCCTAGGGTATTGGGGTCCCAGGAATGCGATTTCAACTGAAGACTGAAGCGGTGACCTATACAAGGGGCCCAGAATCCCTAGGGGCCTATTAGGTGACGAGTGTCCTTATAAACTCAGCAAAAAAAGAAACATCCCTTTTTCTGAATGAAAATTCAAATAACTTTTTTTTTTTTGGATGAACCATAAACAATTATTGCACATGCACCTGTGGAACAGTCTTTAAGACACTTAACAGTTTACAGGCGGAAGAAAATAAATGCCACAGTTCCAATAACTTAGGACATTAAAATGACCATTCTACTGATTTTGGAAAACACCAGAAGAAAGATGTTCAAGGTTCCTGATCGCCTCTGTGAACATGCCATTGTCCTGCTGCAGGGAGGCATGAGGACTGCAGACTGCAATATCTGTAATGTAAGAGGCCTAAGACAGTGCTATTGGGAGACAGGAAGGACAGTTAATTGTCCTTGTAATGCCAGACCACATGTGACCATATATATCCCCAGATGTGTTCGAGAACTTAGAAGTGCCTTGGTGAAAGAGTGAATTAACATCTCAGCAAGAACGGGCAAATCTTTTTCAGTCCATTAAGATGAGATGCTCTGTAGTACAGTGGAGAATAAGAATTAGAGAACAACCTACAATTTCCTAAATTACAAGGTCACTGCTTAGTTTTATTGGAAAGCAAGTTTAATTTATTTGGGTCCGATTGGAAACATTATGTTTGGTGTCAAATTGGGGAAAGACTGAACCCAAAGTGTGTAAAGAAGTCAGTGAATGGTGGAGGAGGAAGTGTCATGGTTTGGGGGATGTTTTCTGCATCGGGATTTGGGCAGAGAGAATGCAAATTTTTATCAGAACCCCCTGTGGCAACATGCAGTTCCTTCCCTGCGTTCATGACCCAATCAGCCTGCAATTTTCATGCAGGACAATGACCCATCAAACAGCAAAATGGGTAAAGCAGTTCTTTGAAGCTGAAAACATTGAAATAATGAAATGGGCAGCCCAGAGTCCTGATCTAAACCCAACTGAAAATCTCTGGAAAATCCTTGGTGACAAAGTTATGGCTAAGAAACCCACTACAATCACCGAGCTCTGGAAGAGATTAGAAGAAGAGTGGACCAAGATCACACCAGCACAGTCTGAGAAACTAGTGATGTCCTGCGGCCACAGATGTGCTGAAGTCATTCAACGCAAGGGCCTCTACACTTCTTAATTTTTGACTGCTGTAACCTTCAGAAATTTCAGTTGTAATCTTTGTTCATGCCATTGGTTACTGTTCTCAGTGGTGTAGGGTTTTTGTTGAAATGCCTTGGTTATTTTGTAAAACACTGTTCTACTAGCATGGTATAGCTACAACTAAAATTCCTTCAAAATTTGAACCACGGAGAGTACATTATTTCTAAGTCTTCATGAATTGTTCTCTAATGTTGATCTCCGCTGTACATAAAGCAGCTAGTGGACACCACATACTGACTGCTACTTTTGATATTGATATTGTTCATCAGATGTCTGTGAAACATGTTCTATGTTTGAGTTAATCTTTTTTATTTTCATATAAATATTAGATTGTTTCTGTCAAGTGTATATGTTTGTTCTGATCTGGATTATAATTAAATATTATTATATATATATTATTATAAATAATATTTTCATTTGATGTGGTCATCAACCAATCTAATGAATCAAAGATGAGTCACAGTCTGTCTCCAGTACATTTATTGTGACAAAACATTTTTACTGAAACAGAAAAATGTGACAAATCAAACTACCCTTCCCTAAGACAATACTGGTGGTAAATTCAGATCTGAAAGGGTTTACAAAATGCATTCATACATGATTTTTCAAAGGTTTACTTAAATAGATATGAAAATTACTAAAATAACTTACTTCAAATGCGCTATTTAAAAAAGATCACTCCGTTTCAACCTAACCAAAACTGTAGGATTAAATTAGCCATTAAAAGCAGTCCTACTATACAAAAACAAACAAAACAAACATACATACACAGAAATACAATAAAAACCAGTTCTGGTCCAAAAGTGCAAACATGTTTCAAATTATAGGAAAATCAATCAGTCCACCATAGTACAGAGTCACCTCAGCTTGCAAAAATATGTTACGCACATTTGCCTTTAGATCACTTTTTCTTGCAGTAAGTCCCAGAGCATGATCAGGGTTACCCACTAATCCCATAACAGCTGACAAAAGTTAAAAATATTAATGTTACTGCTAGATTAGTCCTCAAACATAGAGAATCCAGATCCCAGCTCTTTTTTAGCCAAAGCAAAATTAGCGGTAGGTATAGTAAAATAAATCTCACTCGTGTGCTTATAGCACAATTTTTTGACCAAGACTACAGTAACCTTCAAATTAAATCTTTAGTCTGGTGCTCAGTCTCTGCAAACCCTTCAGTGTCGTTCTTTTAGACTTTGGAATGCAAAGTGGTTGGTTTGTCAAAGTCCTCGATGAATATCCTGTGCTCTAAAGCCGCAGCTCGGTGTCCTCTTTTGGTTCTGGAATCTTTGGGAAGGCGACGTGTGCACCTTCACGTGTCTGACCGAGAGCAGATGCGATGACATCAACGGCTAGGCTAGTTGTGGCCTCCACAGCCTCAGGTGTCGCTCCTAGTGTGGGGTTCACTTCAACCACATCCATCACAGAGAGTAAACCTGTGTAGTACGAAACAAAATATTAGCATTAAAATTTTAGGATTTATTTGATTTCAAAGTCATCGGTTATGTGAATGGTAGATCTGTACCTGTGTTATGGATCTCCTCTGTTACATAGATGCCCTCTCTATAGGTCAATCCTCCATTAACGGGAGTTCCAGTGGCGGGAGCCAGGGACGGGTCAAATGCATCGATGTCAAAGCTGAGATGGATTGGTCTTTGTTTCCTGATATAAAAACAAATAACAATGACAAATTACCATAGGTTGTTTGATTGTGATGTAGTGTACACAGATTAAACTGAGATAAGGTGCTACATTTCATTTAAAGTTTACATTAAACATGCGAGTCAGGTTAAATAAGGCCCCTTGTGAGCTTGTATTACCCCAGAAAACTACTTTGCCCCTATTTACAGGGTTCAATGGCACACAAGAAGACTACATGGAGCATAAACAGCAATTTGTTGCTGGTTGTTTACAGAAGCACCATTACTAGTTCAATAAGTGTGTATGTTTTTCGCAATATCACTATACCTTGCCAAGAGGTGATCCAAAGTGACCTCCATTACCCTCTGAATGCCCATTCTGTCAATATCCCGCATGGAGAAATATTGGATTCCTAGGGTCTTCAGGATTATACTGAGAGAGAGCAATAAAATCAAATTGGTTAGTAAAATAGAAGTAGTGATGCTGTTTTCTCTTTCTCTTTATAAATGCAGCACACACACATAGTTCATGCATTATAGTGGATTCAACACTGAATTGTGTCTGATTTAGTGACAGTCTCATGTTGACTTAATCATAAACATTTGATTTTGTGCCCTCCTGGCGGTTACAGGTAATGTCATTTATATAAATCGCCTATGGATTGTCACAGTTGGTGATATAGTAGCATAGGCTTTAGAGAACAGGCAACAGGTGCCAAATCCTGGATGACAGAACATAGTGTGCTTACTGCTCGCCTGGATCCACATCTCTGAGACCGATGTAGACCAGATCTCTGGCAGACAGGAAAGGCTTCATCCAGGAAAATCCAGGAACTTCTGGCATCTGCAGGTAAAAAAGCAGATGATAATGGATTTAGATGTTCTAAAGAGCTTTCTGGACACAAATTACTTGTAATTGGAAGAGTCAGGTACAAGTGTTACCTCCTTTGAGATAAAGGAATCATGTCAGAGATTCTATGATATCAACATTTCTTTTAACTGTTGACATAATTTTGTGCATGAATGCTAATCACCTTGTTCTGCAGATCCTTGAGTAAGAATGCTACAGACTGGCCGTGGAGGTTTCCAGAAGGTGATGTCAGAGGGGTGTTGATATCTGCGTGAGCGTCCACCCATATCAGACACAGGTCAGGGCACTGCTGAGCGTGACCTTCTACTGAACCAATCGCCAAGCTGCAGGGAAGAAAGCATTACAAATGTTAATGTTTGATGATTTTGGCCCTTAATAGAACAAATTCAACACCGTTTGCGATTACATTGAAATTTTTCATTTGTCAGACCAATTTTGATTGGAAAATGGTAGCTGGAAATACAAACAGCTTCTACAAACAAACCTTGACCTTTAAGAAACAAAGTGATAAAGCTGGTCTCAGTTTAGCCAGAGTGCTACAACATTCATTTGTGCTTGTGCCAAAAAGGAGACTAGTGGAATAAGTAACTAATTATAAGCACTCATAAATATATACCAAGATAAAAGGCTTTGTAGACAAAAGTGTGTATTATTAGTCCAAGATTTTACATTAAAAAAAAAAAAACTTAAGACTTTAGATAAAGAAAAAAAATCGTGTACCTATGGTCTCCCCCCAGCATGATGCAGGTGTGTCCCGCCCCCACCGCACCGCTCACAGCTCCCGACAGCAGCTGATTGGCACGTCCAACTGTGCGTGGGAATGGCACGTGCATGAAGTGCTCATCTTTTTCCAGGTGCTTGAAGGTCAGGTCTCCAAAATCATGCACAGCGTAGTCTACAACAGGACAGGACATATAAATAATCTAATGAGATGTCAAGGTTTTCTTCACATGACCATTACAATAAACATTGGTGTTAACGCTTCCAAACTTTCAGCTTACTCTGACCAAGCTCATCCTTCTTTCTAAGACTGTTTGATTGACAGGTCAGAGTTCTGTCACTGAATCCCAGCATGAATCTGACCATGTAGTGCCATATAGAAATGTAGGTAGGAACCCCATAGCTGGACACTGATGATGGTCTAAACAGCTGATGGGGCCCAGGATGACAGAGTTGAATTACTCATCAGATTTGACCAATGATGGACTTGCATACCATCAAGTGGCCTCTTAACAGGAATAGACGTGATCACTGTGGCCCAGTTAAAGTTTAAATAAGTGTTTTTAAAATACTAGATGTTTTTTTGATTGAACACAAGAGGGAATTAAGGAGTTGACCATGATAGAATGAGGGATGGTCATCATAAACTAAGACAGAGGTTAAGTTTGTATTGACAACTGCATTTGAAGACTTCAGGTTCATGTGCAGTTTTGCTCAACCAATTTTTTGGATTTTGAGAGTGAGCGCATTCAATTACAGCTCTTTTTTGTGTGATTAATATAACACCTCGCCATATGCAAGACATTTACAACCAACAGTTGTAAAGAGAGCAAGACATCTATATTTGTTGCATTGGATAAGGTAAGCTCTGATATAGTTTAGTCAAGAATGCTTGCCATATATGGTGTTATGGTTATTTTGACAACACCAAACACGTGATGCCAAGCGCCTGCTAAAGTGATGTTAAAGTAAATCATCATTGCATCATTAGATTATGTGTGTGCGTGTGTGTATATATATATTTTGATATCAAGGTTTTCTCCTCAAGCAATCCAACGTCCTAAAGTGTCCCAAGAACCATCCCAATAAAATGTCAGAGAAATAAGTCTGTAGAAGAGCTTATGAGACAAAAAATAAATAAATAAATATAACAGCTAAGGTGAAATGGGGTCTTCGAGACTGTCATTTGTTCAAACCGCCGACGGAAAAAATCTCAGGCTTAAGATAGCAGGAACTATCTTATTACATGGAGAACATGGAGTTACGTAAAGCAAGCCTGAGCTCGGCACGATGTTTATGTGATTAACAGCTGACTGACTGACTGCAGGCGAGACTGAAGAAGTGACTTGCACATTCCGACCAGTAAGTCTGGAATTTCATGACTCTGAATCATTTGGCTTTAAAGACGAATTACGCCGCCTTTCCTGGTATTTAATTATTTTATTATTACTGTTTGTAATAGTAGTAGCTGTTAGGCATGCCAAAACTAATACTCTGGTAGCAAGTCGGTACTAAAATTAAAAAGATGAGATTAGAGATCACTCTGTACAGTAGCAGTAGTGGTGATGCGCGCGCAGTGACGGTAACGTGGTGGATGCTCGCGAGCTTTTTTTTACAGTCTATGGCAATTAAGTGAAAATGCTCTTTTTCGTGTATCAATAATGTGTAATAACAATATTACTGAGGAAAAACTACAGCAGTCGTTAAAGGAATAGAATATTTCGCATACATGACCTTTAATGCATGAATGTTTATAACCGAAAGGAACAAGCACTGTTTTGTGTTATGCTTCTTGTGTTTTGTTTAACTGCTCTTAAGTGCTCGCCCTAAACATTTAAAAATAGTATTAGTTTTTTCTTAGGTATATCGAAATGTGTCCAAAATCGTGAAATTTCAGTGGTTTTGCTGTCGTGACTACTGTAGACAGAGGAAGTTTTTCCTTTCCACCTCATTCATTGTTTATTTAGTTCATACGGAATAATTAATTATGGAAACTTGTAATTAAAAACCACGAATGCTCTCCAGTAATTTGAAGCCAGCCGTCCCAGGGCTTTTGTTCAAGGGTCATTCACAGATCGCACGATGCAGGCAAGAGAAATGACTTCAAACCATAGACACATTATTAACAGCTGAAAAGCAGCGCAGTGAAATGCAAAGTCGCGTTCTGTGCGAATGGGCCAATAAATCCTTCCTGAATTAAAGGCTGCTTTGAATAGATGAATTTGCTGCTTTCAAGGTCCCCACTGCGCCATCCCCACTAAAGTCTATTGTGAATGATAATAGCCTATTGTTATGTGCAGCAGCAGGTCGCCTCATAGCATCTCTGAATGTGGCGGAACTGCAGTGACTCACGTAGGCCGACATACTGTAAATCTACCCCTCCCTTTCTCTCTCACTGCGGCCAGACAACATCCAAAACTTCTTCAGTGACCGAAACTCTTTCACTTACACTATTCCGGTCATAAAATTATACAGCCAAAACTATTACCGCTACATAAAACAGATTGTGTTGTAAATTCATTCACGTTTGGACGTTGGATGATGTAAGAGTTAATCCAGCGCCGTCAGTTTATTTAAAGACACAGTTCACCCTAAAAACGAAAATTGTCTCAGTTAAAGACTAATATATATTTACCTTCTTGTTTTAAACATGCATGACTTCTTAACAAAATTATTTAATAAGCAGAATGACAATATCGCTCGGTCATCGTGTAACTTTCAATGCATCGAAAAACGATGCAATAAAGTGAATGGTTACTTAAGCGGTAAATCCTCATCCTTCCTTTGGAGGGTAATTTACGTGATGACAGAATATCATATTTGGGTGAATTATCACTTCCATATCTGTCTATAAAAATTTATAATTCTACCTGTTACCTAAATCTATCTAGATAGAGAAATACATAGATAACACTAATATGTACTTACCCAGATTTGAAAGTCTTTCCACCAAACCCGCATCCCGGATGGCTTTGGGTCCATGCTCCACCCCTCTCCTTTTCTGAGTGAAAATCGTAAAAAAATATCGTCACATCACTATGTTATACATCAGTGAGTTCTAATTAAATAAATCTATATTTCTTACCTGTCCTTTGGAAAACGGAGCTCCCAAAATAGCAACAGATTGCGATCGGCTCTGCTGGCAGGAACTCAACGAGGATCTCAATAATCTAGACAGCGGTCCTCTCAAGGTCATGCTGACTCAACCGGAGAGCTCTGAAATAAAATACTAAAACGCAGCGGAAGGTTGTCTCAAACGAATAGTCTGTCGCCCGATGTGGCTTTGACTCTTCTGGCTCAAGACTGGCTGTTGAATCTCAAAGAACTGCCACGACGTTTTTCTTTATGTCTGCCACTTAATTCATATTCATGAGTTGGTGAATAGCGGAAAGTAGCGCTCAAAGCCACACGCTTTGGGTGAAATCTCAAGACTACCCCGAAAATCTAACAATCCTCCTGCATCCAATTGTTTTAGACAGCTTCGTCTGTTCAGTGCGGCGTGAAGCACGTTTTTCTATTCATAGAGCGGGCAAACCTGCGTCACACCCGATGACACACCTCCCTCTCAGCCAATCAGAAGCTCCGCCTGCGTGGGTTTGTTTCGATGGGCGAGTGAGTGGCGTGAGCTGAGAGATGAGGTGCTTTTCTGTGGTGTTGGAAATTTCCATCTCTGCACTGCCGGCTGCATGTTTTTTGGCTTGCCTAATGTCTCGTCGACAAATTCCCATTTTACAGATGCAGTGGATCAAAACAGATCCAGTGTCCATAGCATGGCTGCATGACTGAATATTTATGTTCTATAGAAATGTCTGGAATACCAGTGTGACTAGGTCGGTGTGGCAAGTTGTTGGCCTAATTTCAGTGTTTATATGCACTAGCAAATGCACAGAGGTTGATTTATAGACATAACTACATATTTATAGTCAGAGCTGGGTAGTAACTGATTACATGTAATCTGGATTACATAATTAGATTCCAAAACTGAAGTACTTGTAATTAGAGTAAATTACATTTTGAAATACTCATAATCAGACTACAATTACTTTTTTATGGATTACATGATTGCATATTATTCAATAATATGCAATAAATTATTCATAGTTCATTGATTCTCTCTAATTTCTCTTTTTCATCTTTTAAATTGTCCTTTCTAAAATAGCGGACCGATTATATACATTCAAAAAGTCCAGTTTTGTGGACATTCACACATAGACTATTCATTAGTCAGGTGGCGACACAACATGGCATCAACTGTTGAACACATTCATTTTTATTTGAATTATCACTGTAGGTTTTTTAACCGTGTATTATTATGTCTTTGGAAGGCTTTTGTCTTTCAAACTCATTAAAATGCACATATTCACGTTATTTCTTATTTACATGTAATGCAGGCATTCCAAAACTTTTTTGTCATCTAAACCTCTCACTAAACCTCTTTTTTGTCATCTAAACCTCTCACTGCGGCCAGACAACATCCAAAACTTCTTCAGTGACCGAAACTTTTCAGTGACCGAAACTTTTTGAATGTACTTTTTTTAACTCATAAGCATGTTATGACTGCGCATGCGCATTGGCTAGTCTATCCTGAAAAATAAGCTTTTTAAATGCTATTTGAACATAAGAAACAACATTCATGGGGCAATTAATTTTAGATTTTTGTTGCTGATTTGCTGATCACAAATTTAATTGTGAGTTCAGCAAGCAGTTTTTGAGATTTCAGGATGCCCCCATTCATTAAGATAGGACTTGGTCTTTTATGAGCTGCCCGGAGGTGTTGCAAATATGGCTGCCAATTGAAGAGACTTTTCTTGTTTTAAAATGATTTATTTTAATTTTAATTTTTTTTTTTTTATGATTTAATTAATTGTTAGCTTTTCATTAAACTCACAAACCTCGTGCAGTTACTTTATGAACCCTAGTTTGGAAAACCTTGGTGTAATATTATGTTTAATGCACTTCCAAGTTGTAAATTACAATGAATGGAACATATTTACTTACTCTTTGCATTTTTTACATCATTATGGTACAAGATTATCGTGTTTAAAGCAATGTGATAAACGAGTTGTCAAATGTAATCTAAAAGTAATCTAAAAGTAATCTGATTATATTACCTAAAATATGTAATGTAACAGATTACGCTACTGCCCAGCAGGCACCAGACGTCTATGTAACGTCAGGTTGACGTTGGACATGACGTCGGACAGACGTTGCATTTTGGTTGAAAATGAAAATCGGGTTGATGTCAATATTTGACGTCAATTTGACGTTGACTTAACGTTGGATTTTGGTTGCACAACCTAAAAACAGCAAAATCTCAACGTCAGCTGATGTCGGTATTGGACATCAATTTAACATTGACATTAGACGTTGAATTTACGTTGAATTTTGGTCACCCAACGTCGCAACCAAAATTTAACCAAATATCAACGTCTTATGACGTTGTGTGCCTGTTTTGTGCCTGCTGGGTGACTACAAATTTTGTCATGTAACCTGGAATCAGTAACTGATTACAATTTGTAAGTAATCTACCCAGCTCTGTTTATAGATAATTCATTGAGATTGATTGATCATTGATTGATCAGTTTAGTTTAGCTAGTCACTCATCTGTAATAAAGAGAACACACAGAGAGAGTGATTAGTCCCGTTAATTTGTCTATTTCTAAATATTCTGATGTTGATGAGCCTTGCTCTTTTTGTGGTTTTGTTGAGAAAACAGCTGCCCATTTGTTTCTTTGATTGTGGTGTTACCAACAAATGATGGGTTGATTTAAGCACCTATGTTTCTAACCTTACAAATGTGACCCATAGTTTCGTCCTCAAAGATGTTATTTTTTATTGTGAAAATCCAAAGCTATTATCTGCTGAATATGTTGTTAATTTTCTTATATTGAATGCAGAATTCTTCATTCATAAACAAAAATGGCTTAAATCACCTTTATCTTTCCCCCCCTTTTCTTGTTGAATTGGACTCTCGTTTCATCTCTTAGACTTACAAATAACAAAGAATGTCAAATTTTTGATTATGACAACTTTTCTAAAAGGATGTAGTTTTATTTTTGTACTTGTATGTATAGATAATACCACAATGTGACGCATGCAAATCCAGAATATTTGTTTTCTGTTCTTATTTTTATTATTGCTCTTTGTTGGAATATATTCATGTCTCGCTCCCTGTTTCTGTATGTTTCTACAAGTTTTGCAATAAAAAAGAAAGAAAAAAAAAAGAAAAAGTGATGAGTAAATGTAGTCCATATTCTCTGCACTTTGTCTCCATCTGGTGGTAGATTGTTTTTTAATTTAGTTTTTTTTTTTTTTTTTTTTTTTTACATGGTTTCGCTGCTATCATAATCATATGGCAGGGTTACATGACCATATTTTGCATTTACTGTCATGTTGAATTTGTGTTTATCTCAGACTGCCTCGGTAATGCATTATTTGAGCGATATTATTGCGCCTTTGAAATAGTTTACTATTTCTGCAAAAAGAAAGTCAGCTGGACGTTTGGTGGCGCTGTAGCATTAATGTGATGTTGTGTGCTGTATATCAAAGTATTTCCGGGATATTTTCTCGTTGGGCGGAATGCTTTTAGTATTTTTCACAAAGCACAGAAGGGTCATTCCTCTAGGGGCCGCGTGCTGGCTCAAAAAACAGAATTCTCAATTCGATCACATTCAAATCTCCGGATGTTTTTATTATACTGAGCACATTATCAATCTAAAATGGTATCAAAATAAACGAATTAATTTTAACGATTTTTGTATCTGACACTGAAAAAACACCATCCGCCTCATCTATCATAAAAGTGAATAAATCATAAACAAATGTGATTGGTCCGTCCTGATTTGCGATGAGAAAAGTATCAGGGACCACGTGACAAGGCCGTCAACGTGGTGCTTCAGCAGCGTTCTTGACAATATTATCAACCCGCGCTATCACACTTAACAACTTTTAATAATCGATAAAGAGCAAAATTATCAGCGAACACTTGAGAAAACCTGAGAAATATAATTGTTAACCCTCCACCCATACCAGATCACTAAGCCTCGCCCATCTTTACCTCAGTTTCATGCTGAACTGCAGTTCTTGTCGCTAACCATATTTGTTGGATTTTCTACGGATGCAGTTTATTATGAGAGGAACGCATGACCAAATCAAAAGAGAAACGTTAAATATTTTACTAACCGTGGCGTTATATATCCATTCCTGTGGCGGATAGGAGGTCTTATTTTTAGCGGCGTTGATACTAAAACTGAATTGGGTGAGTCAACAATATAGTAAATACAGAGGAAACATCTTTATTTTCCAGCCGGCCTCCTAGTTCAAGTAAGGTATAATGAAGTGTAGAGGTTTGTTGTGGATGCAGTTGATGTTGATTCGTATGATTCATATTATAACCAGAGTGAAATCACAGTTAAGCTGACTTTGTTTGGCTCTGACAGACAGATCGGTGCTTCAGCAGACATGTCATTCCCTCATCTGAACCAGATAGCCCAGCTGCCCCCTGGCATTACCCCCACACAGTTTACTGGGTTTCCCACCACTCTTCCTACAGGTACGTCAAGAAGATAGGAAATATTTATATTCATATATATTGACATTGAAGTTCTTAATCTTTGTTTATTTTTATTTTTCCTCAGCAAGTCCGATAATCCCAGTCCCTGTGGGAATGATGACTCCCTCTCCAGCGGTATGTTAAGAAACTGCTTAAACGTTTGTTTTGGTTTCCTTCGTTTGTTTTGAATATGAACCCAGTTACCAGCCTGAGAATCATTTCCTGGAATATTTCCTAGAAAATCAAGTTTTACAATGTGCGTAAAGTCTGTAAGGTATGCAATACGCAGATCCTAAATACAGAGACCATACTAGATCTGGTGCTTTACCCCTGACCATTTAAAATAATAAGCATGCAAGTCTGTTATGCATCAGATGCATGGAACTGTCAGAGAGGTTGTGTTTATTATACTCTGTGCTGTTGTACTTTACTGTTTGTTCCTGAAATATGCTGCAGGTTTTGGTACAAACTGCAGTGCCAGTGGTTCAGAAGCTGACTAAGGACTCCATCGGCACCCGTAACAAGGACTCAGAGGAAGGTACGGGTAACAACACAGGACCGACCACCACTGTGTTTGTGGGAAACATCTCAGAAAAGGCCTCTGACATGTTGGTGCGGCAGCTGTTGGCGGTGAGTGTTTGGAAGTTATTCTACAAGTTTTATCTGCGCAGTAATATTAAATCTCAGACACATCATCTGTATAGAATTAGTTCGCTCCAGAAATAACATTCTGTCATCTTTTATTCACTCTTATGTTATAGAGCACATCAAATATGGTAAACGGAAGTTCAAACTTACTTGACACATGAGAACCAATGAGTATGTATGAGCGCTGACCAAAAATATCCTCATTTTTTTTTCCGAAGATAAATGAAAGTAGTGTGAGTTTTGAGCAATATGAGAGTGAGTAAATAAGGACAGAATTTAAACGTTCCTTTTAAGTTGATTAATGCATTCATTATTTGACCTGATGTTCATGGGAATGTCTGTGTTATGTAGCATTTAGCTCAGAATGTTTTCATTGTCAGCTTGTCACAACATACTTTTTCTTCTCTTCTGCAGAAATGTGGTTTAGTCCTCAGCTGGAAAAGAGTCCAGGGGGCTTCTGGAAAACTGCAAGGTATAAAGAAATACTATAATAATCACCAGTGCATAGTGTGTCAGTCTTTTGTAGTTCACTGTTATTGACAGATCTAATTGGTAAGTTCTAGCAATGCAATTTTTTTTAAAGAATTGGTATTTTCAAATTTAGTTTGACTACTTTAGGACCAGCAGTTTAGATCTTTCTTAAAGATCTCTATCCAAGATTGTGCTAGTAATTGTTAACGTGGGCTATTTTTGGCAAACAGGAATATGTTTAAAAGGATCAGACCTTCAGCTTTCAAAATGTGTGTCTTCTGTCAGCTCTGTCTGACCCAACGTTGTGAACTTCATAGATTTTTGTGTGTGTGTTTGTATGTGTAGCTTTTGGTTTCTGTGAGTACAAAGAGCCAGAGTCCACACTGAGAGCTCTCCGACTGCTTCATGAGCTGCAAGTGGGTGATAAGAAGTTACTTGTGAAGGTGGACGCAAAGACAAAAGCTCAGCTGGATACCTGGAAGGCCAGTCAGAGGAGACGAAATGGGGTAAACCAAAAAAATGTATACTTTCATTCAGCTTGGACACATTAATTAAAATAACGAGCGTTATTGAGCTCCAAATCAGCATGTTAGAATGATGTCTGAAGGATCATGTGACACTGAAGACTTGCGTAATGGCTGCTGATATCACAGGAATAAATTATATTTTAAAATATAATAAAACAGAAAACAGTTATTTTTTAAATTGAAATAATGTTTCACTGTATTACTGTCTTCATTGTATTTTTGATTAAATAAATGATGTGTTGATGAGTATAAGATACTTGCAGACATAAGAGAATTTCAAAAACATAAAGCTCCAAACAGTTGAACAGTAGTGTACTCTACATCAATATTAACATCTTTCATATGAAGGCTTCTTACCTGTTTCATTGGTTGAAAGAGCTTGTTGGTGCATGTCAGTCTCAGAGAACGTCCCAGTTTAAAATGAGTTTGTAAACCGTGATAATTTTCTGTCACATACAAATACAAATACATATTCCCTATACAGGCTCCTCAGACTGGAGAAGAGGCTAAAGATGAAGAGGAGGAAGAGGTTCTGGACGAGGAGACGAAGCGGCGTGATCAGATGGTGAAAGGTGCCATAGACAGTCTGATCCGGGAATACTCCAGCGAGCTCTCAGCCTCCTCACAGGATGCTGAAGCCCATCAACGCAAGAAACGTAAAGAGAAGAAGGAGGTATATTTATTCTCACCATGGTAACCATACTGACCTAGCAGCCCTGTCATAATGACTTAACTGAAATACTGCGACATTTTCCAGAAAGTTTTACTTAAAGAAATACTCTGTCATCATTTACTCACCCTCATGTAGTTTCAAACCCGTATTACTTATTTGCTTACTTTTTCAAAAGACAGTAAGATTGTCATATGACTTCGGAAGAGTAATATGGCATTGAAGTCAGTAAAGTCATAATTTTATGGTGTTTTGTTATGGTGTATTTTTTGTAGCTTGAAAGCTCCAGTCTCCATTTATTATAACTGTATTGAAAACATCAACTGATACATTACTGATACATTATAAATTCTAATTTTGTGTTCCACAGATGAAAGTCAGTTTTGAACAACATAAAAATGAATAAATGGTGATAGAATTTTTAATTTTTGATGTAACTGTTACTTTGTAAGAAGATCTTATTGCTCTTAAAGGTCATTTATTAAGATTTAATTTATCTGCTCACATGGTCTAATCAGTTTTACTATTTTTATTTTTTTCCCCCCAGGATGATATAAATGCCATGGAGCTGGAAGATGACAAGCGAGACCTGATTTCTAGAGAAATTAGCAAATTCAGAGACACACACAAGGTAACACACTACTTTCTTTTTTTCTCTCTCTCCTTTTCTTAGCCTAGTCTGTGGACTGAAGACGGCCACATCTAGAGTACTCTAAACTCACATTATTATAACTGAGAATACACCTCAGTAGAGTAAATTCACACAAATAAATCTGTAGGAATTTGAGATAGCCTGCCCATTTTAGACAAGCTGCATGAGGCAATTTTTAAATCCAAGAAACAACATTGTTCACGTTTATTATAAATAATGCCTCTTTTGTTGTGTTATTTCACCTAGAAGCATCCAAGCAAAAGATCTAACAAAACGAATGCTTAGAAATTTGTCAGAATACAACTTTAGAAGCTGTTCTCTTAAAGAATGATTATAGAAAAGAGATGGCTGAAGCCTCTTAGATTGTTTCTCTGAGTGGCAACAGTGGCAGCAGATGGGCAGGACCAGTTCAGGCTAGATTTACCACACAAGAAGTGCATGAACGAACTGTAAACCTCCCTCTAAAGCTAATCTGTTCATTAAACCCCACCATTACGGTAGAGGTCATATGGTGACTAAAGCAAGATGAATCTCAGAGCTTTGGAAAAAGTTGCTGGAATAGAGGATGTAAGTATGAGCCTCCTTTTCTATTCTTCATATCTTGGGCGCCCCCTTCTGGAGGATACACAAAGGTGCAACTGGCTCTGGGTCTCAGAAATGTGGCACTGAGGATGCCTAGTGTTATAAAGACCCACTGAAATATAACACACTTTGATGTATTGACCTCAGGAGACAAACTGTAATCCTGAGTTTGTGCGTTCAGCAGAAGTTGCTCAATAAACCATATTTTTGGTAGGTGTTATGTGGGCAGAGCTCAGTGAACCTTTGTGAGTCCTCTGTATAAAAGCGTGGTTTTGGTGAGAAATGCAGTACTGAATAACCACTGCAGTATTTTTCACTGCAGTCTGAGGGGGGCGCCCTTTCACAGCACGCAGCAAGCTGAAGATTCCTCAGGTAAGAAGTCATTTTTCTTTCTTGTCCCATTCCCTCTTTCTCTCTGTTTCTATCTATTGATTTAGTTTTTTTCTTTCTATTACATTACATTTGATACAATAATACAGTACAACTCTGATATGTTATCCAAATAGAATTTACATTTATCTGTGTATTTAAGACTGCCATATTATGAGGAATCAAATTTTCCTTGATCTGCTTGATTGTATGATGGAAACAGACTGATCAAAAAGGTCTCTAATCATTTAACAATGTAATGCCATCTTATTAAGACTTATTGAAGTAAAACTTAATTGAACCTGACTGCAAACTTATAACTTTAAGGGATAGAAGTCAAAATAGCCCTAACGGTCAGTGCAAGGGTAAAAAATGGGCATGGACAGACTAATTTAAATGTGTAAGTGGAAAAAATTAATAATAAAAGGTATTATCTATGACCTCCTCAAAATAAGAGATATAAAAAATAATAAAATAAAACCTACTGTCTCAACCAGTTTTCATTGTTTATTGAGAGGTAAGTTCACTAAAAATATACTTTGCATATTAATTTTTTGGCTCACTAAATTTCAGCGTCAGTCCAACATCTTTTCAATCCCACTTTTTTTGTGCACATCTTTTGGTCACGCTCCTCATTTCTCTCAGTTTTTTCTTGCATTTCCTCTCTTTTGTCAGCGTTCACCATTCGGAGCAGAGAGTTCTTGTACTCAGCAATCATTCAGTAAAGCAGACAATATCTTTTCTATTGCCATAGCTATTTGAAACCTCTGTCTCTGCATGGTCAGCGTCTGTATTTATATTTGTTTGTATTTGTTGGGTGACTGAGGCCTGAGGGACAACAGAAGACGACACTTGGGTGAGATTCCACCTCTCTGATTTCATTCATTTTGCCAAAGTGAATGTATTTGGATGATACAGTGTATTACGGATCTCTGCAAAACCGATTTAAAAATAAATCAGTGATTGGAAATAATGAACATCGTTTTAAAATCTGATGTTGAATTATGAGAGAAATACACAGAGTTAGTTTGGAGTAAGGATGTACAAGTTCGATACTAACATAAAGAAGTGTAGTATCAGTCAGTTTGGTTCCCGAGGACTGTCTGACTGACAGGTTCGTATTTCTGAGTCTGAACGGTCACGTCTTGATCAAAATGGCCTTGAAGAGGTATTCATGTAAAGGGTCAGTTTGTCTTAAAGGAATGGACAAAGAATACCTTTGAAGTGTAAATGCAGCCAAATAGATCTGTTGCTGTGCATTGTGTTGTTATTATTAATAAAACACTGCTGTTTGCTACTTTCCTTTTTAAGTTTTGTTTATTTATAGTCATATTTTTACTGTCCAAATGAAGATTATATATATATATATATATATATATATATATATATATATATATATAAACTGCTGTCAAATCAATTACTTGTGATTAATCGCATCTATAATAAGTTTTACACAATATATTTCTTCCTTATATACATTGTGTGTGTATATTTATATATACATATACACAGTACACACATAATGTGTTAACACAAACTTTTATTTTAAACGTGATTAATCATGGTTAATCGATTTGACAGCATATACATATATACACATACTATTTTTTTGGAAGAACGCATTAACACAATCTCACCAACCCCAAACTTTTGAACATAGTGAATTTATAAAGCATATTATTTTTTGCTGTTGCAATGAAATTGATATTCTACTCATATTGGTACAGACTACAGAATTTTTATTTATTTATTTTATTTTTTTTTGTATCACAGCAACCCTGGTAGGGAGTATGTTCAAGTATATTTGTATGTATGTGAACTGACCCACCCTACCTCTTTTAAAGGCCTGGCAATGAAACCATCTCTGAACACAAAGAAATGTCTACCACAGACAAATGTGTGGTCTCAAGTCATTCATATAGAAAGCCTCTTTAGTGCAGTGTGGCCTCTTTATCCTATCATGAAAATTATTACTTGCTTTATTTTAAATATTTCAGATGTTTTTTCATGGTTTCTCCAAAATCATGTGTAGAAGGATGAAACTTTATGTGGGAGAGGAATACTGTGTGTGCATCTGTTTGAGTGTAAGTGTTGAAATCATGAGATTTTCATCATACTGAGACACTGGCTTCATTATTTAAACCTCTTTCAGTTTCCAGGGAGATACTGGAACTTTGCCCTTGTTCTATATGTGTGTTCTCACACTTACATGAACTAATATCTCTCTTTCCCCACCGGAACCCTGCAGAAACTAGAGGAGGAGAAGGAGAGAGAACGGCAGCAGATTGAGAAAGAGAGGAGAGAAAGAGACAAAGAGAGAGAGCGAGAGAAAGAGCGACGTGATCGGGAGAGAGAGAAGGAGCGGGAGAGAGAGAGACAGAAGGAGAGAGAGAAGGAGCGAGAGAGAGAGCGAGATCGTGAACGAACGAAGGAGAAAGAGCGGGAGAAAGAGAGAAGTCGTGATCGCAGTAAAGACAGAAGCAGATCAAGGTGTGTACGACTATAGAATCTGTACAAACATCTGTATTTTTTACCTGACCAAAAACTTTGACCAAAATATTGCATAATAAAGATGTGCAAACTACCACAATGTGCAAGATTTTATTTATTCATTTATTTATTTTTAAATTATTTCCTGTTTCACTTGAAAATAATTCACATTAACTAATAAATTCATAGCAAAAACCATTCTATGTTATTTTAAAAGACGTCATGGAATCAGAATTAGTTTGTAGCTTTTAGTGCATGTCTGTCCATATCAAAGAAGTTGACTACTTGCTACTGTAGTTTAGAAATGATTAAAAGAAATACGACAATTTTAAAAGTAACAAGTAACTAAAACCATGAGCGAAAAGAGTGAATAAAACAAAAAAAAAAGTCCATCACAAAATATTAATATCATGTATTTTACATAAAATAAATAAAAAGGTTATAAAATAAAGAAAAAAGGTGTTAGATAAAGCTAATATTTGTAATGTTTCATTTCATGGGGTTTAGTCTTCTAAAGTAGAATATTTAGAGATTTCTGGAACCATGTAAAAGGTTCAGCTAGTATCTTTGTCTCTATATTCTTTGTAAGTGTTGTTTATCTTCTGTAAGTAGTGTAATTACTAGTTTCTAATGTACAGAATAAATGTTGTGTGTGGGTGCATTGTGTTTTGAAGGGAGAAGAGTCGAGAAGAGAAGAAAAGAGAGCGTGAGGAAGATGAGGAGGAGGCGTATGAACGACGGAAACTGGAGAGGAAGCTACGTGAAAAAGAAGCAGCCTATCAGGAGGTTTGGAATCAAAAATGTACCATTTTAGATGATTATAATGGAACATCATGGATTTCCTTGCTCTTTGCACTTTAAAAATTTGATCTACTCTAAATGGTCATGTTAAACCAATGTATGAGGTTTTGGTCCATAAAAGTGCAGAAAGGCTGGTGAGAAAATTTGTGCCGTTCTAGAGCACCGCTTCTGTCTCTGGAGCTCTGTAGTGTCCTGCTTCTAAATCATCTGCCCTCTTTTATTCTCAAATGCAGGACAAACAGATCTGTGCTTGTAACCAAACACAGTAAGATAATGTGATGTTTGTCTTTTACAGCGCCTGAAAAACTGGGAGATCAGAGAGAGGAAAAAAGCAAGGGATTACAGTAAAGAAACAGAGAGAGAAGAGGAAAGACACAGAGAGATGGTAAGAATAAATGTATAAAAACTATTACCTATCAGAGTTTATTTATACACATGATGATAGAGGTAGAAACTTTTTTTTTGCTATGTATTTTTGCAGAAATGGTTTATAAAATTTATTTTCTCCTCAGTTGGACGAACCATAATTTCAAGCAATCATCCATTGTAGCCGAATAGATTTAAACTGTTTAATGCAAGAAGTAATATGATTATAAATGTCTTTACTGTCACTTTTGATCAATTTAATGCATTCTTGCTGAATAAAAATATTAATTTCTTTTAAAAAAAAAAAATTCTGTACCCAAACCTTTGAACGGTAGTTTACATATATTTTTACTAAAACATTTTTGCCATCTTTTTGTCTGATCTTTTTTGTTATATTTTTGAGTCATAGCACAAGGAAGGAAATTAGTCTAATGACACACTCTGTAGGAAACTTAATGGCCACAAAATCATCAATATACGTCTGTCCCTAATTAGTTCCAAGAGAAAATTATTCAAATAAAACACTTTTTTCCTGCAGACTAAAGAAGCCAAGCGCCTGAAAGAGTTCCTGGAGGATTATGATGATGACAGAGATGATCCCAAATACTACAGGTACAAACCCAATGAAATTATGCAACTACTTAAATGTCAAGGTAGTTGAATAACAGTAATGCAGTATTTACTCTGCAAGATTTTGAAAAAAGTCTCAAAATATAAATAATTTTAATTTATCATTTTACAGTAGGTGACCATAGTCAAACCCATATATTCTGTTTTGTTCAAATACATTATCTCGCCCGTCTATAATTCTTGTCTTGCTCTCTTTTTGTCTCTTTCAGGGGCAGTGCATTGCAGAAGCGATTGAGAGATAGAGAGAAAGAGCTGGAATTAGATGAGAGGGACAGAAAAAGAGAGAAAGATGAGTTGGAGGAGATCAGACAGAGACTCCTAGCAGAAGGACACCCAGACCCTGATGCTGAACTTCAGAGGGTGCGTATGTGTGTGCATTTTTATGTCTGCATTCGTCTGTGTCTGTGCGTCTAACTTTGTTTTTTGCCTTAAAGATAGAGCAGGAGGCTGAGAAACAGCAGCAGCCTCCTGTAAAGCAAGAGCAGAGCGAGGAGGTGCTGCACATCTCCCATGAGCACCAGAGAAAGGAAGGCGCAGAGCAGGAGGCGTACTCCTCAGACAATAACATCACAGACCGAGAGGAAGGCGAAGAGGAGGACGATGATGACCGAGAGGTCAAGCCATGCTTGAAGCCCACACTCAGACCTGTTCCAACGGCGCCCTCTGTCTCTTCAGCCAGTGGCAATGCCACGCCCCTCACACCTGGCAGCGAATCACCACACGCTGTCACGTTGCATGAGAACCCTTCACATGAGGCCCCGCCCACAGAAGAGCTCAGGCCTAAAATAGGCCTCAGTCTCAAACTAGGTCTGTGTGTTACTTGAACGATTTTTAGCTCTTTCTGTACAAAAACATTGGAGCTGATGTGCAACAAATTCTGATTTAGTGAGACATTTCTTATATAGGAATAGGAATATCGGAATTTTATACTTTATTGTTATGATTGAGCTTGATCCCCTAACCCTTGTTTTAAACATCAAACCCTCGATAGTAGTTACTTCAGCCTGAACCACTGAACAACTCGATTCTCAATTTTTTTTTTTTAATTTAATTTAATTTTTTTTTTTTTTTTAGATAATTTCATCCTTAAATTTGGCATAATTCTATCTATCTATCTATCTATTTTTATTTAGTCTGTCTATTTTTATTTACACCACCGTTCAAAGGTTTGGTGTCTTTTTTTTTTTTTTTAAGAAATTAGTACAGCAAGAATGCATTGTTGATCGAAATTGACAGTAAAATCATTTATAATGTTATAAATGGTTTCTATTTCAAATAAATTCTGTTCTTATGAACTGTCTTTATCAAAAAATCCTGAAAAAAAAATCACATTTTAAAATAGAATACAGTTGAAATTGTAATGATATTTCACAATATTTTTGTTTTGATCAAATAAATACAGACTTGGTGAGTAGGGCTGCACGATATATCACATGAGCTAGTCATGCGCATCTCGTCAGTAAAGCCGGTTCTGTGATTAGTAATAAATCTCCATCACCTGTTTTCAGATGGAGCGGCATTTAATACACAGACCCATAGTTCACTGACAAGCTACGCAATTCGCACTCATAATCGCAGATGAATCGCATGCGATAGTGAACGTGATATTGCGTAGCTTGTCTGTGTATTAAATGCCGCTCCATCTGAAAACAGGTGATGGAGATTTATTACTAATCACAGAACCGGCTTTACTGACGAGATGCGCATGACTATCGCATGCGATATATCGTGCAGCCCTATTGGTGAGCATAGGAGACTTTCTTTTAAAAACAAAACAAAACAAAACAAAAATCTTACTGACTCCAAATTTTGAATGGTTGTGTACATTGATAAGATATTCAGTATTCATAATTTTTTTCAGAACGTTTTTCTTGTCCTTTGCATCCAATGGTTTCAAACTGCTTTTTGTCTCTCAGGTGCTGCAGGCAGTCCTAAATTGCCCCAGGCAGGAAGACGAAAGGCTCTTGCTGCAGTGGACAGCGTCTTTAATAAGTTTGATGAGGAGGAGGCGGAGGAAGCACCCAAAAAGAGGAAGCTGGTACCTCTCGACTACAGTGAGGATGAGAGGGGAGGCCTTAGCCTAGATGGAGCAGAGGTCACAGAGTCACGGCCTGGTGTAAACACAGAAGAGAAACGAAAACATATCAAGAGTCTGATTGAGAAAATTCCCACAGTCAAACAAGAGCTGTTTAATTATCCGCTGGACTGGAACATGGTGGACACGGTGAGAGAAAAGCTATTAGACAAGCTATTAGTGTGACTGCTTTAAATGGCTATTTATTTGTATATTGTGGGTTGTAATTGCTCATCATAGATATTGAACAGTTTATATAGATGCATGTGCATGTAATGCATTGATGACTCTTGCCCACACAGACATTGATGGACAGGAGGATCCGCCCCTGGATCAATAAGAAAATCATAGAATACATTGGTGAAGAGGAAGCCACACTAGTTGACTTCGTCTGTTCAAAGGTGTGTTTGTGTCTGTATCTTAGTGGGAATATTGTCTGTTTTCCATTCTCTGTATTAATGTGTTTTGTCTTGTTGCAGGTCATGGCTCACAGCATGCCAGAGGGAATTCTGGATGATGTTGCCATGGTAAATAGCACATTTAAAAGTGGTTTGATATTTGCACATACTCCTAATAAATAATATTGGGTGAATCTCACAAAACCTGTCATGTCAGTATCATATCTCATTCTTTAATATTTCTTTTCATAAAAATTAAGCACATTTCTCATTACCAAAGTAGTTTTGACAATAAGCATTTTGTAGAAACACAGTAACATTTTTTTCTTTTCATTTTGAGGTGAATTATGACCTGGATTTTGTTCATGTTTTTGTTAGATTCACCCCTTTACTGTGTGGATAATCATGGGTGTGTTTCCTACAGGTACTGGATGAGGAAGCAGAAGTGTTTATAGTGAAAATGTGGAGGCTTCTGATCTATGAAACAGAGGCCAAGAAAATCGGCCTGGTGAAATAACATGAACTGAGAGTGATAGAAACAAGCAGGAGAGAGGATGAAGTGAATCTGACTTCACTCTCCTGCTTTTAGAGCCTTTAAATTAAAGTATGGTGGATGAACACCACAGACTGATGCACTTCAACTCTTCCTATATACTCCAGAGGATTAACTGCACAGCTACTGGTGTGAATGAGTGTGTGAATGTGTGTGCATGTGAACACTGATATGTGTGTGTGTGTGTGTGTGTGTGTGTAATAGGCATGTGCCAGTTGGTCTGACTGCATTGCTAAAACCGTGTAAAAGTCGAAAGCTTCTTTCATGCCCAGATTAAATGGGGAGTCTAGTTTGGCTGGCTGTTTTCCATTTGACTTAGTTGTAGGTTTTATTTAATTATTTTCAGTTTCCAATTTTTAGCACAACCAATTTAAATCAGCTTACATTTTTTTCCTTTTATTATTTGAGTGAACTCAGTTGGATTTTACTGTCTACCTGCCTCATTACAGGAAAGTACGATGATTTCTTTTGTGCTGTATTATTATACAAACAAACAATGTTTGAATAAGGATTAAATATTTCACTGTAAACAAGCTGAATGAAGCCATACCTGTGGAGATATGGGATTTTCTCCAAGTTTGTCTGGTTTTGCGGCAGTGGTTTTGAATGTGGTGTATTTTGCACATACCAGCCCATCTGAAGGTTTGTTTCCATGGTGATTGATTTGACTTTGAAATATTAAAATGTCTGATTTTCTAAACTAGAACCACTTCTGTTGCTACTTTCATCTTTTTTGCTTTTATAATTCTCAGATTGAAATCATTGCTGACCACAGGAGTCACCCAAAACAAGTAACATCATGTAATGTATTTTTATGACTTGATGGTTAATGCTTAACAAATCAGTGCTTCAATGAATTGGGGAGACTAGGGCAAGTTGTCACAGGGTAACTAGATTGAGTCGAAGGTTCAGATACTAAAAAAGTACTTTTTCTCTAATTTTGTTCTCTGGACAAAGAAATATTCATAAATGTCATGTTTGTTTATACAATTTACAAATTAATTAACATATATATATATATATATATTTTTTTTTTTGCCCAGCAGAAACGGTACATTTTCTTTTTAATCTTGCAGTTCCATTAATTGTTTTGTCCTTCATATTTTTTAGTTTAAATTTTAAATAAAATACATTAAACAGCAGCTATATAATAGCAGGTTCCCACTGTGACAAATGAATATTCAGCGTGTCAGTATAAGTTCCCTAGGTAATGATGGAAATGTTCGGTTGTCAGTCAGTTGTTTAAAAAAATCTATTAAAAACATCTTTCTTTGTTGTCTATATTGCAATTTAGTGAAATTTCTAAGGGTGGCGCAATTACTCAGGGATGCCGGTGAGCGCCTCTCCCCGACTAACTGAGAACTAAATGTTGAGTGACTAATGCTAATTCAGAAACGTTCTATTCAGTGTTTTTATTTAGAACATACGTTCTTCCTGTGAAAAAGGCCTGTGATGTATGAATCAACTTGGACTTTATGGAAATATCCAGTATCTTGTGGCCTGTGCAAGGAACAGGTGAGTGAACAACTGTCTTTTGTGATTTTACTGGTGTAATAAACTGTTTAACTCGGAGTTTCACAACAATTGCCTGTGAAAAGAGAAAAAAAGATTTTACGTCTATGTTTTTACCACAGTTGTCAAGCTGTAATCACGTCAAGATAGAGCCCATATATTTTCATCTGTTTATAACCGATGTTTTGGTTACTTCACCATTGACGGAAAATTACAATTTGCGTTGCGCGAGAAAAACCTTTAAAAAGTATCAATAAGAATAACAGAATTGAGCCCGAAACGATATATATCAATCGTTAGAAAATGTCAACCCCTCCCCCTTCTTAAAATTCGCTCTATATTCGCTACTATTGGTCTTTTGTAAGTTGGGCAAAAGAGCTGTTAAAAGCAGGTTGAAATGGCAGGAAACACCAGGCGAGATATATTAATAAAGGATTGGGGGTTACAGAGGGAGTGAGAGAGAGAGAAAGAGAGAGAGGTGCACAGGGAGGAGGGGGGAGACCTGTTACTGCTGTGCCAACTGCGCGCTTTCACTGCGCAAAAGCGCACAGAAATGTTATCTGCTTGAATCAAGATAGCATTCTCTTGATTCTTTTTCTTATCAAAGCTTTTTTTTTTTTCTCAAGACAAAATGTATTAATTTTACTCTCTTAGCATGTCTTTAGTATTTACGAAGTTAATCAGCACCCTCTTTTGACATAAGAGGACCCTGCGTCTCCATGCGCCTTTTCTTACAACTCACCGTTCCTAACATTTAACGCCATTTAAATGTTTAGAGACTAGGGCTGCGAGGATGTGGACGCTACCGAGGACCCGGTTGGCGTACTGTAACGGCTCGTCGAGCAGCGACGAGAAAGAAATCGCCGTAAACATCGGAGGTGTGCGGCTGGTGCTGTGCGGAGACATTCTGAACCGCTATCCGGAGAGCAGGCTCGCCGAACTAGTGAACTGCTCAACTCGGAGTTTTGATGTCATTTCCTCGCTGTGCGATGACTACGACCCTGGAAAACGAGAATTCTACTTCGACAGAGATCCCGACTCGTTTAAATGCATCGTGGAAGTGTACTACTTTGGAGAGATCCATATGAAGCGCGGAATCTGCCCTATTTGTTTCATCAAAGAGATGGAGTTTTGGAAGATCGACTTGAGCTACTTGGACGAATGCTGCAAGAGTAACTTGACTGAGAAGGAGGAAGAGTTGGCAGAGATTGCAGACAAGGTGAAACTGATCCTGGATGATTTGGACTGTGACCCTAACGTGAGCCGCACTGAAAGGTGGCAGAAGTTCCTCTGGAAGGTCATGGAGAAACCAGAGTCCTCGCTCCCCGCACGCGTAATTGCCATCGTGTCCTTCCTGTTTATTCTAGTGTCATCTCTGGTGATGTGTCTCGGGACCATACCGGACCTCCAGGTGGAGGATTCCGAGGGGAACCGCGTTGAGCACCCGACCCTGGATGCCATCGAGACGGCGTGCATCGGCTGGTTTACGGTAGAGTACGTGCTGCGCTTCGCATCGTCCCCAAACAAGGTGCGCTTCGCGCTCTCCTTCATGAACATGATAGACTTCTTGGCCATCCTGCCATTCTACGTGGTGCTGGTTCTCACGTACCTCGGCACGGCCATGATGGAGCTGGTCAACGTGCAGCAGGCGGTGCAGGCGCTCCGCATCATGCGCATTGCGCGGATCTTCAAGCTGGCGCGCCATTCTTCTGGCCTGCAGACGCTCACGTACGCGCTCAAACGGAGCTTCAAGGAGCTGGGGCTGCTCCTCATGTACATGGGAGTGGGCATCTTCGTGTTCTCCGCGCTGGGGTACACCATGGAGCAGAGCCACCCGGAGACGCTGTTCAGAAGCATCCCGCAGTCCTTCTGGTGGGCCATCATCACCATGACCACCGTCGGCTATGGGGACATCTACCCAAAAACTACCCTAGGCCGGTGCAACGCGGCCATCAGCTTTCTGTGCGGGGTGATCGCCATAGCGCTGCCTATCCACCCCATCATCAACAATTTCGTCATCTATTACAACAAGCAGAAGGTGCTAGAAACCGCCGCCAAGCACGAGCTGGAACTCATGGAGCTGCGCGCGCTCGAGCTCGACGTGAGAAGCTCCTCGCGCAGGTCTGACGCGCCCGGGAACGCGTGGGAAGGTGCCTTGCGCGCGTCGCGTAGCGATACATTCATCCCGCTCCTTTCGGGAGCGCACAGAACTGAGAGGGAGCCCGTGAAGAAGAAAAGCCTGACCTAGGCCAAAAGTGAAAGAAACTTGCAAAGCACTTTACGTTTCACGAGAGCTTGCGTTGTTTTGGTCATTGTGCGCTATAAACTGCTGTGCTGCAGTGTGACCGTCAAGCTGCTTGTGGTGTTTTCACTGGACATCAAAAGTCAGTTCCTCTTCAGAAGTGTTATTTTGTCTTTATTAAATAAAGTGCATGTCAAACTTCACGCGTATGTGTTTTAGATAACCAGAATATTTACATCAACATAATCAGAATCATACTAAACATACACACGTACAATGAGAAACAAGTGTGAAATCAGTATCATACATGATCACCACCCTCCTGAGGTGACTGTAGAAGTTGTAAGTGTAAAAATATGAAGGATTTACAGGACACAAACCAAATTTGCGGTAAGAAAGTATAGTTTCACATTTAAATATATATATATATATATATATATATATATATATATATATATATATATATATATATATATATAATATATATATATATATATATATATATTATTTTAGATTATATTAATGGATGGTAAATGATTAAATTGATATTATGAATTGGCGTCGAGTCAAAATTGTGATGAGGGTAGCATAAAAATTCATAAGCAAAATTCAATTTTTATACATGTGTAGGCCGTTCGTCCATTTATTCGTTCATTCATTTCTTAGTATTAGTGTTACCACTCTTCCCAGTGGGTTAGATTTTAAGAACATCACTCTTTGAATTTGACAGTAATTTATATATATATATATATATATATATATATAAATTAATTTATTATTTTCCTCAAATGCAGATTTTAAATTTTAAAGGAAGCAACTGTCTGATGACAAACTCCAACCGTCTGTCTATTTTTATAATACTGGTGTTTTTTTTTTTCATTCTCAGTATTATAAGGACTTACAAGCATGTAGACATGAGAGAGATATTCTCAGACATTCTTTTCTGGAAGGAAGAGTGTGCAACTCAGGTTTTGGCGGAGCTACAGGTGAGTCTTGCCTTTTAAGCAATGAATCTTCAAATTAAATAATTTACACAGTCCTCAACTTTCTCGTTCTCTCTCTTCCTCTCTATATCTGTCTCCTAACCTCTGCACAGTGATCATATTTCAAGTGGTCAGTGCTATATACAGTTGTAAATGGGGTCCAAAACAAATTGTGATTACTTGCGGCACATTTGGAGGTACTCAGAAATGCATGTAACCACATTGCATTTATAGTGTAAAATAACAGTATTTGTCCTTGCATTATAGTGTTGTTCACAAGTGCACTATTTGCTCAGGTTTGCTTAAAAGCACACTGCTCCCATGCAAGCGGTCAGCGCAACAGGTGTTTGAGTGAGCTGAGATTCGGAAATGTCGCTTTTTCACCATTTTGCTTTACATCTTGAGAGAGTTTTCTCTCATCCTTATGTTGCCGTTTCCTGATGTCCAATTCCTGACTCAACATTCCAGCACAGAGATAAAAACAAATGAGTCACAGAATCCACCCAAACATGCCGGAATTCAGCAAAGAGCCACTGGAGGCTAAGAATAGGACCCCCAGCATGATGTGGGCTGGTGTCAGTCATGAGAACCGATACTGAGCGTTTATGGAGGGAATGTGGGTCTAGTTGTTATATAGAGAAGCATTTGAGCATGTCTGCACTGCAGGGGGTTCTCACATACACCCTCGAAACGCTCCGACAAGATGGCTGCCCTGGCACCTACAAGCATGACGAGATAGTTGACATGGTTTAGATTCGCAGCGTGAGGAGTATGGGTGTGCTTCTGTGTGGGTTTGTGCGAATAGTTGAAAGGCTTCTTTTGGGGTGTACATTTATTTTGTTCTCTGCAATGTGTACTTCTTTTGTATAACAGTTTTAGTGTTTCTGAAAGTTTATATTGAATGTTGTACATGTACAGGTTTGAAGCTTTGATTCTTGCACAGTGAGTTAAGCCCACCTGTGCTGTCCTCCAATCAGCTCTCTTGGGCCCCCATCACCATCACTATGGTTAGAGAACATCTATGCCAATTAACAGGATCTAAACAAAGCTCAGCCATAAAGATGCCACCAAATTTTGTTTCCATCTGAAACTGTTGTGTGTGATGTTCTGATTGAGAATACCTAAGTCTGTTCCATAAACACTGATCATTTATGCAGGATTCACATGGCTATAGGAAACCCAGGAATATCAGAATATCGAAAAACCTAAAAATGTTTTATTGAAATTTATAGAAACCATTAGCTGTAGATAAAAGGTGTAAGGTGTATTCTCAGAAAATTACAAGTGGCAATATCAAATAAGTGTATAAATTTAACGATGACTGATTTAGTAATTTGTAATCTGACAGCCATAAACAGGGTTACCCTAGCTGTTGACCAGTACTTTTTTTTTTAATTTTTTTTTTATAACTTTTCCTATAAATACTTATCTGTCTGTCTGTCTGTCCCTCTAACACTAACACTCTCTATACTATTTCTATTCTATCTTGTTTTCTTTTATTTATAAAAAAACTTGACCATCTAACACTAGCACTATCAATTTTATTTATTATAAAAAATAGCTTGACACTAACATTCTGTATTCTCTTTCTACTCCATCTGCTTGTTTTCTTTTTATTATAAAAAATTATAATAATAACTTGACCCTTTAACACTAGCTCTCTCTATTTTGTCTATTCTATCTACTTTTTTTTCTTTTTATTTATTTATTAAAAAAAAAAAAACTTGCTATGTGTGCTGCATTAGGCTAACCAGGACTTGTCACAACACTTAGTTGTTGTTGTTGTTTTGTTTTGTTTTTGGTTTAATGGCTTCTTTTGTCTTTACTTGTAAGTCACTTTGGATAAAAGCATCTGATAAATGAATAAATGTAAATATATGATATTATGGCAATTTTCTGAGAATACACCTTTCATCTTTTTAATACCTATATCATTTATAATATGACACATCATCTTATTTTTCTTACCCCATTGGCAATTTTTTTAAATTTGTCCTTAAACTAATGTTTATGCTTAATCTAATGTTTATACTTAATCAAATGTTTATACTTTAAAAAAAAAATGGTCAGTGGCGAAAGAAAAATATGGTAACACTTTACAGTACTGGTGCACTAATAAGCATTAATTCATTCTTAACTAATGCGCAAATAATCATGAGTTACTGTATGACTCATGAAGAAATAAACCATTACTACATCAGCAACTAATAAAAAGTCTATCTGATTAATAGATTAAGTAATATATGAATTTCCATGAATTAAATGTCATCATGTATTAATTCCTTAACAATATATAGTTTGAACTAATATTGTAAATAAATGTGTTAATTACCACAACGGGTCAAAGCTATGCATTTCAGCGTCCAGTTGTCTGCTTTAATTATCATTAGGTAAAGATTTACATAGATATCATGTTATGACTTTACTTGTTAAGGCACATGACTATTAACTAATTATTAAGTAATAAGTCGTTATGGTTAGGGGTTTTGATATCCCCACCAAAGTTTGAGGTCTGTGGGACTGTTTGGACAGTTGCACAGTGAATGTAATGTCAGACAAAATGTTTGAAGGATGGGTAAGTTGGGCTGCACACATTAGCGCACCAGAATCGAAACTACTGGACATGATAGAGCATTGCAAATACATTTGTCCTTCATACAGGAAGTAAAGCAAGCACTTGGAGTGAGTCAGAAATAGAAATGGGCATCAGTTTACTGTCTAGGATTTATTGTGTCATGTAGCATCGTGCCGAATTTAGTATAGAGAGTGTCACCGATTATAATGGGTTTTATTGTCATTTTTTTTGTTTTGTGCCGCTTGCGTCTGATGTAGAGTGCCTGGCCGCATGTTCTCAGTGTCCCGCATTTGAATTTTAGAACTCAAAATTCAAGCAGACATATTCCTATGCTATGAACAACAAGACACACCTTGCGAAAATTTACCATTGTTTAGAAGTGTAGCTTTTTGGTGTATTAATTACCATTTGTATAACCACAGTTTTACTATAAATACCACGATTAGTGTAGTATGGTTAATTTCTGGTTACCATGGTTGAACTGTAGTAACCATTAACCATTTTTTTTTTTTTTTTTTTTTTTTTTTGAAGTTGTAGTAAAATCTTGGTTCATTTTCGTAAGGGACTAGATGCCATTTCATCACAGTGGAATCCCAGTTGGAGATGGCTGGAGACTGAAATCCATGTCTCATTGTGGATGTCAAAACTAAAATGACATATTACTTAACAATGAGGCTTCTCGGCCTTTTGGCTCAGATCAAGTGTAGTATCTGTTCTTATCAGTTTAATATCTGATACGTCCCCTACCCGGGGACTGCATATTAAATTGATTTTTGTTTTTAGGGGAAGTCGTGGCCTAATGGTTAGAGAGTCGGCCTCGTACCCTAAAGGTTGCAGGTTCGAGTCTCGCACCGGCAGGAATTGTAGGTGGGGGGAGTGAGTGTACAGTGCTCTCTCCACCCTCAATACCACGACTGAGGTGCCCTTGAGCAAGGCACCGAACCCCCAACTGCTCCCCGGGCGCCGCAGCATAAAAATGGCTGCCCACTGCTCCGGGTGTGTGTTCACGGTGTGTGTGTGTTCACTGCTGTGTGTGTGCACTTTGGATGGGTTAATTGCAGAGCACAAATTCCGAGTATGGGTCACCATACTTGGCCACATGTCACTTCACTTCACTTCACTTCACTTCACTAATAGTCATGTGCCTCAACAAGTAAAGTCATAACATAATGATATCTTTGTAAATTAATTAGAGCAGACAACTGAAAGTTGGAATGCATGGCTTTGACACGTTTTGGTAATTAACACTTTAATTTACAATATTAGTTAAAACTATGTTGTTAAGGAATTAATACATGATGACTCATTTAATTATTGGCAGTTCATATATTAGTTAATCTATTAATCAGACTTTTTATTAGTTGCTGATGTAGTAATCATTAATGAATGGTTTATTTCTTCATGAGTCATACATTAACTCATGATTATCTGTGCATTAGTAATGCTTTTATTAGTGCACCCGTATTGTAAAGTGTTACCAAATTCAAGATTTAAAGACATTTTAAACCATTTTGCTTCTCAGGTTTTACAGTGTATGTGTGCATTACAGTGCAGTTAAGAGAATGAGTGAGATTCTGTCTACAATGTGAACATATTTGCAAGTATGCATATGGCTGAAGTTTTGTACATGTGAGTGCATATACATTGCATGTCTCACATATGCATTGGACCGTGAGATTGAGTGGCCTTTCTTGTGCTGTAATCCCTGCAGACAGGAGAGCATTCACACTTCATCCTCATTGTGAGAGTGACTGCATGCTTTATTGCTCAAGATTACACTTTCCAGTTAGTACTAACATGATTAGCTGTTCCACTCGCTGAAATGGTTTGAGAGAGTGCTTGCGTGTTCACAGCTTAGTATATTTTCACCAGAAAGTTTTACTCATGCACACAGGTTAGAAACAAGAACTGTATTTGTGAGAGGCAAAAAAAAAAATAAAGACAGTTGCTACTGTAGAGTTACTCTACAGGTCGATGACAGCAATGACCTGAGCTGTTTTGGAACCTAAGCAATGCATGGCAATTTAAAGGCATTTTTTAATTAAATTTTTATAATTTTTAATATTTTGTAACTTTTGCTCATGAAATATTAGTATTGGTACTTTTAGTCATGTTACTTGAACTTCAGCTCAATTTTGTTCACTCACAGCAGAGAATAAGTGTTTTTGACAAAGGCTGAAAGAGAATAATGCACTGCTAAAAGTGGTGTTCCCTTGCTGATAGAATCTGAACCATTTTTTCACTCATTTATCTATGCAATTTATTCATTCCATCCATTCCGTTATCCTCCGGGTGCGTAACTGCCGTTATGTGACTCAAGTGTTTGTTGACATTTAAACATCCAATTCTGTGTACTCTCAAGCACTTAATGGCATTTAATGATTTGCTAAAAATAAAATTGTTTTGGAATTATGCTGGATAAAGAGAAAAACATTCCAGTATAAATGGATATGTCTAATAAGAACTGATTCTCAGAATTCTGCTGTTGCTAAGAAAGTTCAATGGGTCTTAGGTGAAATCATTCATCCATCCGTTCTTCTTAAGTTTTACTCAACGTCTTCAGTCTCATGAAAGGAAAATCACAAATGAGATCTCTTGCATCTTTAGACAGCAATCTGATGTGAAAGGTTTGTGTGACCAGACTTTGGTTCAGCAACATTCAGCTTGTTCTTGCAGCAAAGGTGACATTAGGAGCACAGCTGGGTGTTTTGTGATTTAGAGCTTGGCTGAATGTGTGTGTTATAGTGCAAAATTTAGGAGACTGTCTGATTGTTAGTGATCATTTGTAAGCACTGATCATGTTCTGCCAGCAGCCGCTAGCTCACGCCTACAGTTCTGCTGCTCGTTAGGGTTCTAACAGCAAAAATAATTAGTCCAACACTCTGGCAATTCTAGTCGGAGATAATTACTCAAACACGGTACAGTCCTTCACACAGACAGAACAACTTGACCTTTTACTTCAAAGAGCGCCAGAGAGAAAACGAGTAATGATTGTCTTTTATGAGACAGAAAAAAACTGCCTTTTCACATTGTGCTCCTAACCACCTTGCCCATTAAGGAAATGATTATATGAACAGAGGAAAAGCTGGATGGATGAAACCTTTTTGAATGATTCCTGTTCACCTATGTTGTGTATATAGTATTTCTGCTGTGTTTCAGATTTGTGCCCTGGAGAGAGGGCAAAAGGTACTCCACAGGGGCATTATGGGTATCATCATTATAAACTTCCTCAGCATTATGTCTATCTGTATGGAGGATGTGTGTGGGGTCAGCTATTGCCATTGTTGTTGTGATCAAATTGTGCCCACAAGGATAGTACAACCTGTAATTACCTACATGGCTGGGAACAGCTAATGGTCCCTATCAGCAAAAATAGCTTTAACAAAGCATATTTAAAAATGCCTTATATGGAGAGTTCACCCAAAAAAGAAATTCTGTCATCCACATCATTTACTCACCCTCATATCTTATAGAATGTATTTTTTCCTTCTGTACAGCACAAAAGGAAAAGGGGTAACACTTTAGAATACTGTTTCTTATTTACTGCATAACTAATAAGGAATTATTGAAGAACTAACAGGTAATTATTCATTAACACTTAACTCACTACTGTGAACTACTAAGGAAGATGTGTTAACTAATCAGTATGTAATACAATTTTATGATTGTGTTAAGTAACAGTTAGCTAATCAATAACTAATGTATTCTGTCATACCTCCTGAAGAACTACTATTAATTATCTACTAGTTAAGGTTCAAGAAAAGTAACTATGAAATAACTACTACTGAACAGTCATACGCAAATAGTCACAATAATAATCAGGTTGTGGCCCACAAATCAAGTACTTGAGTAAAAGTACAGATACCCCAATAAAATAATACTCCAGTAAAAATTATAAATAGGCCTATTCATTTTCAAAATTACTTGAGTAAAAGAACAAGTACAAAGTACTACTACAGTAGCAACTTTGTAACAGTCCACTACTACTATTATTAGCCTATAATGGAAATGAAATATACATTTTGTTTGCTGCACACCCAAAAGGACTCATTACGATAATTGTACATAAGTTTTTGCCTGTATGGTAAATAATTGCTTTGTGTGCATGTTCTGTAGGAAATCTGCTTCGGAAAAGAACTCCAGCTCCACTGTCTTGCCATAACTATCCAACTTACTACAGATACACTCTGTAAAATGGTGGCTTGTTTATTTATTTACTGAAACACTGGGATTGTCATGGGTTGCTGAGGCGAGGAGCTGAAGGAATACGAAGGAAGCAGATATTCAAAATAAACAGTCTTTAATCCATAAAGAAACACGCAAGAGAACACAAGCACATTAAAACGATGTTCAGACAGGACAAAGAAACTAGGACCTGAACACTCTTTAAATACACCAACTAAACGAGGGGACTAAGGAGTAAATTAACAAGGAACAGGTGACTAATTAATAACAAGGACAGGAACAAAACCAAATAAAGAAAAACAGGAACTCAACAGAATGTGACAGGGATGAAGCTGTTGGGTCATATTTGTTTAGTTTTTTGTTTTTTGTTTGTTTTTTAGTCTTGGGTAGTTTTTGTGTTGTGTTAACGCCTAAATGCAGGGAAATGTTCTCATCTGAAATAAAGATCATAAACAAGTTGTGTTGTGTATTTTACAAAGTTTATGATTACTTTTATAGTTTTTTTAGAGTGTAAGTTTGATTTGAGTCAAAATGATGTAGTAATTATTATTTACGAATAGGTTCACTTTAGAATACTGTTTCAGGTTCTAAGTAATTAATGCGGAATTATCTGATAATTCTTTATTAATTACTAAAGGGTTCACTATATTTTCATTTTAGAATAGGCCTACTGTTTCAGGTTCGAAATGGGTCCTGCAGAATTATTTGATAATTATTTATTAATTACTAATGGATTCCCTATATTTTCACTTTAGAATACTGTTTCAGGTTTGAAATAATTCTTGTGGAATAATCTAATAATTCTTTATTAATTACTAATGGGTTCCCAGTATTTTCACTTTAGAACAGGCCTACTGTTTCAGGTGCGAAATAAGTCCTGCAGAATCGTTTGATAATTCTTTATTAATTACTAATGGGTTACCTGTATTTTCACTTTCCCTCAGTCCTTGCCTTACATTCAGGAATTGAATTAATGGTAATATGGTATATGCTGAGGAGGCACACATACAGTACTGTATATAAAATATAAAAACTAAGGTAAGTTATCGCAAGGCACCGGAGTGGTGGTGGGGTTCCTATCAGAAGCTGATTTCTTACAAAACACACTCACAAAACAATTCACTACACAGGCAAAACCTCTATAATATTTATTGCATTTATTAATATTGCATTTTCATTATACTACTACTACTGCTAATAACATTTATATGAAAGGGTCACAACTCAATGTAATTGTGTATGACTGTTCAGTAGTAGTTATTTCATAGTTGTTTTTTCTTGAACCTTAGCTAGTAGATAATTAATAGTAGTTCTTCAGGAGGTATGACAGAATACATTAGTTATTGATTAGCTAACTGCTACTTAACACAGTCATAAAACTGTATTACTTACTGATTAGTTAACACATCTTCCTTAGTAATTAACAGTAGTGAGTTAAGTGTTAATGAATAATTACCTGTTAGTTCTTCAATAATTCCTTATTAGTTATGCAGTAAGTAAGAAACAGTATTCCAAAGTGTTACCGGAAAAGGCAGGACAGTCATTCAAATCTTTTCTGTATAATGAAAGTGAATAGTGACCAGGGACTGTCAAACTCCAACAGTGACAAAACAAAAATGTTTGGCATGTTGCGATTGGTTATGAGAATTATTTATGGTCATTGATATCAAACCTGTTGTTTGGTTGATGTGTGCAAACATGAAAAAGATTTGAGGACTATGGTGGAAGAAATGTTCTGTAATTTACATTTTAAGCACTGTCAATGTTCTATAAAGCTAAGTATAGTAAAAAAAAAAAAAACTAATTATAGTTCAAATCTATTTGCATATTTACTAACATATCGCTCGAGACTAGGCTACTGATATAAAATTATAATTAAACTTTATTTGGAATATTATCTGTGCACAATGCACATTTCTTAATATTAAGCCTAAATTGTGTTTTAATGTCACTATCTTGATGAGAGTTGTATGATCTTTAAATGATAGCATTCTTTAAATGCAAGATATTTAAAGTGTACCTAAAGTATACTTGCTATAGTTCCACTTTAACACAATCAAATGTACTTCAGTATATCTTTAGTTGGACCTCAGCTCTTTTGCACAATTAAAATGCATAAAGCAAAAAATTACTTGTTCAGATTTAGCAGACCTTAAGCATACCTGTTTAGTATACTAAAATTACAATTGCAGGGTATTTTTATTAAGCACATAAACATGTCAATATATTTGTAGGATGTTTAGCATGAAATAAATGTATTTCAAATGCATTTTAGTATATTTATTTTTCAATAGGGTATGTTTTTGTGTTCCATGGAAGAATGAAACTATTAATTTGAACTTTATAGAATATATTATTATTATTGTTGTTATATTAAAAATTGATAGGTTTAATATTAATAATTATTTTCATCAAACAGTCTGAATTATTAATTGCGATAATTATTGAAGTAATTACATTTTAAATAATTTATATTATAATTTTGTTGTTATTTCAACTATTATTGTTAAATATATTATTAAACTATTAAAGTCATCATGAATTATAAATTCACACTATCTATTTTCTTAATGTGCATTATTGATCTTATTGTGAACAGTTCAACAATGTATTCATATATTTTTTTATTTTGAAATTGTAATTTTTAATCAGAATATCATAACTGGATTTTCTGAGGAAATGACAGACTTCTCTGTGGTGATGTATGACACTTCAGTTTGTTCACATAAACCCGGCCCTTTTGTACAATTGACTAGAAGCTCACATTCAGATCTGCCTCTATCCAAACAACAACCAATGAATTAAACTAAATTCACACCCATATATTTATTTATTTTTCTCGATAATCTGTTTCACTTAGATACAGAAAGGATCTATCTTTTACATGACATGGCTTTTACATCATTACTACTTTTACATGGCAACTTTAATTTTAAAACATTTATTTTAAAATCCAAAAATATTTCTGCAAGGGTTAGGTTAAAGTTTAAGGGATAGAAAATATAAAAAGCTCAGCTGAAAACCGATTGAAGCCAAAGAAAAGTCCCCATGCACTATGATAGAATGTGCGTGTTTGTGTGTAGCGGAGAGAACCGAAAACATGCTAGATGGCAAGATAGATGTGAGTGTGTGTGGGCTGTGAGAGAAAAACAGTCAGGAGGTTCAACTCATGGATTTATTGACTGATTCCTGGACAGACAGACAAAGAATAATGTTGGTGTTTGTTGACACACTGCCTGGATAGCGAGCAGCAGAAGACTGATGAGGATTCATTATTTATCTAAATTTAATCTAGTATCTTTGGAAAAAGAGGAGCAGGAGAGAGAATGTTACACAGATGGACAGAACAATGAATAACTGATCACTTCAATTAACCTGTTTAGTGATGCAGGAAGTGAGACTGTTGGAGAAATGATGGGAAGTCGCATTTAATTGGTCCCGAGGACAATGTGATTACTTGCTTCGGTACCCAGCTGACAAGAAGAGACAGTGAACAATCTTGCAAAAAAATTGTGAAATAATGATACCGTACTAGCATCTTGTTCTTGAGCCATAGAGAAAGGACAAAAAAAAAAAAGTCAGAAGTATCACATTGAGATCAATGATAACTTTTGAACAGCAAGCAGGTGTCTTATGAACTGCCTAGACTTGGCAGAGCATGAAATAGCAGTGCAGCTTTCGATATGAACACAGCCACAGGGATGCTGAGCTCTGCTTTCTAAGATGCTGCTGGTTTCGGAAACACAAACAGTAGGCGGGGCTTAGCGGGAGTGGGAAAGTGGATGGGCTGTATCTGTCAATGATAATAAGGTATAGGTGTCTTGTTTAGAAATGTTCAGGGCTGACTGATGCAGTTATATACATAATCACTCTTTTTCCTGCATGTGTCTGTCTCTTACAGTTTACACACTGGGAACCATTAATCCAATGATGATCAATACAGTCTGACAGAGTCAACATGTTCCTCATTTTACTCATTGCCTGCTCTATTATTTAGTTCATTTACAGGTATATTAATTTTGGCGATGTTTTGATATGTCTGAAATAGTGTTCTGATGGTTTCACGGTTTATCACAGTTTTCCCTGACTGTGTCTTTATATGAATCGGAATGCATAAAACAGTTGCAGAACCACTGCATTTTAATCAAAATCCAAACAAACATGTTACATGTACTATGAGCAGTTTTTGATATAAATTAGATTGTATACTTTCAAAATCTGAAGCCGAAACAGAATGGTCTGACTTTAGCTTTGTAAAATTATACATAAAACATGACTGCACAAAACAGAAACAGCAGACCGGCTAAATGAGAACGCAAATTCACTCTCTGAGAGCAGGTGGCGCTTATGGAACAGCAGCACAGCACAGCATTTCCTTACTGCTGTAAGCAAAGCAGCACTGAGCTTTTAAATAGGCTTCCACATTAAATGAACATACCATCTAAACTTTCCTTAAGACAGTCAGTTCCCCTCAGAGATACGTTTATATACCCCCCTCTCCCAATTCAGTGTTTAGGATTTTCTTCCAATATTTAGCGCATGGTGAAGTGAGTTTGCTCTGCCTGCTACAGTCTTTTCTCCTCTTTGAGTTCATCTTCACTGTCCCTGGCCTCTGTTAATATCCATTTACAGCTGGTTTACTTGCCCATTTAAAGAATTACTTGTGTGTAATTAATATTTTTAAAAGTTCTCTAACCATTAGTCAGAAGTGTATGCAGTTAACAGGGATCCTCTCTCAATTCAGGACGCTGTCTAGCACTTGTACTTGAATGCCGTTAAAAAAAAAAAATAAATAAAAAAAATCATATTGCGTACATAATTCAAACAGGTTTACCATAACCAGTATATCGCCCAACACTAGTCTGAAACATTTTTACACTAACATACAAAGGATTGATAAGATTTTTTTAAAATTTTTGAAAGAAGTCTCTTATGCTTACCAGGTCTGTATTTATTTGATTAAAAAAATTTAGTAAAAACAGCAATATTGTGAAATATTAGCCAATAATAAGGTAACACTTTATTTCGATAGTCCACTTTAGACATTCTACTAACAGTAAGTAACTTTGCAACTACAACTAGCATTCATTAAAATATTTGTAGACTGTCTGCTTAATATCTTCTAGCACTTTATTTTGATGGGTCCACAATATACAACATACTGACTATTAGAAACTTTGCAAGTATATGTCAACTTATTCTACTAACCCTAAACCTACCCTAACCGTCTACTCTGAGAGTTAGTAGACATGTAGTTGCAAATTAATGAGAATTAGTTGACACGTAGGCTAGTTGACATGTAGTTACAAAGTTACTTATAGTTAGTAGAATGTATAAAGTGGACTATCAAAATAAAGTGTAACCAATAATAATCTTATTTTGATTATAACATTTCTTTAAAAATGTTTTAAACCTTCTTTACGGTAGTGTACATTACACAATTAGCACAATTAAACTGGACGACAAACAATACATCTTTTAAATGTCTATAATGAGAAATACATAATAATAGCAACTTGTTTTACAATCCAACAGATGTGGCCACATTGTTTTAAATGGGCTGGTGTGACAATGTTTCCCTTTAAACCTTTTCCCTTTAGAATCGTTGTGTACCTTGTTTACCTTTTACCTAAATTTAGTCAGGACAGCTGAAATACAAGTTGACCAGCTCACATGAGAAAAGTCCCGGTGCTCCCCATGGTCCGTCTCCGTCCACTGTACTGATTGATTGGAATTCCTTCTCTGTCTGACCTTTGTCCTTGAGGTCCTGCTGTAACTGAACACACTATCCCATACCCTCCACTGCACTGTGGGTAAGAATATCATCAGTGTTTACATGTAAATGAAATACATTGAATACTTTACTTTTATTCAGCAAGGATGTAATTAATTGATCAAAAGTGACAGTAAAGGCATTTAGAATGTTTTCAGATTTCTATTTTCTGTATAAATAACTTTATTTTCATCATAGAATCCTTGTGATTTCCACAAAAATATTTGGGCAGCAAAACTGTTTTCAGTATTTGTTGAATGTTTCTTGATCACTAAATCAGCATACTGGAATGATTTCTGAAGGGTCTGCCATCACAGGGATAAATTACATTTTTAAATATATTAAAACAAAAAAGTAATTTTAAATAGTTATATTTCACGATATCACTAAATACGTCCAGCCTTGGTGAGGATAAGAGACTACTCATACTGATCCCAAATGTTTGAACCATGTGCAGTATTGTTGCCCCTAAAGCTGTAGCATAGTGTTTAAGTCCGAAATTCAAGGTCTTCCATTCATATTTTTGTCTTTAAATATTCCATTATTGTTTGGATTCTAAACTCCGTTTCTGTCTGCTCAATGAATCATTTCCATTTGGGAGCTACTATGCATCTGGAATCTGGTTACACTGACGTCTCCTCAGAGTGTGTTGGGTTTTTTATTTGCAGGAATGGACTGAGATGGATTTGCTTAATCACAAGCCTAGACAAGTATTTGGGCGTCCTCTGAAGTGTTGACCTCATCCATCTCTCCAATCTGTCATTTATTGGTATCGCTTCTTATGTGTGATTCACTTGTGTGATCCGTAAATGAGCTTAATGTAGGACAGCAGCGGCACATATGCGTTCATCAGAGAGCGATGTTGACAAAACACACAATCATGAATGTTTGTGTGCATGTAAGACACTCATAAATCACAGAGATTAATGCTGGCTAACGGAGCGAGAAGTTCAACCAAGCACTCATATTGATTCACTCTTAATCTCTTTGACACACACAGAACCTCATGTGCTGCCCATTCTGTTGAGGTTGATGTTAGATTAAATCAGGAAGTATCATAACCAGGCAGAGAGATAAGAGAGTCTGTGTGTGTGTGTGTGTGTGTGTGGTCAGTTTGTAATTTATCCGTGTCTGTGTTTATGTGTGTGAGAATGTCTGTGGTTTTTGTGTTTATCCTGAATAGCGCAAGGAAGAAACATTGGTGGATTTTGCAACATGTGGATTGAGTAAGAGTCTGAAGCTCAAGGAACTATGAATTTATTAATTTTTTATTTTAATTGTTTATTTATTAATTTTTTTTACACAATAGATGTGCACAGGTACTTTACTGTACATGTGTGTGTTTATGTGTGCAGTTACTTCAGGGTTAAATTTGCAAACAGAACTTCCTAAAACCTCCCTGAAAAATGATTCATATAATAAATAATATATAGCCTACTACTGTTAAAAATGTTTGTGGTTAAGATTTTTTAAATATTTTTGAAACTAAAGCTGAATTTATTGACAAGATATAATATTATGAAAAAATACAGTACAAACAGAAATATTATTACAATTTAAAACAATTGTTCCCTATATTTTAAAATGTAATTTGTTGCTGTGATGGAAAAGCTGAATTTTCAGCACCCATTACTGCAGTCTTTAGTGTCACATGATCCTTCAGAAATCATTCTAATATACTGATTTGCTGCTTAAGGAACATTTCTTATTATTATGAATGTTGAAAACAGTGCTGCTTAATATTTTTTTTTGTGGAAAGTTTGATACATTTTTTTTCCAGGATTCTCTGATGAACAGAAAGTTTATTTTTTGAAATAGAAATGTTTTGTAACATTATTAATGTCTTTACTCTCACTTTATTTTCATTAGTAAAAATAATAATAAAAAAAAAAACCTTAGTGACCCCAAACTTTTGAATGGTAGTGTATATTCTCTAATTCTAAAATACTTTTTTACATTTGTATAAAATGTTTTATTTATAAATAAAATAATATTGTGCATCTTTAAAAACTGATTTTAATTTAAAGGACATTATAGAGCAGACAGGAAAGTATAGGGAGAGAGGAGAGGAACGGGATTGGGTCACGGCCCAGGTCGGATTCAAATCTGAATCCCTGTGAGCCAACAGCTTTTGTGTTGTGTGTTGAGAGAATGTGCAGCCCACAGTACCACAGGTCCAAAATTTTAATAAAATTCTGAAACAAACAAAAAATAACTTAAAAATTAATTTTAAGGTCAGAATTTTTCCTCGAGTCATTATAGTTAGCTTTATATAAAAACAATAGAAGCTATGTCCTAATTTAGGTAAATGTACGTGTGCATGTGTGTGAGTTTTAGGAGGCACAAGCCCTTATTATCATGAGAGTAAAATAAAGGAGAAGAGTCTTATCACATAGAAACAGGTGTGAAAATGACAGTGTGGGGGCGGAAGCACTCACACACACACACACACACACACACACACACACACACTGTGAGCAGGCTTTGAAGCCGTTCTGCCTGCAGGCTTTCTGTCCGCCCTGATGCACATTTATTTCTTGGTAGCAAGTGGTCTGTCTGGTGTATATGTGTGTATGACAGGGTTTTTCTTCCTCCTTTCTTTCCTCTAACAGTAGTGTATTGCTTTATATTCACACCAAATCAAATAAGATTTGCGTAGAAATCTTCTTTAAAGAATCTAAGCCCATTACTAAAGACCAGACAGATGTACAAAAGTCTGAGAGCACTAGTGAAAATGCTTCTCTGTTACAATCTTTTCTAATTTAATACAACATATACAAATTATATTATCAGCATGACCGTTTGAGTGAAAAGTTGAAGTGAAAATGTTTTACAAAATGTCTCTGTATTTGGTTTGTCCCTCTTTTGCTTTAATGACAGCAGCACTTAAACTGCACAAACTCCACAAGTTTGTGTGAAACTGAAATGCATCTTGAAAAATATCTTCTCAACAGAGTTGTTCATATCAATGTCACAAACATTCTTAGAATCCAGAATATTTATTTGAAATCTTAAAAAAAAATTCTGTTTATTTAATCCCAGTTTAAATTATTTTAAAAAGGTTTTTTTTTTTATTTTAATTTTTTTACTTAAAAATTACTAAAAAACAAACAAACATTGTTTTCAACAATGTGGTCTTAGACTTTTGTGTCCCAGAATCTAATCACCAATTCAAAAACACTCAGAAATCTACAGGTGTTTTTGGACATACCTGATACTCACGGCCTCCTGCTGTCTTTTGAGTGAGATCCGGGAGCAGCAGGTCTCTGGGGAGCATTTGTTGGCTCAGCGGGGTGCAAATGTCTTTTTATGAGTACCGGCAGATCCCTGGTGTAGCTGAGCTGTGTGTGTTTGTGTGTGTTTGTGTGTGTAAACTTCTGGCGCTCCAACGGAGTGTGTAGCTGTGATCATCCAGCAGAGTCCTGGGTAGACAGCAAGGCTCAGATACACAATACAGTATATATAAACGACACAATGGGACACGCATATCTCTCAATCTCTCTCTCAATATGATGTCTTAGCCCTGCAGAGTGTTTTGTTTGTGTGCATCTCACATTTCCTCTTTTCCACCAGACAGGTTGTGTCATCTTTTCTCCACTCTGTATCGCTGCAGCAACGCAGCAGTAACTCGATACTGTCTGGCAGCACATTTTTCAACTTTCCAACACTTTTTAAACTTTTAAAAATATCTGTATCAGTCAGTAGTAGCCTAGTAAGTGTATTTTTCTTGGGTCTAAAGAAGAAAATTAAAATTAGCCTTTTTTTTTTTTTTACTCATTACTAGTGTTTTTATTCATTGATGGTTTAGTCTGATACTGCAGAAGAATAGGGTAAATCTTAGGGTAAAGCTTTTTAATTGTTAATTGTTCTCCCTGAAAAGGAAAATAGTTACAAACAGTTGCAAATTTATAAATAGTTACAAAGAAATGGCAAGTAGCACATTGTATTATGCATGAAATTTACAAGTAGAGAGACTGAAATAGTTTCAGTCTCTCTACGGTCAAATGTGGTTTGGTTAGATGTACCCATTTTACATGTTACAATGATTTTACCATAGCTAAAACACAAAAATTTGTCAATTTGTCACAAATTTGAAGTATTTTGGAGTGCGGTGATCTGGTTGTGAATTGAATTTGTACAATCTAATTTGTACGTTTCAGATCTGGGGTTTCTCTTACTACTGAAAACCCTTAGTGGAGACTGTCTCTACTGTCTTTTAGTTTGTGTATTGCTTGATGCTTATTGCACACAATGCTGGATGCTTTAGCTTCGTTTGGAACTATTTTAAAAACGTAGAATTCAGTTTTGGAACTGTTAGTTTGATCATTTTTAGAATTTAAAATGGATTGATTCATAGAAATTCCTATGGCGGTTACCTCCAAGATCATTTGTCTTGAGGTGATTTAATGGAGTATCTACCATGGTTGGATGCTTAACGTGGCATTGGACCCACACAACACATTTACTGTTCGGTCTGTCAGTCAAATTGAATTACAGTCTCTTTAGCTCTTGTTGGCAAGCCAAATCAGATTTACAGATGTTGTATTTAAATATTTATTAGATATTTCTATCAGATCCTCAGTCTGAGAAACATCAGCCATTAATCACAGCATAAACTGTTACATATGCAACATGCAAAATAATCTCCAGCTGAGATGACTGTGCAGAAACTCAAATAGTATTTCAATGTTCTAAACCCCCCGTCAGCTTTGTTGTGTCCCCTATCAACTAAAAGATCCTGTGTTTATCATTTGTCATCTCTTCTCTCTCTATTACTCTTTCTCTCTCTACATGACTTTGCAATTGTGCGTTTGTTTGTGCATGTGTGTCTGTGTATGATTGGTTGCATCCTCTGTCAACTGCCATCATCTAATGTTATTATTTCAGTTTCGGTGTGTGCGCGAGCTTCTTTGTGTGTGCGTCTGTCGTTTTCTCACTTAATGAGGGCTTGTTTTTTTTCAGTTCCCATAGTAACGTCAAGATAATGATGCCTCTGTGTCTTGTCAAGACGTCTGACAACACGGTGGGTTGTCTGTGACTTCCAAACTTACACGGCATTGTGGGAAAAGTCCCATGCGAGCAGCACCACCTCAGTCATGGTCAAAGAAACTAGAGGAACTCTAATATATCAGAGTCTGTTAAAAAAGACAAAATTGGGACAGATAGAAAGATACAACAAGGGAGCAAGAGACAGAGACAGGTATTTTTCTTGTTAGGTGTAGTTATAGTGGAAAACTTGCTTGTTTAAATCATGACAGCTCTCAGTCTCTGTGTTAACTCGGTTTTTTGTAACTCAGGTAACTTAGTTTTTGTATCAATATAGGCTGATTCACTACAGTTTCCACCAACACAAAAAACAAGAAGTTTTATCCTTGTTCACAGAAATTATAATTGCAGGGGCTGATTATCTATTCAAAAGGGTAAACTAATACATTTTGAGATTTGCATCACATGAATAGCTCCATATATATGGTTTTTCTGACATAGTAAACTTGCTCAGTTGCTCACCTGGTACAGCATTGCACTTGTGATGTGGAGAGCACTTGTGCAAGTCCTGTGAAACACAAGTCACAATAAAAGATATCAAAGACTTGCAGAAGCAAGCTAAAATGGCCTGGTTGCTTCAGCAAATTATTTTTATATAATGTTTATTTTGTTAACACTATCAGATAGGTTTAGGGTAGGGTTTAGTGTAGGTGGTACATTATTTTCAAATGTGATAGACCTTTCACCACCTCTCACCGGACATTGTATTTTCAAACTTCTGCCATACATACAACAAGCAAAGCAATAAAATGTTGACAGGTTCACATTCATCTGTTTTGAATAAAACTTAACACAATTTTAGCACCACTTACTGAACTTTTCACTTTGAATGTGTCATGAAACGTGCAAAAAGTAATGTAATATCCTTTTGCAGAATGTTCCAAGTTACGGCATAATGTCTAATACCACAAAAAATTGCTTGTTGTATTCCTCATTTGTAAGTTGTTTTCAATAAAAGATTCTACTAAATTAATAAACATAAATGTAACATAACTGATGTTAAACATTATTTACATTACAGCAAACTCCACAACCAATTTTCATCCACAAAAGTAGTCCCATGATGGAAGACTGTGCCAGTTTTACAGATCAAATAAGAAACATTTTTATGGAATAATGTTTGAAAGTGCTTTTACAAAAATAGAAACTTCACATTTCTAAGTATAAATGTTTGTAAATGCTTATGTGTCCTATGATTTAAAAATAACAATACTTATTGAATAATAATTGAACTTACTAACTGAAAAAATAATTGAATTGGGCTTTAAAAAGTTAATATAGAAATTACAAAACTTTAAATTAAAACTAGAACCAAGCATCCACACCTTGACATAATGAAAGCAGAGAGAGAGAATGAATCTGCTGGAGGACAAAAGAGCAAAAACAGAGTTCAACTAAAACATGATGTACAATATGCAGAAAACAAGCATCTGAGAGACATAATGAAAGAGTAATGAGAGACAAAAGAAATCACCCTCTCTTGTCTTCTTGCTTTGATTTTTTTAAACTCATCTCTCATTTATATTCAGCCCAGTCGTCAACAGACAAACACACAGCCCATTCACACTGTTAGGCTGTTCATACTGATCTAACATCAGAGAACAAACGCTTTCATCAACACACCTGATATGATACGCTGTTACAGTCCGTTTTGTTTTAAATTAACAGACGTTCAGGGACAACAGGTTGTTTGTCGGTGCTCACAGGCAGAGATAGTGGTCTATTCACAGGAGAATCCAGTGGCGATTTAAATGCACGCTCACGCACACACATGAGACAAGGGAACATCATCCCCTGAGTGAATCTTTCATGGTTCTCCGCTTTATTCCTCCTAAATAAAACTCTCTGCTGAAATATTGACGCTGTAACTTTTCAGAGCTCAAGTTCTCTCCTCTAAAACCCTCAATAATGCTCCTTGAGGTTCTCAGCAACCCTTGAAAGCCTTTTTCTCCTGACTCATTCACTTCTTCAAAGCGCTTTTTCTGGAGAAGAGAAAGTATGACTGTATAGCTGAGACTTTGTATAGGGGCAAGTGGGTCACTGGCTTGCAGCTTTATAAACCGTGCCTGTTCTGTGACCTTTGAAGTCCTTTTTGGGATTTTTAGTTTTTATAATTTGATTTTTTTTTTTTTTTCCAAAACCACAGGGATATACATGTTGAAAACAAAATCTCCCTTGCTTCAGCAAAAAGCAGTGCGGTGTGTTTGAGTGTGTGTTTGATCTCACCATGACATTTGAAAGAAGCTGTTATAATAAGGGCTTATGAATGAGAGCTCGTGTTGTTTTCTCTCTGTCTCTGAACATCCTGCAGGCTGAAAAACAACCTCATTCTCTGCACAACAAACAAATGAAAGGCACAGTGTGTGGAGAACAAGCAGAGTGAATCCATAAAGCCATCCTCTTGATAGTAAGTCTCGAATGCTCTTTGAAGTATATACTGTGTTTTTGTGTTAAGAATAACAAAAGTCCATTCACTATGGCTTCTATAAAACGGTTTCTTACAGGATTCACACGATCCATGGTAGATTCATTGCCGGCTTCAGGTAGATCAGTTAGCAGGTGTGTTCACCACAATATATGACCACAGGACTACAGCTAAACACAGCTCAGGTGCTGAGATTTACCCCTGAGAGAGACAAATCACTAAAACACCTTTAGGGTTGAGCTCAACAGCTGTGTCTGACGCCATTATAGCATGTGCACAAGTGTGTATGCATGCATGTGTTTACATGCAGGAGAAACATTAGAAAAATTATGCACATGGAATTTTTGTGTGATGTTTTCTCAGAATGTCTCTTGCTTCTTTTTCACAACATATTGAATTAATTAACCTTTAGTCATCTATCATTCTACCCAAACAAACCATCATGATGTTTATCCCTAGGAAAATGCACGAAAAAATAGTATTTAAACAAAAGGCTTAAATTGGATTCATTTATATATGCTTAACGTTGTGTAAAATTTATTTAAAAAAAGAATTGTACAAATAATGTTTTAATAAAGTAAATGATGTTTTTATATATATATATATATATATATATATATAAATAAATATATATAAATATAAATAAAAAGCTTTAAAAGTTCATAATTTTAAATCCAAATACTTCACATTTGTGCACCCTTTGAAAATAACCAAGCTATTTTATGCAATTGAAATGCATAAATCCTTTGAAAACATGATTACATTTTTTGGAGTCTAATATTGCTCGTAGTTCAGTATTAACATTTATGAGTTGTTTAAAACTCATGTCTTTTACTTAAACGTGTTATTATTTTTTTCTGTACAACACAATAATATCTTTGATAATCTTTGAACAAAGTGCCAAAAAAGGAAAAAAAAATATCATAAAAGTAGTCCATGTACTATATTCTGGCAACAGATTGAAATTTTGGCTGTTAGGCACCGAAAATCTTAATTGAACTTTTTTGTTCACTTTTTTACATTCAGGATGTTGGTGGTTCGTGTTTGATTCGAGTCTGTGTGTGGAATACGGATCACTGAAGCCCATGCAGATCAGATCAATTCTAATTAGCTGTCCGGTGATTTCTGTATTGCAAGGCCACTAAGCATCTGGGCATTTTAATCACATATCTCAAAGTGGCCGACCTGAAAGTGAGCTTTGAAAAAGAGCGGTAAGTGCTCGCTTTCAGCTCTAAACAGTAGACTGCAGTGAACATCACTGAACCATGAACAGAAAAAGCATCTCTTTCTTCCCTCTACCATTTTTTTGTCATACTTAAAGATACTTAAAGAGCAGCTTCTCCTCAAGGAGCAGAAGTATATGTTCTTTGTGGAAGTGTATCAGACTTAAATGTCAAAAGGCTGTTAAAATGATACGGAGGAAGAGGCTGTAATCGCTATGATTCTCCTTCTTCTTCTAGGCCTTTCTCTCCACATTCTACTTTATTCTCTTTTTCCCTCCATTTCCTCTTCTTCTTTAATGTTACTGTATAAAGTCAACATTAAACATGCACCAGTCAGCCAGAAGCTAACGAAGACTCTCTCTCTCCCTCTCTGTAAGAAACTAAAAAGATGTACACAAAATTAAGGGAAAATAAATGAGCTTCTCCACAGTACCAACAGCCAGAGGGGCCAAACAGAGCTGCTCTTGTAGTTCAGAGATGATGAGAAGAAGAAAAAAAAAAAATCTGACAGAGAAACACACAAGAGTTGTTCTATACTCCAGTTTTGGAGAAGCTGCTTTAAATTAAGAGCAGCTTGTAGCTTGACAAGTTTCAAAGTAGGGAAAAGCTTCTCTTTACAAAAATGTATGCTGCTGACAATTTACAATTTAATCAAAGCTGTCATTTCTAACACAAATTATTTTTTAATTATTTACCAATATCAGTTCAAATAAAAGGACTTATACAGATAAATCTACACTAAAACAACTGTACATTGATAAGGTGAAGTCAGCTAAAATGGGCCACGTTTTAGTAAATGACTTATAATACCATCAAATAAGCTATGCATGAGATCTAATGATATTCTTATGAATTAGCATGGGTCTCTTAAATATATTTGTATTTTTTAAATGTGAAAAAGTATAAAAGTTTTAAAATGATGAGAGTTAGAGTATCAGCAGGTACCTTCTTGAGCCACGGCACAACATTCAGGTAAAATGGGCCAATATAAAAAGAGAACAACACAGGTAATTTCAGCTTAAATCATTTTATTTTTAACAGTAAATTGACACTATTGTCTTTAGTGTGCCATAGCAACATCATAAATGCATTTCATTAAATAGAAAGTTGAATGAATATTTAATTAACGCAATTAAAAATGAACTGATCATGTTGTATAGGTGTGTGTTTCTGTGCATTGGTGTCTTTTGTGTGCATGTATGTGTGTATGCTTGTATTTTTTTTTAAGACTGTTAAGATTTTGTATGGATACATATCTACAGTAGGCCTATAAACCTATTTTCACCCTCAATTTCTGTGTAAAAGTGTGTGTGTGTATGCAGCCCATTTTACTGACATCTTCCTTTCTTTCCCTTTCTCTTCTCGTCTCTCTGTTTCCTTTCTTTGTTTGTCCTCCTGCCATACTGTCTGCAATGCAATTTTTTTTTAAAAGACTGTTAAGATTTTGTATGGATACATATCTAGGCCTATAAACCTATTTTCACCCTCAATTTCTGTCTAAAAGTGGGTGTGTGTGTATGCAGCCCATTTTAGCTTAACCAGCCATTTCTACCTAAAGTGACCATTTTCACAAAAATCAAAGTTTCTTTTATAAATTAAACTTTTTTAATTTTTTATTTGAAAGAGCATGTCAAAACATTGTTCATAAACCTTTGCTTTGTTGGTAAGCTTACTTATAATTGCTTTACCCTTATTAGTGATTAATGAAATTTTCAATGTCAGGCTCAATTACACTCTTAAAAATAAAGGTGCTTCACGATGTCATAGAAGAACCTTTTTGTCTAAATGGTTCCATAAAGAACCTTTAACATCTTAAGAACCTTTCTGTTTCACAAAAGGTTCTTTGTGGCGAAAGAAGGTTCTTCAGATTATAAAAAAGTAAAAAAGAGATGGTTCTTTAAAGAACCTTTGACTGAATGGTTCTTTGTGGAACCAAAAATGGTTCTTCTATGGCATCGCTTGAAGAACCTTTTGAAGCACCTTTATTTTTAAGTGTACACCTTACAATTTCTCTGACAAGCTTCATGTAACACTCTGCCCTGCCTGCCTTAAACTCAGACCAATAAAAATGATTGTTACATGTCAACAAGTGTTGAAGCATCAATGCAAGATCAGTTAATGTGATTTCTGTAAAAATTTTTAAAGAGATATGGTGCTACAACCTTATTTGGCCCATTTTACCTGATAGCCATTTTAAGTTGACTTCACCCTACTTATATAAATTATTAAAATATAGCTGTGACATCACTAACTAAATCAACACCAGTGAGTTCTTTTGAATTTTGTTTTGTTTTGAGTTTTTTTGTTTTTTTAGGGCAGCTAGTACCTTGCTGCTAGAAAAGCTACAGTACACTATTGTACTGTAAAAGCTGCATTATGCACAAACGGTGAGCGAAACGCAATATATTCCATATCAAGTTTCAACAGTTCATATTTCATTTTTCTCCGATCATATTTCTCTCTTGATCTCACCTCTCTGTCTCTTCTTCATCCTTACATAGACACTTTCAACCTCCCCTTACATTCATAATTCAGTTCTGCCCCATATTGCCCCCGGTATTAATAGATTTAAGTCAGCCGTTAGTGCTGATCCACGATCAGTCACCTCTTGTGTGCCATTCACTTTAAGTAAACAAGTTATTTCATTTTTATTTAGACTGGACTTGTTTTGTTTAATAGCTGAGACATCTGACATTGTGACTTTAATAATCAGTACATAAATCAGTATAAATGACTCTATGAGACTCCCAACTGAGATTAAAGAACTGAGTTCATTATAACACAGACATTAGCTCCGGCTGTGCTAAAACAGTCAAACATGAAGCTTCAGTTCCTGGCTTGTGAATTAATTTGTTTGTACTCATGTCATGTTAGACTTAGAACTTTTTTCTCATTCTCCTTCAAACCGTCTGTAAAACGGTCAGCTTTGCACTGGAAGTTCCTGTGTGTCATCGACATGGGACTTCCTGTCATTCTAGCCACATTTCTGCACTGATTACTGACTCAGTAGTGTAACAACATCTGCTTGGTATCGAAGCTCAGAAACCCAATACCACCTTTTTATGTCTCCTGGATGACCTGTTCAGAAAAATTGCTTTCCTATTTTCGTCTCAGTGTCTGATAAATGTGTTAATGAGAATTTTTTTTTTCAAACTCGTGGGGAGATTGTGTGCGAGAACAAAAGATTTATTCCGTGTTTTAGTGTTAGAAAGTCCTAGACCTCATAAAAAACTAGCAAAAATTGGAAACACTTTACAGTAAGGTTCTTTTTGTTACCAGAAGTATGCATTAATTAACATGAACTAACAATGTAAGGCATTTATTAGTCTTGGTCAGTGTTGAATTCTATTAACTAACCTGAGCTAACATGAACTAGCAATGAATAGTATTTTCATTATCTATTGTAAAAAAACATTAATAAATATTGCAAAAATTGTTTTGCGTTAACTAATAGGACCTTATTGTAAAGTATTAGCACAAAAATGATACAGTGGTACTACTATGGGCTTTTGGACATAGCACTATGGTAATACCATGTTATTTTTGAACAGTTAGCATTGTTAGAAATACTTTACTCTGTAATTTTGTTCATTAGTATATTTTGACATCTTGATTTCCTTCTTTTTAACTTCTAATATTAATTTCTGTTAATTTTATTCAATTTTATGAGTTTTTTATCATCAGTAATTCTTCAAAGTGGTAAAAAGTATAATGAACTTGTCACTGCAGGTTGAATCACTTTTTTTAATTTTTTAAATGATATATTTATTTGTTGTTTTTTCATTGTCCAAAGACAAACAGATACAGCCTTACAAAGATAAACAATTAACAACCATACAAACAAAATTGCAACTTTAGAAGTCCTTCTGATTTTATCACAATACCAAAAGCAGTGGAGAACGGTTCCCTTTTATATTTTACATTTGAAAAAAGACCGGGTGAATCTTTTTTAAGTGCAGTGGTGTGAGAAGTTCTGTTAATAAATTTGTAATTGAATTCATGAATCCCCAGAAAAGTACACATTTAAGCAGACCAGTCAGCATGGATGCCATGACATAGGTCCTTTTCCCAAACATTCTTGAAATTCTTTAAAGAAGCAGCATATGTATCTGGCAAGGCATTGTTTATTTCAGATAATTACCCCTTAGTAAGTTGGTTAAAATCTATTCAGTTCCAGTCAATTCAAGTCTCAGTTTTCCCTTATCAGACAGGGACTGTATAAAATGACAAATCTAAAGGTATTTGAAGATATGGGTTCTCAGGATGTTGTATTGATTCGATATCTGCTGGAAAGATCTTAAGGTATTTCCTAGAAAAAAGCAAGATACTGTATTTGAGAGATCTCTATTTTTAACCAGGCCAAGAGACCAATGTTGTTCAGGGTAGCTGGAAAATTGGGATTGAAAGCAATAGGGAATAACAAAGAAAGGCAAGCCAGTATTCTAATATATGATTTTAAATCTCTCCGTGCCAACCACTTCAATTTTACCTAAAATTACCTAAAAAGTTCAATTTTGTATAGCCTGGAGTACCCTGTAAATACCATGGTACATGAATATGGTAATCATTCAGTATCATGGTACCACCACTGTACTGTAAAGGATGAGTTATTGAATTAGTTTAATATAAGAAGTATGAAAAGTATATTAGTTTAATATAAAAAGTATGATTAAAAAGTATGTTTAATATAAAAATTATGAAAGGTTTTTGAAAAGATGAATTCTCTACAGCCTCTGTTTGAGCTTTGATGATAGAAATTAGTCTTTTATACCAAACCAGTATGAAAATGTGCAAGCTTTTAACACAAAATTGCTGCCTTTTTATGAGGAGTTAGATGGACAGAGAGAGATGCAGGTACTTGTTGTGACAAGCAGTGCACGACTGAGCCAGTGGAGATTTACTGTCTATTACTGCAGCACGCAAACACACACATGAAGTGTGAAAGTGTGTATGTTTGAGTGTCTTTTTAAAGCAGTGTCCCTGTGTGTGTGTGTGTTGAATTGTGTGTGTGTTGAATGTGTGAGATGCAAATTCCTGCAGTGTAACAGCTCTAACATAGCAAGACCTGCCGCAATGCAGTGCATGTGTGTATTTGTGAATTCATAGGCCATAATCTCTTTCAAATTTATTGCAGAACAAAATGCAGTCTCATTAGCACTCTCCCAGGCCATCTGTAGATAAAATGAAAAGAAGTCCTGATGAACCATTTAAATAAACAAATTTTTGAGGTGGTTTTCACTTGATTTTCTCAGCCGTGCAATGAAGATGATGCTTTTTAATGGTTTCTTTGAGCTGTTTCAGCCACAGAACAGGCATTATCTAAGTGCTGTGGTTGTTGATTTTATCTCAGATGCTTGTTCTGTATTGAGCTTGTAATTGACTGTAAACCCATCACGCCCTGAGTATGTACTGCTCACATTGCAGCATATTTTTATGTCCTTTCTGAAGTCATTACTGCTTGTGGTTGAAAATGTGATGTCTTTGTAGAGTGGAGATAAGAATGTAATCGACCACTAGTAAATTCATTCTGTTATTTTAATTTTCTAGAATCCCCTTTGCATGTGTAATGCTGTTGCTTATTTTAAATAATTTTCTAAAACAATGTAAAATGATCAGTGATATTAATTACTTTATCATTAAGTGTGTGTATGTGTATATACAGTAATATTGTGAAATATTATTACAATTTAAAATAACTTTTGAATTTGAATATATTTTAAAGTGGTGAAAATCGAGTTTTTAACATTGTTAAAGACAAACCATGTGCTAATAAATCATTCAACACCATGAATGAGCATTTTCTCCTTAAAACTGGGATGTATCAAAGTCTCAAAAACGCAGTTTAAAACAGCCCCTTGTTCCTCCTGTTACAAACATGTAACAAATCCCATCAACCTGCAGGGCCAGGCTTTTTGTGGCGTGAGCATTGTAGCCAATCGCAGACATATCTGTTGATGTCATGAACTCAATGGCTAATCAGAGGTTAGAAGTTAGTCCGAATCCACTCACCGTTCAAAAGTTTTTGAGCGCCAAGAATTTGTTCAGTGCTGAGTTCTGCACGCTCGCGAATCATCTCATTATACCAAACAAAGTGTAGTAGACGCAATGTAAATTAGAGATCAGGCTTGTTCAAGATGCATCGGCGCTGCGCAGACCAATCGGCGTATGACATCGTAGTATCGCGAGACGAAATTCAAAAGCGTAAAGAAACGTCTGCTCTCCAATCGCATCATAGAGCTTCACTGAATATAATGGAACTTTGTGAGATCGCAATGAACTAAGATGAGTGTAGCTTTTTAGTGATTATAAGGGGAGCACTCTTGGCACACTGTGAAGGCTATAATCCATTCAGAATTTGAATAAGTTCACTCACAAATTTACTTTTTGATAGCCATTTATACAAGTTTGCCAGCTGCTATTGTGTAGCGTTAATACTTATATAGTGACGTGTTTATTCGCGGCATTTACAAACGTCAACAACCGGTGAATGGAGGACGCTGTGATCAGAGCTGTTTTTGTTGTGTGTTGTGGGATTCATGATAACAGAGATAGAATGTAAACGCACATTTTATAAGATTAAAAGAACACGAAAATCTGACTAAATCTCCTAGGACAACTTGGAGTGTTGTTAGGCTACATATCATCGAGACTGAGAAAAGAACACAACACATTGCTGCAGACAACAAGTAGCTAAATGCCGTTATATTCGCTTTTTTAATTGGGTAAATATTTTTACATGGCTTTTTAAAAATGCCAGGTAGCCGGTGTTTCGTATGTGTTTGGCCAGTCAGTGTACACTTATGTCACTGGTAGTTCCTGTAGAACTGTTTTAGACCCTATTCTGAAATAGGAGGTAATTTAATTCCCCCAAACGGAGTTCCTAGAACTAAATACGTTCCTAGTTCCTGCGGAGCGAACACACCAAAAAGCGGGAACTTTCGCTAATAGTTTTAGGAACTATGAAAAGGTTCCTCTGGTGCGAAAGCCCCGACATTCATGGATATGGTAAGTATGTAAAGTTACATTTAAGCCATTTTGAGACATCGTCTGAAGATGTGAATATGTGAGTGATTGTGGCAAAGGGAATCACTTGAGGATTTGCCAGAGATGTCATATGGTCCATTATTAATTCAGCATTACGCTAATTATACAATCTTGATATCAGCAATGTCTTTCCCTGCTGATAATACCCATCATAATCTTAATTCTCCCTTCTCATCCTTTTCTTTGCCTCTTCCTCTTCTTCTCACATTTTACAGCTTCCTTTGAAGCCCCAGTAGAAGCAGAAATAAAAATTTGTTCAGATTGCCTTCAGCTTCGAACCCAGAGATGCTTTTGAAGAGCTCGTTTCCACAGGAAAACTCTGACCACCGCACATGGAAGTTCTTGTGCTGTTAGCATTTTGAGTTTCATATTGAGAATACTGAAATAGATCCGCATACAGCAGCGAGTCTTGGGTAAAGTTCATCTCATCCTTTAATATCCTTGGAAATGAAAGAAGAAACCCTCTCTTCTCCATTTCACCTCACACCACTGCAGTATATATTATTACAAATGTTTCTATAGATATCTTTAATAGAACTACAATAAATACTATATAAATCAAGATCTTGTGTGACAGGTAGCCAAATAAATGCACTTAAAGCCAATACATATCTGAATTGGTGAAGTGGAGAACTAGACAGATCCCATTACACTGAATACACATAGCTAATAACAAATAGATGTTATTTCCATTATGTAAATATTTTCATTTTTTGAATATTTCTTCTTTTTCTTTTTCTTTAAAAAGGCAGACTCAAGTTGGTTGCATCAAAAGCTAAATCTACTTTACTTGGTCTGTCTTTCTTAGTGTTTAATATTGATATCTAGTAAATAGTGATATGTAGAAGAGTTTCTGTTATGTTTTTGAGTTTTGTGTTTTGAGTTTTGTGGTTACCATTGTGCTAGGGAGATCATGTTTAGCCTGTGGGAGGCTACGTGATATATTGCAATATATGTCTGTTCCTTCATTCATTGAGCAATCTAATGCTAGTACTGAGACCAGTCTCTTCTTACTTGCTCATCTGATATTACATATGATGGTAATAAATGTAATTGTCTTTAACATGCTGTTGCTAGTCATTAACTCAAATCTATTAAGTAGGTTTGACAAAACATTTGTTTAAATTAACTAATTAATCTAACTAACTTGTTTTAGTCTTCTTATACAGCTCTAAACTAATTGCATGGATTTTTTTTTCTTAATTTAGTTAGTTTTTTTTTTTCAGACAGTGGTGGGTGGAGTTAGTGTAAATAGCCTTTGCGAACTGGCTACACTCTAAGAAACTTAAGTTAATGTGAAGGAATTTTGAAGGATTTTTACACAGTTTAACCCGTATTTTGGATTGTTTTGTGTTTCAAGTGAAGTCAAGTCGCCTTTATTTATATAGCACATCATACAATATTGTGTCAAAGCAGCTTTACAGTATTAAACAGGAAAATAGTGTGTTGATAATGCAAGAGATCAATAGTAAACACTCAAATTTCCAGTTAAAGTCAGTTCATCATTGATTTCAGTATCTGTGCAATTAAGTTGACAATATTACCAGAAATTAAGTAATTTAGGGCTAAATTAAATTAACATTACATTTTCTATTTTTTTTTTGCACTTATTTAAAATAGAAACTCTGTAAAGTATAATGCATACTCTTTACATATTTAAAGCTAAAGTTCTCCAGTCACAGTCCATTTTACATAATTTGATGTTTGTTGTTTCAGAGGAAGATGAAGTTTTGTTAAAAGATTACTGGAACCAACATTTTTTATTATGAATGACATGCATAAAAAAGTATAAAAGTTAAAATTTGATTTCAGTTTTATGATGAGCTGTACTCTCTGCAGTGAATAATGCACATGCACACAAACACCCTCTCTTGTTTTCTCGCTCTCTCCCGTGTTGTTTGCTTCACGTGATCTGTTAGAGGACAGCAGGTGAAACTGGAAGGCTATTATATTTTGACCTTTACATGTCCTCATCCCCACGTCTAGCAGAATTTCTCTCTCCATCCCTAACAATGTCTTCCACTCTCTTTCCCTTCCTCCCTGCCTCTCTTTCCATTTAATTTCTCTGTTCAGCGGTCTGGTGGCATTTAGAGTTTCCTGCTGTGCTGAAGAAGATGGAAAATGTTCAGAAAAGAGAAAAGTGCTTTTTCTTTCTTTCCTTCCTTCATTCTTTTTTTAAAGTAAGGGTCTATATTTTGTGGCCTGTGCTCTTTACATTGATCAATAATCTATGGGCTCAGTGGAGAGGTTGCTGTGTATTTCAGTGAGAAATAAAAAGAGTGAATTTTCCCTTGCAGATGGACGTGGGGAGCAGCAGGAAGCCTTCTGCCAGTCCACTCAACCTTGGCAGAATCATTTCTCTGTCTCACAGACAGATACAGATGACTCAATTTACATGTTTTTAATATTTAGTGAGAGTTTCCAGAGACATTGTGCTAGTGGCTGTTGCAGCTTTTAGTACATAACGTACAGCGATGCTCTTAGCAGATGCGTTCCTACCTAAACATCTTAGAAAATGCATCTGTCATGCTTGTGAATATTACTGTGTGTTGTTTTGAAACATTCAGCAGTACCAATGTGTGTGTATGTATGTATGTATGTATATATATATATGTATGTGTATATATATATATATATATATATATATATAGGTAGTTGACGTATCAATGTGTCCTATGGTGTGACAGAAAAATGTAAAAAAAAAAATTTAAAAAACCTCTAACACTGAAGATAAACCTCTCTCATGCTATTTGTAACTATAAGAATGAAGATACATTTTTCTCTTGTTATTTGTATGTTTTTTTTTTTTACATTTTTGCTATGTCACACCATAGGACACAGTCCAATTTTTATTTGTGAACTACCCATATATATATATATATATACAGTGCCGTGAAAAGGTTTTTGCTCCCTTCCTGTTTTTTTATTTATTTTTTTTTTTTTGCATATTTGTCACACTTAAAAGATTCAGATCGTCAAACTAATTTTAATATTACACAAAGATAACCCGAGTAAATACAAAATACAGTTTTGAAATAGTGATTTCATTTATTAAGGGAAAAAGCTGGCCAAACCTGCCTGGCCCTTCGTGAAAAAGTAATTGCCCCCTAAATCTAATAACTGGTTGTGCCACCCTTGGCAGCAACAACTGCAATCAAGTGTTTGCGATAACTGGCAACTGAGTCTTTCACAACGCTGTGGAGGAATTTTGGCCCACTCTTCTTTGCAGAATTGTTTTAATGCAGCCACATTGGAGGGTTTTCGAGCATGAATGGACTGTTTGTCATGCCACAGCATCTCAATCGGATTTAAGTCCGGACTTTGACTTGGCCACTCCAAAACCTTAATTTTGTTTTTCTTGAGCCATTCAGAGGTGGACTTGCTGTTGTGTTTGGGATCATTGTCCTGCTGCATAACCCATGTGCGCTTGAGCTTGAGGTCACAAACAGATGGCTGGACATTCTCCTTCAGGATTTTCTGATAAAGTGCAGAATTCATGGTTCCATCAATTATGGCAAGTCATCCAGGTCCCGAAGCTGCAAAGCAGCCCCAGACCATCACACTACCACCACCATATTTGACTGTTGGTATGATGTTCTTTTTATGAAATGCTGTGTTGGTTTGACCGTTCGCAAAACCCGCCCACCCTTAGTTACTGTTGCCATGACCGACAAACAATGCCGCTCTCACACTACTCATGTTCTCACGCAGTGAAAAATACATCGCAGAGCAAAGAGGAAACTGAAAACACACCGACAGAGAAGACAGACAGAGCAGGTTACTTCTGATATGAAACAAGGTCTCAGGACCCTCAGCTTTTAAATTGAGTAATTTTTAAATAAATTCAAACAATAAATACTGTTTTGTGGCTCTTCAGTGTGTCATGACAGATCACTGCATTGCCTCAGTTCAAACACATGAACCGATTGTCTTTTCATATTTACTTAAAGCATGAAATAAACATCAGAAAGTGTTTTATTTCAACCGTGGAACACATCATTTTAAGTTTAGGTCCCCCGAAGTTAATTTGCTCTTCTGTCTGATTTGTGGTTAAGGCTAGAAGGGATACAGTTGCAGCTACTAGGCATGCGCATTTGAGTCATTCCACGAAACCGGTATGATTTGGACTTACACATTTTTAGTTTTTTTACCAAAAATATTACTTTTCTGAACACCCCACAGCATTAATGACACATTTAACTTCCTGAAAAACATATTTTCCCACCTCAGGCATCAAATCACTATTATTATTGGTCATTATTTTAAGATATGGGCACTATTAATCTTCAACCCCATTATGGACACTATGAGAGCTCTCTGAATATGATCATAAAACGTATTTGTAATGAAATCAACATTTTCCTATTAATCAGATGTCCCTCACACTAATTCAGTATTTGCAAATATAAAAGTTACATAAAATCTCACACTTTTGGTATACTAAAGCCTGAAATGGAACTTTTTGTGACAGCAACCTCATCATTTTTGATCAAAGAAGTGTTAACTTCAGAATTTGAACTAAAATCAGTATTCTTATGATTGTTCTTAACATTTCAGACTGAGTTCAACAAACATTAAATTACTTTTTCATACACTTAAAACGAGACTAGGGTAACGGGGTTAAAGAGAAATACAGCTTAACATATAAATAGTTGTTTTTTTACTCAAATTCACTGTAAGATTTTCTATAAACACTGTATTTCATTATGTGACCAAGAAAGACAATAGATATAAATTGCAGTTGAACTGAGTTTTAACCCGACTGCAGGAAAAACAACAATAACATACTATACATTAGAACATTATAAACTGACTGAATAGGTCATCAAAAAAAAAAAAAAAGACTTGTGTGGCATTCAATATCTGGCCCACACCTCTTTCAAGATCTCTAAATGGAGATGGTGCTGAAGTACACAGGCTCTGGTTTTCCATCAACATACAACCCCCCTGTACAGTGCATCCGGAAAGTATTCACAGCGCTTCACTTTTTCTACATTTTCTAAAAACAATATCCCATAATGACAATGTGAAAGAAGTTTGTTTGAAATCTTTGCTAATTTATTAAAAATAAAAAACAAAGAAAATCACATGTACATAAGTATTCACAGCCTTTGCCATGACACTCAAAACTGAGCTCAGGTGCATTCTGTTTCCACTGATCATCCTTGAGATGTTTCTGCAACTTGATTGGAGTCCACCTGTGATAAATTGAGTTGATTGGACATGATTTGGAAAGGCAAACACAGGTAACAGTGCATGTCAGAGCACAAACCAAGCCATGAAGTCCAAGGAATTGTCTGTAGATCTCTGAGACAGGATTGAATCGAGGCACAGATCTGGGGAAGGGTACAGAAAAATTTCTGCATTATTGAAGGTTCACAGAAGCATGTAGTCTCTGTTATCCTTAATGGAAGAAGTTTGAAACAACCAGGACACTTCCTAGAGCTGGCCTCCTGGCCAAACTGAGCAATTGATGGAGAAGGGCCTTGGTTAGACTGGTGACCAAGAACCTGATCATCCTCCACCTCCATGATCATACGTGGAGATAGGAGAAACCTACAGAAGGACAAACATCACTGCAACACTCCACCGATCTGGGCTTTATGAAAATGTGCCAAGACTCAATCCTCTCCTCAGTGAAGACACATGAAAACACACTTGGCGTTTGCAAAAAAGCACCTAACGAACCCTCAAACTATGAGAAACAAGACTCTCTGGTCTGATAAACCTCAATTTCAAGCATAATGTTCGAAGGAAACCAGGCACTGCTCATCACCTGCAAAGTATCATCCCAAAAGTAAAGTGTGCTGGTAGCAGCCTCATGCTGTAGGGCTGTTTTTCAGCAGCAGGGACTGAGGGCCTCTTCAGAGTAGAAAAAAAAAATCTCAGTGCACCAAAATATTGAGATAGCATTAATGATAATGATTCAGAATCTCAGACTGTGTAAAAGGTTCACCTTCCTACAGGACAACAACCCTAAGCACATAGCCAAGATAACAAAGGAGTGGCTACAGGACAACTCTGTGAATGTCTTTGAGTGGCCCAGCCAGAGCCCAAACTTGAACCTGACTGAACAACTCTGGAGAGATCTGAAAACCGACACACCGACGCTCCCCATCCAACCTGATGGAGCTTGAGAGGTCTTGCAAAGGAGAATGGGAGAAACGGTTCAAAAATAGGTGTGCCAAGCTTGTAGCATCATACTCAAAAAGACTTGAGGCTGTAATTGCTGCCAGAGGTGCTTCAACAAAGTATTGAGCAAAGGCTGTAAATACTTATGTACATGTGACTTTTTTTTTAACGTTTTTTAACTTTAATAAATTTGCAAAGATTTCAAACAAACTTTGTTCATGTGGTCATTATGGGGTATTGTTTGTAGAATTTACTTAACACTGAGATGTGAAAAATTTATGTACTTTTTTTATAATTTTATTATTCATATCCCAAGTACACTTTCATAAAAGGCCATGAGGGACATGACAAAATAGGTGGTGTCAACTGAAAAAAAAAGAAGAAAATTTCTATTATATAGATAAAATGTATGTCATGTTTTTAAACCTTATTAAAGGAGACATTTCAATTAATACAAAAAGATTTTAAAAATAGATTTTGGTGACCCAATAGATAAAATGCACTTAAAAAGGTCAGAGGGACTCAAATCGTACTGGTTTCGTGGAATGACTCATTTACATATTTTCCGAGCCAACAATATCACGTGAAACCTATGAAAATGGTTTTAAAAAAGTACATAGCGCCATGCATTGCTTTACAGTGTCGCAGTGACCGTCTTTTTGCAGTAAAGGACCTGTCATAGTTTAATGAGTCGGAAGATGACATGAAGCGACGCGAGGTTAGCTGCATTGAAAACAGATGAGCACACATGTGCATATATACAGCTACCGATCGGGACGAATTTTATTATTTAACACTCAGTATTTAACTTAAGCGCTGCAAGCCATGCAAACAGCGCCGGACATGACAGGTTTTCTGGTACGCAAAACAAATACTTAAAGGAATTCCTTAGCTTATTGCCGTTAACGTGGCAGCCAACAACAGCACAGCTTAAACCTCCGCACGTTTTTATATTTAGTTATACTGAAAAAGTTTCAATTCAGTCCATCTCTTTTACCCCGTTTTAACATGTATTTCTATGGAGACAGGCTGTAGCTGTCGGGCAAGATGGCGGATAGCAGTGGCAGCACATAATATCCACGTTCTGATTGGTCAGATCGCCTGTCAATCAAGCTCTTTGCGAAAAAAAATAAAAAATAAACAGGAAGGGGACAAAAACCTTTTCAGCACTGTATATGTGTGTGTGTGTGTGTGTGTAATATTAAATATGTCAAACCTTCCAGCTTTTATTTAGTTTTTTTTTTTTTTTTTTGCAGCGACTTATTTACATTTACATTTAGTCATTTAGCAGATGCTTTTATCCAAAGCGACTTACAAATGAGGACAATGGAAGCAATCCAAATCAACAAAAGAGCAATGATATGTAAGTGCTATAACAAGTCTTAGTTAGCTTTACGCAGTACACGTAGCAACGTTTTTTTTTTTAAATAATAGAATAAAAAGAAAACAGATAGAATAGAAAAAGAATGGAGCAAGCTAGTGTTAGAGGCCCTTTTTTCTTTTGTTAATTGTATAATAAATAAAAAGAAAACAAATAGATAGAATACAAAAAGATTAGAAAAGCTAATGTTAGTATTTTTTTTTTTTTTTATGAATAGAATTAGAATAGAGAGTGCTAGAGTTAGAGGGTCAAATAAAGATGGAAGAGATGTGTTTTTAGCCGATTCTTGAAGATGCTCAGATTGATTTGGGGAGGTCATTCCACCAGGAGGGAACATTTAATTTAAAAGTCTATGAAACAGAAAATTTAGATACAGAAAATATTAGATACTGAACATTTATTATTTGAATAATATACAATTTATTGTGCTTTATGACTATTTCTGTCATATTTGAATGGAAATACTATTTATTACTTTTGACAGTTATATGAGGTGAAAGAAGACTTGAACTCTTCAACGTGGCTTCTGAGATCTGAAGGATGCTTATTGAAGGTAAACCTTTCTTTAACTTGTTCTTTCTTTCTTTCTTGCTTTCTTTCTTTCTTTCTTTCTTTCCCCACTCGCTCTCTCTCTCTCTCTTTCATTCTGTGTTTTCCAGTCTTTCTGATATCTCTGCCTAATCAGGTTGTTCTGATGCTGACCTTTCTGTTGTGGCAGTCCACAGTACAATCAGTAATGGATGTGAATCAGTAATTAAAGCACATACACACAAACAGAAACAACATCCTTAAATGCTTATCAAACTTTTATGTGCTACATTTGTGATTTGAGAGGAGGACTAGAAATCCAGTGTATCGCGTACCTCCACACACACACAGAGTGGGAGGGGAATGACTCAACATCATATCAGACAGCTGTGACTTCAGAGGTCTGTGGTCGTGTTGCTTTACTTGGCAGGGAGGTGATTTTTCAGTCCTCAATTATTATATACAATAAAGGAGAGCTTGTTACCATCCATCTTCTCATCTCTCCATCTTTAAGCTGCAGAGACCTGAATAAATGTAAATGGGTTTCAGACTGAGAGCACTGAAAATGCTTCTATTTTACATTCTTCTGTGATATATTTTTACATTACAGATTAGCATATATCATTAGCCTAACAGTTTAAATGAAAATCTGAAGTAAACAAAAATATACATTTCAGAAAGTCACACTATTTGGTTTGTCTTTCTTTTGCTTTAATGACAGCAGCACTTAAGCTGCATGAGCTTCACAAGTTAAAACCTGGTGTAAAACCCAGGGATCATGTTCTCCAGTATGATATGAGAAACGTGCAAAGAACATCTCGTGCTTCAATAAAAGCAAGAACATATTACCTTTCGTATAAAGGAATTCACATGTCACAAATGTGCCTTCTAGTGACCTATAGAATTGTGTACAACCTTAACTATTTGCAGTGGATTGTCTTTTTTTTTTTCTTAAATAATACTTTCAAGTCCTTAAACTTTTTTTTATTCGTTAATTATTCATTTTTAGATTTAAATGAAAAAATCTCAGATTTTGAGTGTGCTCTCAGACATTTGGTCACTGTGATTGTATGATTAAACAAAACCATGAGGAAAAGAATGCTTGAATCAGTGGAGGATGCTTGAGGATAAACTTAAATGTGTGTGTACAGTATGTGTGAGATAATAACTCCAGAACATTTAATAGGACAGTCTATTTTCAGTGAGGCTCGGTGAAGCAGGTCTGCTTGCTGAGAGGTTAATGAAGAAAGGGAAGACTCATCTAAATTATTCACACCAACCCCACTCCTCTTTTTCACTGACCTTCACTGACCTCTACCTCTCCTCCAACTGCCCATAGATATTAATGCCTCCACTTTTAAAACTTGATGTGTCTATGGTATGATTAGTTTTGTGTTTGTTGTTAGACTGACTGCTTTTGTCAACAAAGATGATCACTCCTTATTCAGTGTCCAATTTGCAGGCTTAAAGTTTATTCCGAAACACACAGGCAGCGTTTTGAAGGGAAAAGAGCTGTGAGATTTGGATGTGTAGATGGTGCACATGTATAGAATCTGCTCTTCACAGATACTGCTGTGCTTTTTTGAGACGATTTTGTCCATATTTCCTGGAGTCTGAAGCGGGTGCAGTTGGGAGATGAGTGAAGGGCCATGGGGCACGACTATGAATAAGCAGTCAAGAGTATCTCTGTGAAAGGTTTTCTCAGACTGAATCTCTGTGTAGGTTCTAAAGGACCTCTGAGAGCCAAGGGACTCCTCTTGGTGATGTGTACAGAATATTCTGTATTTCATTTTACTAACCACCACTGGTTTTTGTGGCCTCACTGTATCATTGTCACTGTGGTGCAACCTGGAGTTCAGTGCCTATTTTTAGTTATGATTTTTATTTCAATGTTGATTAATTAATACAAAATTGTTTTACTGTATTTTTGATAAAAATGCAGCTTTGATGAGCATAAGAAACTTCTATTTGCATATATACTCTTCAGTTCCTGGGTCACCTTTACTTGGCACTGAACCTGCATTAGGTTTCCATCTTTTCTGGCTTCCTAGTGCCTAGTTTACATTTGCATTTTAATAGCAGCAGTGACTTCTGAAAGGTAACACTGAAAATAACAGTTCACTTCTCAGCAGTAAGATTCGAAATAGCTCTACATATCGGCTTCGGAAGTCAGACTGTTTTGTGTGTGAAGAGTGAAGGCCACATGTCTTTGTTGTGCTACTTTGAAGAGTTTCCTTCAATTCGTCTTCTAAACATTGTTGCTGCAGTTTATAAGGGCACCTCTACACTACAGTCGTGGACATATTGCTTATAAACTAGCACAGTCCCTTAGGCAGCAGTGGAAAATTTCAGGAAGGGTCCTTAAAGTTCAAGTTTTCTTTACATTAAAAGGTGCTTTTAACTTTCACTTGACATGAAATCAGTTCTAGTTTAGACTTTGGGTGTGAAATATAGCCTGTTCAGCACATATAGGAAAAACTGATTAATTTAATATAACCTAATGTGAAAATTATTTAAAATTAATATTTGAAACATATGCAATTACACGTTTGATTGGTTTTGTTTTATTTATGTCATGTTTATTCTTTTACGCAGTGCTGCTGTGGTTTTTGCAGTCCCTGAATGGCATGTTAATTTATTTTATCACTGCATATATTTTTCCCTGCAGACAAGTGAAATCATGTCGAATAATCTTGGGAAACAGAATTGAGCCTGATCTTCGGGCAATTAGAACAAAGGTTATATTTTGAAAGTGATTTCTAGTGTGCTTCCTCATGAGTCCAAACAATGGACCTGTATCTTGTCATTGAATTTAGATAAATAATCCTGAAGAAATCATGTTTTGAATAGTATTTTGCTACAGAAAAAAAATACATTTTTCAGTTAATTTTATTTGTAAATGATTTTTATTTGACTAGATATTAAGTGTTCAAAAGATGCATCGTGCTATTTATACCTTTTTAAAAAGAGCTAAAATATTTTTGAATGCATGGGTTTTATATATATATATATATATATATATATATATATATATATATATATATGTATGTGTGCTAATTTTTGCAGTAAGTCAAAGTCATATTAATACATTTTATTATTAATAAAAATATGAATAAAAATTCAATTCAGAAATTCAATAATTAAGCAATATTAATAATAAAAAAATAATTAATTAAATTAATAAATAAATAGTAATATAAATATAGAGTGACGCTCACTAATATTGGCACCCTTGGTAAATATGAGCAAAGGTGGCTGTGAAAATAAATCTGCATCATTTTTCTTTTTGATCTTTCATTCAAAAAATTCACAAAATTCTAAACGTTCATTGAAGTAAAACAATTTAAAGTGAGGGAAACTCACATTATGAAATGTTTTTCTCCAATGCATGTTAGCTACCATTATTGGCACCATAGACATTCTTATGAGTAAAATATATTCCTATTCATATTTACATTTTTTTAGCACACCAGGGTGATTATGAACATGAAATTGTCCAGCCATGACTTCCTGTTCCACAGGATTATAAATATGAGGAACACAAAGGCCAAATTCCCTTAATCATCCATCACGAGGGGTAAAACCAATGAATATAGTTCTGATGTGCAGAACAAGATTGTTGAGCTTCACAAAATAGAAAGTGGCTGTAAGAAAAGAGCTAAAGCATTGAAAATCCCCATTTCCACCATCAGGGCAATAATTAAGAGGTTCCAATCAACTCAAGATGTTACAAATCTGCTTGGAAGATGACGTGTGTCTATCATCCTAATGCACACTGAGGAGGAGAGTTTGAGTGGCCAAAGACTCTCCAAGAATCACAGCTGGAGAATTGGAGAGATTAGTTGAGTCTTGGGGTCAGAAACCCTAAAAAAATATATCAAACAGCCCCTACATCACCACATGTTGTTCAAGAAAAATTCTCCTCGCTTATCCAAAAGCAAACTCCAGCATATTCAGTTGTCAGACAGGACTGGAACTTCAAATGGCACTGGCTTCTATGAAACTAAAAAAGAGCTTTTTGGCAGCAAACCCACCAGATGGGTTTGGTGCAAACAGGGATAAAAAAGTACCCCATGTCCACGTTTAAATATACTGCTTGATCTATAATGTTGTAGGCCTGATTTTCTGCCGGAGGTCCTGGACATCTTGTTCAGATACATAGAATCATGGATTCTATCAAATACCAACAGATAAAAAATCTAAACCTGACTGACTCTGTTAGAAATCTTACAATGGACCATGTTTGGATCTTCCATCAAGACAATGATCCAAAACAAACATCAAAATCAACACAAAAATGTGTCTCTGAGCACAAAATTAAGCTTCTGCCATGGCCGTCTCAGTTCTCTGACCTGAACCCTGTAGAAAATGAGTGGGGTGAACTGAAGAGAAGAAGCTGTGAATCTAAAGGATCTGGAGAGACTCTGGATGAAGGAATGGTCTCTGATCTCTTATCAGGTGTTCTCCATACTCATCAGGCATTATAGGAGAAAACTCAGAGCTGTTATCTTGGGAAAAGGACGTTGCAATAATTGGGTGCCAGTAACTGTGGCTAACATGAACTAGAGAAAAACATTTATTTCATAATGAGAATTTCTCCCACTTTCCATTGTTTTACTTCAATGAAAGGTTAGAATTTTGCAAATTTTTTGAATGAAAGATCAAAAGGATAAACAATGCAGATTTATTTTCAAAGCCACCTTTGCTCATATTTACCAAGGGTGCCAATATTAGTGAGCGGCACTGTAAGGGATTATTATTTGCTTATTATTTATTTGCATTTTTTACAGTATGAAGGCCTGATGCCGCAAGGAAAACAAATATTAAATCATTTTGTTTTCCCTACTGCATCAGGCCTTCACACTCCTTTACAACATTAATATCTTGAAATCCCAAATCTATGCGATTTACCGAACCCTTTTCACTCTCTCCTGTCTCTCTGTAGCGCATGATGCTGTTGTGCAGCTTTCTAGGATCTACAGCATAAGTTCATTGCGGTGATTAAAGTGCTAAGTCTTGCTCAGAAATTGATTAGCCTCGGTAGCATGCCCAGAGACAGCACATTACACCATAAAAGTGCCGTGGACCAGGAGAACATGGATTACAACGGATCAGTACTAACAGAGATAAACACACTTAAGAATTAAACATGAACTTCCAGCATGTGACATCCATGATAATCACAGAAGATTCTTCAGGGACCATGTATGAATCTTGCAGTTTATGAAATAATATCAATTTCTCCCCATTTGCACCTAGAATAACAACAATGCAGACTCAGAACAAAAAAAAAACCTCAGGGAAAATGACCTTCTGGGGAGTCTTTTACAACATCTCAGTGGGTTGCACACCTACAGTGCTGGGTTCAAGGTCAGAATAATTTAAGAGGAAATGACAAGTGTGAAGCAGCCCCTAAAGTGATCATTAGGGGAAAAAGAGAGAAAGGAAACACATTCTTTGTCAGCCCAGAGGAGATAACAGAGGTGAAAGAGGAGTTCTGTGTCTCTGGAGGGAGGGATGCTGTCACACAGTGGGCTTTAAAGTGTTTGTTTATTCTTAGTAAATACACATCAGACTTCAGCTTCATGCAGCCAGACTGTAAGATCATGGTTTCTGGCAAGAATTAATATGACAAATTAGCATATAAAGCAGTGAAGTGAGAAATTTCTGCATGTTGAACTCTGCATCTTTGTCTGCTTTTCATGTTTTTGGTTTTTTTCCTCCAAAAGAAGGAAAATTTCCTAGACAAGACCTCCTCTTACTGATGCATTATGGGTTGATCATAAAAGTACATTTAGGTAAACTAGTGCAAATGGCAAACGTACGTAAAAATTTATCTAAAACAAATTCTATTTGTGTCTAAAACTACTTAAAAAAGGAATGATTTAGTCAAAAAAATTTAATTCTACCATTATTTACTCATCATCATTTTGCTCCAAACCTTTCCGTGGAACAATAAGGTGAATTTATTAGTAGTTTCCTGGCAACTTTTTAGATATAACTGAATTTTTTTATACATACATACACACACATATATATATACATATATATATATATAATTATGTATTTTTATTCATTTTATCTTATTTATTCTTTTAATATATGTCTATACAGTTTTTCTTAATGTTTAATTTAATTTTTAGTTTTAGTTATAATTATAAAGTTAAACTAAATGATAATGAGAAGTATTGCTTTGGAAACTAGCTGGATTAAAATAAGTTTTTATATTTTATTTCAGTTTTTATGGTTATAAAATGTTTTTATGGTTTTTGTTTTAGTTAACTATAACCCTAAAACCCTGTAAAACCCAACAATTTAGGATAACTGTCATTTTAACTGAGGAAACCAATTAACTTAATACATTTAAGTTCAGAAAAAATTAGTTGTGCATACTTTGAATTTATTTCATTTGAATTCACTACAAAAATGATAGGCCAATATTCTAATGTACAATAAAACAATAATATACAATTAAACTGTAAACTCCATTCAATACCTTGTCCAGATGTAATTTCACTGTATTGATTAAAACCATTTCATTTAGAAACATGGACTCAACTTGAAATCAGTTTGAGTTCTGCTTAATATATGTCAATGAGTTCACATAACTTTTTTTCTATTAAATGCAGTGACCTTTAAGTAATATTTGAGTGAAATGAACCTGTTTGATTTAATTAATTTGACTTTTAGGTTTCGCAGTGTATAATGAAATCATAAAATTAGTCCATACTGTATTAATATTCACTGTAATTATGTTCCAAATGGAAAAACTCATCTTTCATACTTTTTTCCTCACACAGTGTATGGCTCTGAAAGACTTAAAATATAGTGCACAAGTTACATGGACCACTTTTATGACACTTTTATTGTTCTTTTTGTCCTCTTTGGAGCTTGACAACCCCATTCATTATGTAAAGAAATATCAGAATAGACTTTAAAAAAATTCCTTTTGTTCTGCCTTAAGCTTCACATGGGTTTAAAACTACATGAGGATGAGTAAATGACAGAAGTTTAATTTTTCATATTTCTTTTCTTCTATTTCTGTCGATAATTCAGACACACTGCTGTGGCTTTTCCATTAGTGCGAGAGAGATGTGGGCTTCCTCTCACCTGTCAGTGGGAGTCTGTTCCCCGCTGACTGCACCGTAAGGTCCCCTGTCTGCAACTACGGTCTGGATGAGTGTCCTGAATGAATCAGACACTGATTCACCGATGTGAGCAGAACACAAATGGGCTTTCACAGAATGGCTTTAAAAAACAGAACCTGTGAGAGAATCATGATTAAAGATCCTCAAGCCTTTCTCATGATGGGCAACACTTTTCAAACTGAGAGTAGAAAGTGCAGATGACTTCCCCCTGTTTTTCTCTTTTTGTTCCTGAGCTTTAAATAACAGCTCTTTACAAAGAGGTACGTGTATGGCTGCAGAGAGAGGGGTTGGGGTCTTGTTGCCTGGACAACGGCATTTGAGGAGCCATCAGTCGTCATTTTGGAATGATTATACTCCTGTTGATCGTCAGTTAGATGCTGTGGTGGTCAGAGGAAGGAAGCGAAGTTGAGAATTTATCTTCTGTTGCCTGGACAAAATGCTCCCCTGTTTAGCTGTTTACCTGTTTGTGGAAAAGTTGGGTTAGTTACATAAGTTCATGTGAACTTGAGAAAGCTGCTTAGGTATGGAAATAGACTGTTTACATTTTTTCTTTTTTTTATAAAAAATAATAACGGCTTACATAAAATAAGAAATACAAGTATAGCCACACATATTATATATATATATATATATATATATATATATATATATATATATATATGTATGTATGTATGTATAACTGTAATGTAACATTCTCTCCCATCAGGCTCTTTATGTCTTTTACTGGTTTGTCTTTCTTTTGAGCGATACATCCATCTGTCAAATGTTTTATGTTCACCAAAATATTTATATTGAAATAATTACCAAATAAGTAATACTACATAGAAAAATATTTGACTGTTCAATGCCATGTTTAACCAATTTTATTTTATTTTATTTTATTTTATTTTATTTTATTTTATTTTATTTTATTTTATTTTATTTTATTTTATTTTCATCTGCTCCACACAGGAAAAATATACAACATAATACAGTACTTAAACAAGGTCAGAAAAATAAGTACTAAATAAAACATCAAAAAGAACCTTCAAAATATTTATCTGTAAAATAAATGAGTGTGCAGATGTTCTCTTTACTTATGTGATGTGTTTAAAGCACTCTGTGAAGATGTTGTTCTCATTAAAATTTGATGTGCTGCCTAGACTGAATTTACCAGAGGCATCCTAGGTTCTGTCAGGTCTTTGAGAGTTTTGCTCAGATAAGGCTTCTAAAATATTCTAAATAAATAAGAGCAAAACCTGTAAACACAATATTCTGTTTGCTAGTAATTCAGAGCGTCTTAGAGCAACTTATTAAATGGCTTTTTTTAGCATGTGCAAAAAGTGTGTAATACTTATAGGATTTCTTTTGAAATATTGAGAAACTAAAGGCTATAAGGTTTTAGTAACACATTTTCAGACTTTAGAATCATTTTTTGTTGTTCTCAGGGCCTCCTTTGTGCAGAACATAACTTGTAGTGAACATAACTCTGACCTGTATAGAGTTCTGATTCACATCCTGCAGTTCCAATACATCAATTTCTCAGTCTGTCATCAGCTAGTCCAAAACAGTATTTATATTTTACCAGAGTGTCCCATAATCAATGTGTGTGGCAGCTGAAAAGAATATCCGATGCGCGAGATCAATTTATCTAACAATGTTCTGACAGAAAGAGGTTTGTTGTGACACAGAAAGGCATCTGGTAGTGCTGATACTCTTACAGGCCCTGTTCCTCCGGCTGTGCTGAGATTGCTCTGCTAGACTCTGTGAACATTTGCACACAAATAAAATTGGCAACGGCATGAAGCGGAACTTTATGACTGACACACATTCTCTTAGAGAGCAAAATGTCCATCTGACAGAATTCTTGTAGATTTACTCAGGTTTGGATAAGGACTGAGCAAAGAGATGTAGCGCTACCACATGGAATGGCAAAAATAAGTTTCCAGAACACTCTCTTCCACTGTCATTTGTCAGATAAACAGATAGTCCCGCCCCAAACTCACGCCATTGGTTGACTCAGTGTTGCAGTGTTGGGATCTTCAAACACTCAAAGCAATGTTTTGAAAGCACCATAATATTACACTTATTCCAGGGAAACCAGTCTTAGTTTAGTGTTGTTTATATACTATTATCGCATTTATTCATATTTTGAATTTGCCTTTATTTTCTTTTTTAGTTTTTTTTTTTTCTCACACAAATCAGTCTTATACATACAGTACATATATATACATATACTGTACATATACATACATACATACATGTACACACACAGTAAGTATACAGCTGCCTTTATATTTTATTAAAAGAGATCGGATTCATGGCATAAAAAAGTTTGAAAACCTCTGCTTACAAATATGACTAACATAGATTGCCTGAGGTTTGTATGACACAACAAAATGTTTCAATAAGAGATTTATATTTTTGCCCTGTTGTCTTTCTGATGGGGAATTTATAGTAACCGTTACTTTCCTTAGGAATCACATCCTTTAAAAATATTGCATTGTGGATCGTCTTGTATATTTCTCAAACACCTGCTTTGCCTCTTACTTCAGTGAGAAACTCCGCTGTTAGAATTACATAATCTTTCATGTTGTCCTGAGCCACATAAACAAGCCCTCAAAATGTCCTTCAAGCCTATTCTAAGCTCCATGAGTTCTCCAAACAGCGCATCAAAAGAAATCGTTCCCTCGCTCCTCAGAATAACATTTTTCTTTGTAGGATTACTGTTCCATCATCCTTCCATCCTCTATCGGAGCATCGCTTGCTCTCTCTTGTGGGTTAATCTGTTTGCTCTGTGTCTTGGGACAGATTCTCTGTGTCTTGGAGAGCCGGGAGCCGAGCAGGGTCTGGTGTGGAGGTGATAACTCTAAAAGGATTAACTTCACAGAGAGAGAGAAGAAAGAGAGACAAAGAGACAGCCACAGAGAGTGGGAGAGTCAGGAGAGAGTTGGGAGAATTGGCCTGAGAGAATAAAACTGGCAGTGTTAAAGTCAAAGACAGTCTGGCTAGTAACTGGGCTGCTCAAATATACACAAACACAGTATTATCAGAGTTAATTACAGCTTTCTGTGTGCCAGAACACATGTGCCCTCTCTTTAACATGGAAAAACCCCATTTAATACCAGTTTAGTGCTTCTTTTCATTGGCATATACAACAGTGAAGATGTTAGCATTTAATTCCTGAAGTATCATAGTTTTTCTGACTGACATTTTTTTTGCCTTTTTATGCACAAAAAAATCAAGCTCCCTGTCTTTTTTTCTAATTATGCTCTTGAATGAAACTCATTAGTTGTACAAATAGGAGTAATTGTACAAAAACATATAAATTTTTATTTCCATGTTCGCCTTTTGTTTTTTTTATTGACATTTTCCATCTTCTTCTAGTAGTTCCAGAACTACTAGTTCATGTTAACTAGTCTTCTGAGTTATGTCTGAAAAATAATCAGTAGGTCTGTACGTATTACTTTCGGTCCTCTTTTTTCTTTTTAAAAAGATGGAAGAATGAAGCCATGGGATCTTTTGATTCTTTGTTTGATCACTTTGATATCTTTAACTGTTTTGACATTTCTAGGCTTTTTTAAAATGGTTTTTAATCATTGAGTGGTGACCCTTGAAAGATGATTTTTGAATCTCTTAATCTATGGTACTTCCAGAACAGACATCATTTGCCGTCAGTGTACCATCAGAATGATTTTGAAACTGATATTTTAATTTAAAAACCAAAAAAAAAAAAAAAAAACCTTACATACACTTGCTTTAAGATGTCAGTCAGATGATCGCTTTCTGTCTAAAAGCATATTCTACTATAATGAAAACTATATTAGTGTCCACACCAACAGATGATAACATTCTGTTTTTTATAAACGACCACAGTTTTGTTGTTTGCCACTTTAAATGCTGGAGTCAGATTGGTTCAATGTTTTTATCTATAAAACATTTGTTCTGAAAGAGATTTCAACAAAACCATTCCTATGTGTAGTTATCATTATACAGTTATATGTGTGTAGTTATCATTATACATTATACATATATGTAGTAGTGGTGTGAACTTCCCTATTCTCATAGGATTAGAACGATTATTAAGACTTTACATTTAAAGTCTATAAACTTAATAGTTTATAGTTATCTTGGGTGTAAATTGGTCTTAAGTAGGAGGTACTTAGAAAGAATAAGATGCAATGAGAAATAGACCTCAAGCCACATCAGAAGTCTGGCTGCGTGAGACGAAGGTCAACTTGTCTCAGACTGGGTTGTTGAAAGTGCCCTAAATGGTGCTTCATAAAAAGGTGGTTTATTGAATGTATAGATCCAATGACTTGTTCCATTATTTCAGTTTCTTGAGAGTCAGGTTTGCTGTACTGCAACTAAGAGAACAAGAGGTCAAAAAGATCCTTTCTATGCAGACTGGAGCCCTTTTAGTTCTACTGCCTACTGATTAACAAAATAAATACCCTGGATGCATCTCATTTGGACAGATTAGCACAGTAATTAAAGCGATTTGGAACAGAAAATTAAGCTTTGTTTGTTCCATCCAAGGTGCCATAGCTTTATGCCAATTTACTAAAATAAGAGTGCTGCTTTTCCTTGATGCATGACTTTATTCAGTAGCGTGAATGATTGGCGGTGTATTTCTTTTGAGGCGATGTGCAGCTTTATGGCAGCTCTATTTTTGCTTTATTATTTGGAAATCATAGAGTTACGTGATGTTGATTGAATTATGAAAACCTCCTGGTCAGTGCGGGTGTTCCTTGCTGTTACATGTGCATTTTAATGTTCTTATGATTTTGTTTTGGTTGCCTTGACGTCATCACTTCCCTAATTTTAGAGCGTGGTTGGTATGTTGTTGCTTGGTTACCAAGTCGTATGCTCAAGCTTCCTGTCGCCTGAAGAAACTTGAAGCATTGGGAGAAAAATAAGGAGGCAAAACACAACACAGAGACGCACAGAGACACAACGGTAGAGAAAAAGAAAGCACTTAACGTATGACAATCTCCATAAACAAAAGACAGACTAGTGCTTTTAAAGCATTGTACTGTCATGCTTATTGAAATCATCAGGTTGCCCTTTCTTTGTCATTCTCTTCTCCCTCTCTCTTTCTTTCTATCTCACACTGGTTTTTAATTACTGTCTTCAAGCATGTAAAAGCCCATAAATGCTGAATACAAACAGAGGCCTGTGTAATTAAATGGCTGATTAGTTGTATCTAAGGGAAACCGTGAGGCAGGGGCTCAATTCACATGCCATCAAGTTATCAAACCCAACTCGCATATGCACTTACAAACACACCCACACTAATACTTGCATTAATATGAACTCACACACCCTTCCATCTTTAAAATACACACAAATATATTTCATTTTCAATGGCTTTGCAGAAGTAATTGGTAAAAGGTGTGAGCAAAGAAAGAGAAAGGGACAGAATGAAACGGAAAGGGAATAAAGAACACAAGATTTTATTGTTTCCTCTGCCAGGCGGGCAGCAGCCGTTCGCCCGTTTTGTCTGCTTTGCGGCAGGATAATTACAGTCATCATGCCTCCATCTCTCTGTGGAAAGGATGCAGGGAAAAATAGCAATTATATAACAGCTTTAGAGAGGGTCATCGGACTGCAACCCCAGGGAATGATTTTGCTGTAAAAAGTAACTGTGGAGTCCATCCCTGGTTAATTATCAGTCAGGGGTCAGCATGGTGTGCAGTGGAAGCCCCCCATTTTGTGTAGGAGGAAGAATTAAGGAAAATAAAAGGAAGAATGACACGGTGGGGTCCTTATTTAACTCCTTTATCTGTATTTTGACATTTCTAGGCTTATTGTAAATGGTTTCTTCTGTTATTATGTGTAATTGTTGAGCGCAGACCCTTGAAAGTTGTTTTTCTGAATCTTTTAAAGTGACGTTTTTGTCTAATGTACCTTGACTGAATCTTTTTTCTTGCTTGGAAGCTTTCAGTACGCCTGGGCTTCATCAGAGATCACAAGCGGAAAAACATTCGTGCTGCTAAAAAAAGCCAAGTGATTTCCAGTCAAGTGAGCTCTTGATTGCGAGGCGATTTGTGTCACTTTTTTGCACTTTCCCCTTATAGTTTAGACTTCTTGTAGGGCATAAAGCAAGATGACAGGGAGCAGTGTAACTGTTTCTGTGCAGCTCAATCAAGGATGGAATTGAATCTGTTGGTTAAATTGTGTTCTTTGTGCATCTTTGAACAGAATATCTAAACTCACTGAACAGTGCAACGGGTGCTGTTGCAAGAGTTTATTTGTCTTTTTTTGCATATTATTTTGAGGAGACTGAGGCTAGTTGTCATACAGAGAAGTTGTCAAAAGGGTTTTGTTTCAGCAAACATAAGGCTTTGAATCTAGAGTTATGTGTGTGTTTTCTCTAGCTGTGGTTTTATATGTTGGTTTCAAAGATCCCTCTTAAAAGACCGACGAGTGCAAAGACCTGCGACTTTTTCCTGAGTGACTTTAACCGAGCAACGAAACCGACAACGCACTTAAGTACTCCTTTTATCTTTCCTTTCACACTCTCCTTTTCTGTCCTCTCTTTTCAACCTCAATCATGTGTTTCAATCATCTCTAATACCACACGCAAACGGCAACGCAGTTTTGCTAACCTGCGTCCTATCTGCAGATCTTCTACTGCACTTCTTGCTTTTTCTGTTGGTCTCTGGAATTGTCAGTCTGCTGTCAACAAAGCAGACTTCATTTCTGCTTTTTCTTTACAATCTACACTCAGCATCTTGGGCTTGACTGAGACCTAGATTCGTCCAGAAGATTCAGCAACCCCAGCTGCTCTCTCTAATAATTTCTCTTTCTCTCACACCCCACGTCAGGTTGGGCGGGGTGGGGGCACTGGTCTGCTCATTTCAAACAATTGGAAATACTCAACCCACTCAAATGCCTTACCACTACAAGCACTCACAAATCAGGCAACCAACTTGACTTAATTTATACTCGCAATTGTATTGCAGACAATATTTTGGTCAAACCCCTACATATCTCTGACCATTTCTTCATTACATTTAACCTACATCTTTCTACCTTTGTGCCACCAACCCCGATACCGGTTACTTTTAGACAAAACCTACGCTCCCTTTCACCCTCACATCTTTCCTCTTTAGCATCCTCCTCTCTTCCCTCACCTACCCATTTCTCATGTCTAGATGTGAATGCAGCAACAGACACTTTATGCTCTACATTAACTTCTTGTCCAGACGATATTTGTCCTCTCTTCTCCAGGCCAGCACGGGCTGCTCCGTCTAACACCTGGTTATCTAATGTTCTCTGTAAGTATCGGTCCAAACTCAGGACGGCAGAGAGAAAATGGCGCAAATCAAAAACCCGTCAGACCTGAGTATGTATCAGTCTTTGCTTTCATCTTTCTCTGCTGAAGTCCACACTGCCAAATCTTCATATTTCCTCAACAAGATCAATAGCGCTCCAGACACACGTAATCTCTTCAAAACATTCAGTTCTCTCCTCTGTCCCCCTCCACCACCTCCCACCACTTCTATAACAGCTGATGATTTCGCCACATTCTTCACAGACAAAACTAGAACAAACAGCAGTCAATTCTCAGCCCCCCGCACACAGGACCTCCAACCAACCACGTCCACTGCTAAAATTTCCATCTTCTCCTTCTTTCCCCTCACTGAGGCAGAAGTATCAAAACTTCTCCTCTCCAGCCATCCTACAACATGTCCTCTAGACCCAATCCCCTCACACCTTCTCCAAGAACTCTCTCCCACACTTTTACCAGCACTCACACACATCATCAACACATCTTTCCGCACAGGCACCTTCCCCACTGCATTCAAGTAGGCTCAGGTAACCCCACTGCTCAAAAAACCTACATTAAACACTTCACTTATAGATAGCTACAGACCTGTCTCTCTCCTTCCATTCATAGCGAAAACGTATGTATGACAAGTTTTCAACAAGGTATTTTTCACTGAGATATACCTGAACGACCTGAGATAGGATTCAAACCAGTGAAGTGGAATCCCTGTAATGCCCAGTGATGAGAGGGCGGACAGGAGGATCTGATGATTGACAGTGTCTAAAGCAGCAGATAGATCTAGCAGAATAAGAACTGATGATTTGGAATCAGCTTTTGCAATCCGCAAGGCTTCAGTGACTGACAGTAACGCAGTCTCAGTTGAATGGCCACTCCTGAAACCTGACTGGTTAGCGTCCAGTTTGTTGTTGAACTGATGAATAGATGAATCCTATCTCAGGTTGTCCAGAACAACAAACTGGATGCTAACCAGTAAGGTTTCAGGAGTGGCCATTCAACTGAGACTGCGTTACTGTCAGTCACTGAAGCCTTGCGGATTGCAAAAGCTGATTCCAAATCATCAGTTCTTATTCTGCTAGATCTATCTGCTGCTTTAGACACTGTCAATCATCAGATCCTCCTGTCCGCCCTCTCATCAATGGGCATTACAGGGATTCCACTTCACTGGTTTGAATCCTATCTCAGGTCGTTCAGGGTGGCCTGGGGAAGGGAGGTATCCAAAGCATATCAACTGGTGACTGGGGTTCCTCAGAGATCAGTTCTTGGACCCCTCTTCTTCTCCATATACACTACATCACTGGGTCCCATCATACAGGCACATGGCTTCTCCTACCATTGCTATGCTGATGACACACAGCTCTACCTCTCATTTCAACCAGATGATCCAACGGTAGCTGCACGGATCTCAGGCTGCCTGGCGGACATCTCGGCATGGATGAAAGAACATCATCTCCAGCTCAACCTGGCAAAGACTGAGCTTCTTGTTTTCCCTGCCACTCCAACTCTACAGCATGATTTCACCATCCAGCTAGGTTCTTCTACAATTACCCCATCAAGTTCGGTCTGAAATCTTGGTGTAATCTTTGATGACCAATTGACCTTCAAAGACCACATTGCAAAGACCGCTCGATCTTGCAGGTTTGCATTGCACAACATCAGAAAGATCAGGCCCTTTCTAACGGAGCATGCTGAACAACTTCTTGTCCAGGCCCTTGTCATTTCTAGGCTGGACTACTGCAATGCTCTTCTGGCTGGACTTTCATCATGCACAATCACACCTCTACAAATGATACAGAATGCAGCGGCACGACTGGTCTTCAATGAGCCCAAAAGAGCCCATGTTACACCACTCTTTAGCACTGGCTACCGGTTGCGGCTCGCATCAAGTTCAAGACATTGATGCTTGCATATAGAACAACCACAGGCTCTGCACCTGCCTACTTCCACTCACTATTACGAATTTACATTCCCTCCAGAAGTCTGAGATCTGCTAGTGAGCGATGCCTTGTGGTACCATCATAGAAAGGCACAAAATCACTTTCCAGAACATTTTTGTTCACTGTTCCTGGCTGGTGGAACAATCTTCCCACCCCAATCCAGAATGCTGATTCCCTGACAATTTTCAAGCGACAGCTGAAAACTCTTCTCTTTTTCAAAACTATTTGACTTCATCCTAAATTAAAAAAAAAAAAAAAAGAAAGTCTTTCTCTTTATTTATTCCTTCCCTTTCTAGCTTATATTTGTTTGGAACAATGCCTGATACTTGGTATTACGAGCACTTCCTGTGTCTGTTTGCCTCTTTAAGATGAATAACTTTATGTATTCCCCAATTGTAAGTCACTTTGGATAAAAGTGTCTGCAAAATGACTAAATGTAAATGTAAATGTTTTGTGAGTTCTTTCATTCAAACAAAAAATATAACATCATCAAATTCTTGGATTGTCTATTGGAAAACCAATGAACACACACACACACACACACACACACAAACAAAACACAGTAGAATACTTTCAGACTAGAAGAGGTGAACTGTGAAGTGTTTTTCATTAATGTTAGGTCAGAGGAAGCTGTCACATATGTTTTAAATGTAATCCTTTTGTAATTTTGTTTGACAAAAAACAATTGCTTGGTATTTTATGACACTTTTTAAAACATTCTTGTTTTTTTAGATAATTTTACTGTTTAAATTATAACTATAATAGGCTATTTAATGGTAGTTTACCCCACATACTGTGCAAAAACATGCCCGTTATTGCATGTTAAATGAACTGTGTCTGTAAAATGAAATCTTTTCCTGGTCTTTCTTTTTCAGACTTTTCAGGTATATGCCTATAGAGAAACTAACTTTAAAGATAAATCCACTTTAAGAAATATTCACAGGAGTAAAACGTGTGAAAGCTTACCCTGATGTCTGTTCAAATGTTCATTCCACCACACAATTCGATATAACACACACAAACAAACACAAAACACAGTAGAATACCACACAATTCAGTATATAAATCAAATAGTTCTGAATGATAAATTTTCAGGTTTCAGAATGATATATCATGACCCAAAACTAAAGTTCACATAACATGACTATCACAATGACATTCAAAATGTTTGATTATATTATAGTGACTGTTATCTTTTTAAATTATCTTTAAATGTAGTTAGTGTGTTTGGCCCAATAAAAAAACATATAATAAAAATGTAAAGGCATGCACATCCATCCAATATGGGTATAGGTGCAAGCAATAAATAAATAAATAAATAGGAAGGAAGGAATGAAGGAATGAAGGAAGGAAGGAAGGAAAGAAAGAAAGAAAGAAAGAAAGAAAGAAAGAAAGAAAGAAAGAAAGAAAGAAAGAAAGAAAGAAAGAAAGAAAGAAAAAGAAATACATACATACATACAAATTCAAACACTGAAACTAGTGCAACATTTCAGTAAGCTCTTCATCAGACATTTTGTGCTTCATGTAAAACTTTTAGAACAAGTTCCAGATCAGTGAGAGTCATTTAAAATGAGGTTAAATAAATTACAGGCCTGCCGGCAAACTCTTTTAACTGCCAGACCTGACCTGTGATCAGGTGGAAATGATGAGGGCAGAGGCAAGAGTGATCATGTCCATCTCTCTATCTATATTAATCCCGTGTGACTACACTATATTGAGGCGAAACATGTTGTGCATGTGTGACTGTGATGTTTCCTTTACTAAAGAATCATTAACATGTTCTTTTTTGTGCCTTTGTCTCTTGGTGACTTTCTTATTTTGCTGCTTGTCATTTGATATACAGTAGAACATTTCTTATAATCAGACCAACATACATCACATATACAACTGACGGTATTTTAAAGGATTTTAGGCATTGGGAATTGTAATGCAAATGATATGCATAATGCATATGAATCACTTAAGATCACTTGTACCTGCAAACTTTTGGTCAAGAGTTTTCTGTTTTACAGCAAATAGTAACATTGTCACCTTTTTGTGGATTTTTATACCTCTATAAATGACTGATTGTTGTATCTGTAATGTTATTTAATCGACAGGATTACTGACTGCTGTCAGATGTGATCACACTGCTGGAAAAGAACCTACAGGAGAATAACACACAATCACATGCGCACACACACAGCCTGAGAATTTGGTGCATTTTAGTGCATTTCAGATTTATATTAGGTGATTTAATGAAAATAAACACCCGAGTAAGATATATAGAAATACAAATTTTCTTTAAATCAGTCATCTATGGTTATATGGTGTATTGAATGATCATATCATGTGGATATATAGGACTATTTATGTCAGGTGTCAGGTTTGCCCAGGGACACAGTGTAATGTTTAATTAAAATTTCTGAGATATTAATGATACCAAAGAAACCACATCTCCCTCTAAACACCCACATGCAATTTCTCATGCCAGTGAACATTTCTCAGGCATATATTTAAGTCTGTACACACACACACACACACACACACACACACACTGACTCACTGCTAGACGCGCACACACACACACACACATACCTGTTTGTCTGCCTTTTTTGCTGTTTTTTTCCCTGCTGCTTCTCATGCATACTCTGGTATCATACAGCCAGCGTTAACTTGATGTTTTCTCACCATCTGATCAAAATAAAGTCACTTTGTGAATGTGTAGGAGGTCCTTTGAGGAGATAGGGATAAACTCTTTCTAAGTTAATTAGCAGTCTCCAAAGACCAGATCAGAGAAGCGAACTCCTGATAGAACTGTGGATCACAGTCTCAATCAAACGACTTTTAATGAAACGACAGTTTGGTTAAACCAGCCGGAAATAGTCCTTCTCTGATCTTATTGTACCATTCAGAAAGGGATTTCATCTCACTCGCTCTCTCTCGCTCTTCACCTTTTCCAACAATTTTGTCACCTTGAGTGAGTCGGATGGGAAGATGTGTGTGGGCGTCATCCGTCAGGAATCGGATATCTATCCATAGGAAAAATTGCCTCTAATCGTTTCATTAAATGCGTTCATGGTGAGAGGCAGTAATTGGTTGGGGGTGATGAGTAAGCTTTGCCTAAAATGGGCTGGAAGACTACAGCACCCCACAAGGCTCTTGCAAATCAATATGGAGGTTGGCAGGATGTTTAAAAGCTGGAAAGTACGGACGTCTCCCCCTGCTGTGGGCGTCACTGTCTGACATGCCTTGGATATCCATACAGTTTTTGATAATAGTTTTGAGATGCTTTCTATCCTAAAAATGTATCTGAGAAAATATCAGTATTACACTTCAAAGCAGAAGCAAAAGGTCAAAACATGAAAAACTTGTAGATGAAAACTCATTTTCTATGAATAACTTAATCTGTCTGAAAGTATCAGATCTTTCAGTGAACAGTTCTTAAAATAAACACGTTTTCCTCTATAAAGAACCTTTTGTGCAAATGTTCAATGGATGTTAATGATTATTTATGGAACCACAGATGCTAATAAATTTATATAAGCTATTATCATCATCAGGCTAATTTTATCAAAAATACTCTATTTGTGTTTACATTTATTTGTGTTTTTTTAAACAATAGATCCATGTGACAGGACTGCATCGCAGTCATATAAAGATTCAATTCATAAAATCAAAACTGGCTTACACTACAGGTCAAGCAACTGAAAAAATACTCTTCAAATAATTTTAGGCAGGCTGCTCATAGTGTTATTGCTCCTGACTGTAGATTTGACTGCTATGACACAAAGTTGGCCAGTTCTTTTATTGAAATAAATTGATATGGAAAAGATCTTCATAGTTTTAACCAGGTTATTCAAGCCCTGTCCAATATGATGTTCTCTATCTGATACAGACACTCTCGTTTCCATTAGGTGTGCAGAACTGGACCTGTCTGACTCACTGCAGGTACAAACATCACCTGCACCCCAAAAGCTGAAGTCAGAACTACTGTCACAGTGAATCATAGGCTTTACTGGACTCAGCTAAATTATTTAATGCCATGACACGGTATGTGAACTCAGTTCATCCCACAGCCCTGAAAGAGAAAGGCAGAAACTGCTCTCTAAAAATATTTCAGCGAGAAACTGTTAAACTCATAACATTTAATTATGGACTCAAAATTAAAATTATAGACTTAAAATTGTTCTTTTTGTACTTTCCTCTCTCTCTCTTTAATTTACATTTGGGTGATTAACCTGCTGCTGCTGCTGCTTATAAGTTGGCAAGCAAAATATGGAGTATAGCGCCCCCTTTAGGGCAACAGGAAGACAAGAAAAACATCCCATAAAATGAACACCTCCAACAATATTAAAGAAACATTGCATAGTACTTAAAAGACTTTATAATAATATTTTTCAGACAGCGGATTTAAGCACCACAATAATCTGGTCAAATGCTGGTCAAAAACTCATCAACCATCTAGATGTAATATGGCATGCTGTAAGAAAACATCTCAAAGCAAATTTTCATACGTTTTACATAGTATTTATTTGGGACAACATGTAAAATTTAAAATAAAAGCATGAAATTGTATTATTTGTGTCTTACTGTGTTGGAAAATAAAATGTTGTTTATTTCTGCCCTTGTTTGTTTTTCTGCCATTTAAAAACACATTTTAAATATATGACCCTGGACCACAAAACCAGTCAGAAGTAGTACAGGTATATTTGTAGAAATAGCCAACAATACATTGTATGGGCCAAAATTATCGATTTTTCTTTTATGCCAAAAATCATCAGGATATTAAGAAAGGTTCATGTTCCATGAAGATATTTTGTAAATATCCTACCGTAAACATATCAAAACTTTGATTAGTAATATGCATTGCTAAGAACTTAATTTGGACAACTTTAAAGGCCATTTTCTCAATACTTAGGTTTTTTTGCACCCTCAGATTCCAGATTTTCAAATAGTTGTATCTCGGCCAAATATTGTCCTATGCTAACAAACATATAATGGAAAGCTTATTTATTGAGCTATTTATTGATCAGATGATGTATAAATCTCAATTTCAAAACAGTGATCCTTATGACTGGGTTTGTGGTCCAGGGTCACATATTTCAAAATGTTTTACAAAAGTAAAATTTAAGAGAAAAGCTATGTAAAGCAGTATTATTTTAGTAACAGTGGTATACTATTATATTTTTGTTAAAATTTTGAATTAGATTTTTTTTTTCATGTGTTTTAATTTTAATTTACATTTTAAAGTTTTAGTCATTATTTAATGTGATTTGTAGATTTTAAAAATATATCTATTTAGTTTTTTAGTTTTAATTTATTTGGTTTTAGTTATTTTACTTAAGTATTGGTCAAATTTTTAAACTTTTATTTTATTTCATTTTATGTTTATTTCATTTCAACTAATTTCAACTAATGTTTCTTTTATAACAATAAACCTGGTTACAGGCTTTTTTTTATGTTAACAGAGCAGATCACAGTAACCTCTCGTTTAGAGGTCAAATGTCACCATGTAACAATTCATCTTTGTTTGGGAAAAGATTTGCATCCTCTGTGCAGAGAAATCTTCTCCAAAGACATGATTTTTTTTTCAGTTGAGTAGGCCTACATGTTTGTTCTCATCATTGCACAGGAATTACCTGTATGAATGAACTTTGAATGAATGAACTACTGCCACAAACTTCAACAGATAACTGTTTGTCTGTTAGTTGAGAACATAAGGAAAAAATGTTAGTGTGTCTTTTCTTTTCTTTTCTTTTCTTTTCTTTTCTCTCATATTTGAACATTTTGGTTGAATAGTTGCTCTTGTCTTTTATGTAGACCCACGTGCACTGTTATGTCACCAGTCTGTCAGTCTTTGGCTTTTGTAAAACTAATTTGCTGCATTGTTGCAGCGGATGTCTTGCCTCCTCGTGAATTAACAAAAGCTTTGAGAGGGTATCCCAGCATCGCCCGGCTGTCTCCCGGGGAAACGTCCCGGGTAAACAAGAGCCAATCTCCGCGCAACCGGGCGGCAGCGGCAGCGGCAGCGGCTCTCTTGTTGTGATTGCTGGAACTGGCGCGACACACGTCTCTCCACCTCAGAGAAAGACAGGGAGGTCTGCTAAAAAAGAAAATCTCTTACATTAAGATAACAGTTTAAGTCAAGTGGCTGAATAGGTAAAAATGGACTTTACAGTGGCTTAAATATATGTTTGTGTTTGACTGACGAGCTGAAGGACTGAGTGATGGATAGGAAAGGAAACATGCGGCGCGCCACTTCGGCTGGGTACCGTTTACCGGACCGACCCAATGGTCCTCTCGCCTCTCAGTCCTCGGTCTCAGTGTTCAGGCATTCAGAGGGCAGGACACGAAACACCGGTGAATCACCGGCGCAAGACGATGATACCCGAGATCCGGTAAAGCAGGACCAGGTTTGGAGAGAGTTTGTGCGCGCGGAGCGAACCGGTGTGAAAGAATGGTAAGAAAGAGAATTGCATTCACTTTCTTAGAAATGTCATGGAGTTGCCGGTTTGTTTTCTCACTTTCTCTGGAGTTACGTTACTAATCTTTTCTTTCACCTCTTAAATGTGGCATTGTTTGACCCGTTATTTGATACGGGAAGGATTGTGGTTGACCAGGCGCCCCCAGGAAGGTGTGCGTTACGGTTACTCATCTCTTGTTCTTTACCAACTACTGTATATATACAGCCGTGGTTACAGTACACAAAACCACCATCATATAATAAAACGATCACAATTTCGCTTCTAAATAATTCATTGTATCGTATCGTCTGGAGATAAGAGAACATCATCATGCTCATGCTGTAAAACGCTTCATTATTGTTTTATCACAGGGAGAAGAACTGGAGTTTCCTGATGAACTTTGACCAGCTGGTAAGAAACCCTCTTATCAGTGATGACCCAGAACTGTCACTCCTGAGTTTTATTGCAATATTGTTAAAATGTAAATTTAATTAACATATATTGCAAATATAAATTACTATACTGTTTAAAAGTTTGGGATCAGTAAGATTTTCCTAAAATAATAATATATATATTTTTTAATATTCTGAGCAAGGATGCATTAAATTGATCAAAAGTAACAGTAAAGACATTTATGGTTACAAAAGATTTACAATTCATATAAATTCTGTTCTTTTGAACTGTTTATTTAACAAATAATCCTGAAAAATTGTATCTTAGTTTCTAGAATGATTTTGAAGGATCATATGACATTGAAGACTATACAGTAATGACTGCTGAAAATTCAGCTTAGCCATCACAGGAATACATTACATTTTAAATTATATTTAAACAGTTGTAATAATCAAATTAAAAACAAATTGTAATGATATTTCAGAATATTACAATTTTTACTATGTTCTTAATGAAATTCATGCAATTTGGGTGAGCATAAGAGACTTTATTTTAGGATCTCTTAACTAGTTGCTAATTAGCTTGCATATTAATAGAATATTAGCCATTTATTAGTAATAATTAAGCACATATTAATGCCTTATTCTACACGACCTTATTCTACATCCCTAATTAATACATAAACTTAACAACTACCTTACTAACTATTAATAAGCAGCAAATTAGGAGTTTATTTAGGGAAAAGTCGTAGTTAATAGTTAATAGTTAATAAGCGTTCCTTATTCCCTAAAGTGTTAACCGAGACTTCTTTCAAAAAAATCTTGCCGACCCCAAACTTTTGAAAGGTAGTGTATGTTTTATCATTTTTAATGAAACTATTTTACAATTATTTGTATCTGTTCTTTGAAATAGTTATTGCTCTTTCTAATAAATGATTTCATACACTCATTAATTTTTGTTAATTAAGTAGTTGTGCAAAAGAACTGAACCGTATTTTTGAAAAATATCATTAAAATGAGGTGGAGATCATACCAGTTTGCATGGGACTAGTCAGACTTCATGTACACATGATGTTATTTCTACTACTAATAACAAAAATGATAATGATTTATAATCACAAAACCAGACATAAGGGTAATTTTTTTTAAATTGAGATTTATACATCATCTGAAAGCTGAATAAATAAGCTTTCCATTGATGGATAGATGTATTTGTTTGGATAAGACAATATTTGGCCGAGATACAACTATTTAAAAATCTGGAATCTGAGGGTGCAAAAAAAAAAAAAAAAAATCTAAATATTGAGAAAATTGCCTTTGAAGTTGTCCAAATGAAGTTCTTAGCAATGCATATTACTAATCAGAAATTAAGTTTTGATATATTTACGGTAAGAAATTTACTAAATATCTTCATGGAACGTGATCTTTATTTAATATCCTAATGATTTTTGGCATGAAAGAAAAATTGATAATTTTGACCCATACAATGTATTGTTTGCTATTGCTACAAATATAGCCTACCCGTACTACTTATGACTGTTTTTGTGGTCCAAGGTCACAATTTATAGTGCTCTCAATCCATGCGCAAGGTGCTTTACAAAGCGTTTATTATTATTAATATTATTTTATTAAAGCTTTCATTCATCTTTATTTTTAGGTGAATATTTTCATGGTCAGTTTTTACAATGGAGTTCCTCAAGCTGCATTATTAAGCCTGTATGTTAACTGAGTTGTATTTCCCTCTCACAGGGTCATCCACATACAGAAACTCCTCTCCCCAGCTCTGTGTCTTTATACTCAGACAGAGTCCCAAACACCAGTAACCAAATGTTCGGCAGCGGCCTGTACACTGAGCTGGGCAAAGAGCTGATTCGTCTGGACAATCTGCTAACCCTGACAGCGAACCACCGCAAAACCAAAAGGAATCCAGAGATGCAACCCTGCTGAGGTTTTCAGGCAAAGGATCTGTTCAAAACACACTGTAGTGTTTTAGCAGAGATTTGTTGCCTTCTCTAGAGACCTTCCCTTGGGTCGTTCTGTTTGTCTTGCCTTTACCTGTATAACTAGACAAACTCAAGGGTGTTCAGGGGGTGACCGTTTGTTTTATAGATGTATTTTTTTCTCTGGACAGCCCAAATACCAGCTGCCAACCTGTGTATGTATGTGTGTGTTTGTTGTTTATATATTAGCTTCTGTTTTTATATTAGATTTTGTTTTGACATTAATATGCATCTCTCAGAGTACTGTAATATGTTGATAAAGGCAGTAAATATGAGCCTGATTTTAGAATATGCTATTTACATATTAATTTTTTAGACGAACGCTGTTGCTCCTCAGTGTATAAATGCTAATTATTTACAGAACTGGATTAAAACTCCTAGATCAGAGAGATTTATTTTTCTGTAGTTGAAAGGGTTAGATTTGTTTGCATCTCAAGAGAAAAGAGGAATTAGATGTGTCGGGTAATTCTTCACAGTTCAGTTTACAAATAGTTTATAAAATTTAGATATTTTATTCATGGAACATTATGAGGATTAGAACTGGAATATTTTGCCAAGACCTTCTACATTTATAATGTTTAAAAATATACATCTTGCCAAATTATATTCCATTAAAGTTTTTCTCCTTTTAAACAGCTACATTGTGTGCCTTCTTTTTGGCCACAAATGTGATGACAGTCAAAAGAGATTTCAAAATACATTCACATATTCTTTTTCTTATTTGTACTCTTTGAGAGAAAGAGAGATGAAATGTTTTTGACAGGCCAGATGGCTCCAAATGGCATGAACTTTTTGTTTTCCTAGTAATTTGATGTGTAATAATTATGATTGATTTGAAACTTAGGAATGCATAAAATGGGGAGTCGGCTCAATCTTGTGATACCAAATATATTTCAGGTAATATTACTTACAGCCAGGTTGTTTCTCATGTGTGTCCCATTAGAGATAAAACGCGCCCTCTAGTGGAAGAATTTGCCTTCTTAACAATATCAACAAGTGAAAACTAACTTCATAATGGAGTTGCACCGACAAGAGGTCGCTGTTATACTCATTCATTAGGTTTTGTTGCTTTAGTGTTCCTCGCGCTACTTCAAAATGGGTTTGAGAATAAATTCATAAAGGACTCTGAATTTTATGAATAAACCAATAAGCCATTTATGAGGACCAACTGCATTTTCATTTCATTTGAAAACTTCATGTACATGCAATTCTTTATTTGATTCTCCTCATAAATAAACAAATAAAAATGCAATTTACAATGTACACCACTCTGCAGCAACATGATTAATTTCTATAATTTTAACATACTGTGTTCAGTCACCTTTACTCCTGAACACTGTGTTTAGAAATTATGTGGAGTAATGAAACTAAAAGCCGAGTGATGTTCTGTGATTCTTCTGTGATATGTGGTGGGTGTGAGAATGCTATTCACTGGAGGATATTTGCATTATCCCGTGTGCCGCCGTTTCGTGGGCGAGACAGAGAGAAGAGAGGCTTATGGGTAAAGACTGCTGCTGTTGTTGTCGACGTTAGTGATGGATTCATTTGAGCGAATCGGTTCTTTTGACCAACTCATTTCAAAGAATCTTTTACATAAATGATTCAATGATTCTTTTGCGTCATGACGCACTCGAGTCATCACGTGGTTCTTGATATCCTAGTATAGCGTATTGCCAACTGTAAAACCTTCAAATAAGCCATATTTAGGCACGTTTGTTGGCGTTTATAACAATTTCATGTGTTTTCATTCTATTTAAATTTAGTAATTAGAATTTAAATCAATGTATTATTTGCTAACTCGAGAACCGCTCAGGCGAATAGTTTGGACCATTTTGTGAGTCGGATCAACTGATTCATTTAAAAAGGTCCGAGTCAAAAGATCGGACATCGCTAGTTGATGTCAGAGAAACGAACTCGAGGCTCGCGCTACCTGCTGGAACACCGAAGAACCGATCCGCGGAACCGGCGCGAGCGACCCAATCCACTAACGACATGCGGAGACACTTTAGGAAAGCGCTTGCGAGTAACTTAAAATAATTAACTTTATCTGGAATTATTAATAATACGCATAAAACGCACCGGTTCCGTTTCACGTTGCAGGAATGCGTTGGAGTTTGTGGTTTGGTCGACTCCGACAGATGCTCTCCTTTGAACAACAGCAGCGTTGTTTATGAACTGGGGAAGATTTGAAGTCAGGCTCAGCCGGAGGGACAGAGGAGACGAGGGGGGGAGGAGAGAGGCGGAGAGGGGAGGAGAGGGGCGCCCAGAAAACGCCCTGCTGCTCAATCCTCTCAAAATTAAAAGTTTATCGCGCCATTGACGGTACGCTCGCATTAAAGGATGGGAAGTTTGATTCCGCTCAGTTGTTTAAAGTAACCACTTCATAGATTGTTTTGAGGGGGAAAGTTTGGAAAACCTCAGTTGTTCCCATTGGATTATTTTTTTCGCTTTATTCTGGACAAGCCCGGGGTACTTTTTGGAGGGCGGCGAGTCGGAGGCTGTCTAGGCCCGCTGCTCGACAACTTGAAAGAAGATCTTGTATCTTTAATGTGAACCAGATAAGTTGGGCAGGTCGCTCTTCGTTGCTCAGACTGGCGCCAGGACAAGCCGAAAATGTCGCTAGGAGCGGAGAGAAGGATGGAAAACCGGCTGAGACAACTGGAAGCCATGCTCAAAGAGCCGCGGTCTGCGATCAACTTGGAAAGTTTGCTGGTAAGTTTTCATGAATGTTTAATGCGCCTCGAAGATCCGTTGCCTAGCGACACTGAGAAAAAAATAGAAAGAAATAGCAACAACCTAACCGCGATGTTGCATTGCAGAAACATCAACTGTGAGGAAGCTCAGTGTGCACGTTGATGTCTCTTTTAATATCCTCGGTATTTGTACATAAACGTCGCCTCGCTTCCTGCTTTCCTTGTCAATATCTTGTGGCTAACCTCAAGTCCCAATCTCCGCGTATAAAGGTATTCTCACATACACTTGCCATATTTGAATAACTCTGCTGCGTCAACTTCTGAGTTCATCTGTTGCCTCGCTCCAAATATAGTAATATTGTTGGCCTGCAACATGACAATTTCGTAATTCCCTCTTCCTGCTGTTGATGGCTTGTTTGGTTCTGGAAGGAGACTGTGCTATTAACTGGCCTGCAGGTGAAGGGATTGGACACACATTTCTGAGAGGAGAAATATTCACAGATTGATCTAATCTTTTCGAAGTGCACTGCATAGAATTTATTTATTTTTTTGTGAACTGATAGATGAACGTTCAGTGCCTTATGTGTTTGTGGACACGTGCGGCTCAGTTGGTGCCAAGTGATCAAATCTCGAGAGCTTGTCAATCGGTTTATGTCTGACCGAGCTATTGAAAATACAGAAGATAGGCAGAATGCCATAAGTTAGATAAATCTGACAAAGCCTCCATTTGGGGACACCATCAAACAGAAAATTGCAGTAAACTATATATATGAAAATTATTTAGAAAGTTTAAGAAGTCTGTGATTATAAATAACTTTACTTGAGAGCAATAGAAATTAATCGTAATGCTTTTCAGATATTTTTTTTTTTTAATGAATGAGAGAGAGAGATGAATACTTTCAGTCACCAAGGATGCATTAAATTGATCAAAAGTGACAGTAAACACATGTATAATGTTGCATAAGATTTCTGTTTCAAATAAATGCTGGTCTATTAAATATTAAGCAGCACAATGGTTTTCATCATTGGTAATAATAAGAAGTGTTTTTATGGACCAAATCAGCATATTAGAATTAATTCTAAATGATCATGTGACACTGAAGGCTGGAGTTATGGCTGCTGAAAATTCAGATTTACCATTACAGGAATAAATTACATTTAAAATGTGTTAAAATAGAAAACATTTAATTAAAGTTCCAATAATATGTTTCCATATTTCTCAGTGTTTTACCATATTTTTGATAAAATAAATGCAGTAAAAAATGTCAATTTTAAAGCAACTGTGTGTTATTGACAAAACCAATACTGATTATTGGCAGATGCCAATAGTTTTATCACTATTTTAGTCCTACATTTGATAGACTTAATTGTCTAATTTCTGCAACACTAATGACATTAAACAGAAAAAAAAAAAAAAAGTATGACAAACTCTCCCCTATCAACCTTTGGTTAGTATGACATAGTCCCACCCCAAAGTCTTGCTATTGGTTAAATCAGTGTTGTTGTGTTGGGCTGGTTGTGATGCATAAGCTACCAGTCATGATTTGATAGAACAACAGTGTTCACTGTTCAGGGAAACCAGCCTATTAATGGATCACTAATGATTTTGGATAAGGTAACAAACGATTTGCATGCCTAAAAGAAAGTATTTTATATTGGAATAATTATGTTAGCTTTACGTGTGTGTGTTTGGACTTAATCACAGATACTGGAAGTAGTTGTGAAACTTACTGCTCATTAGTAAGTGAAGTGATTCATTTGAGGCAGTCAAGAAGGCAGTTCTTTTGGTACTGAATGTTCCTGCATGCATAAACTGCATGTAAAATGTCAGATCTGAGTGGCTGATTAAAGTTAATCTGGTCCAAAACCAAACAATACTCCACAGACACTTGATGAAGCATGATTTGACTCACTGTATCTGTGCCAGAGTTTGGTCTAAGCTCTGAGCAGATGTCTGAGAGAAAGATATGGGTCATCCTTTCTGAAAGAAATGGTGTCTATGTTTATCAAAGAGGCATGTGTGTGTGTGTGTTGTCCATTATGAGAGTGCTGGTGACAGAGTTTCTCCACAGCTGAAGAATGTGTGTGTTTCCTGAGGAGGAGATGAGCAGAGGAGAAGTGGGAAGCAGTGAGTGGGAGTGAACAGGCTTCACTCTCTTTCTCTCTTTCTGTCTTTCTCTCTGCCATTTTTAGCTCAAGTCCCTCTCTGGTTTAGCTCAGGGCAGGAGATAGCTCTGTGTGAGAGTGTTTAGCTGTATCGAAATGCTTCTAGAAAACACATCACAAATATTTCCATTTCGTTAGTGCAATATTCTTCCAATAAGAAGTTGAGAATGCAAACACTTCTTATCCCCAAAAATACAAATATTCTCTCTTTCTCTTTACTTTCACCCCATCGTGAACTCTTTAACTTGTCATTAATTATAGCTCAAGCTGATTACTGACAGTTATCCAGCATAATGTGATTGATTTCAAGCCTTTAAATCAAGTATTTGAGCCTGAGATTATAGCCGCTTTGGCCAGTCTGTGTGTGTTTTGAAGAGTGATGCCAAGCCAATTCATCAGGAATTTTTGGAATTTTCCAGGTATGTTTCCAGAGGCACTTTTCCATATTTAAAGTGTAATGTAAGCCTCCTTTTTACTCTGATTACTACATTCTCTTATTGTGACAATTTTTAATCCTGCACTACAGGCACAAAAAAAGTTTCCAAAAGCTCTTGAATCAACTTAATGTCAGAAACCGTATTTTTACATGTAATGGTCACCTGATATAATTTTTTTTAACAGCTGATGTGGATGCTGGTGTATCAGATGGTTTAGCCTAATTTAAAAGGTAGTAAATAACATATGCATAACAATTGTAAGCAAAATTAAAATAAGTCATATAGTATTTTAATAAAGACACACTCTTGTGTGTGAGGATTTAGGTGCTAAATTCTCAGTTCTGTTGTGACACTTATCGGCCAATGCTGATAAATAAAAATTGCCCAATATTGGCCTTGATTATATATTGTTCGTCCTGTATTTACATGCCGAGTTATAATCAAGCTACATTTGAAGTGTTTTTAACACAGTGCATAATGGAATATTTGAAAGAATAAATACATGTTGTGCATGTGTCTGTCAGTCCAACTTAAAAAACAGACTGGTATGAATTCAGTTTAGACTAAAGTGTTTAAATGACATTTAAAGTTACGAAAATAGCGACAGATCATTTTTTTGTATTTTCACATACATCTGAATGTAACAGATTATTGAAAAGGAAAAAAATTTTTTTTTTTTTCAATCTGTCTGTTGTTGATTGGATGGAGGCAGCTCTGAATGCAAGCTTGCAGTCAATTGTATGAAAGGGGCTGGGTTAATGAGGACAAAAAATGATTGGAGAAGTCCAGAGAGAAGTCTGTTGTTGCACTAGAAGATTGGGTCATTTTTATGATTAAAAATTTAACATATGCATGAAAAAAATCACACACAATAATATCAATAACCTGCATTTAGAAAATGTCATGCAAAATTATTGTTTTAGTCTGACGGAAATTAAACTTGTAACATGCATGTAAATGCACTTACTGTGGATTCTGTGTCAGTATTCTAATCCAGATGTGACCTGTTGATCTGAAAATTCAGAAATGGCAACCACGCCAACATTCCAGAGAGTGGATTTCTCCACTTCACCTGAAGATGATGTAATATCCATGATGTAATTATTCCTGCTAAATTTAGAGGGCAGCAATTGGACATGGAGTTTTACACTTCTTCTAAGATAAACTGACACTCACTTTACCAAAATTCTTTAATCTTTTAACAAATTATCTTTCATGATCAGCATGATGGAAGATCATTAAGCTGGTTGCATTGTACAGTTAAAGTTGCTCCAGGTGGCAGTGTGGTCTGAGAGAAAGGGCAAAGGTCAGGCTCAGGAGGGAAGGTTAATGAATAACCAGTCTGTCATTTATTTAGTGGCTGTCAGAAAGGCAGTGCTTACACAGATAATTGTAGCGCGCACAATCCCAGGCTAACCGTAAAACCAGACTGCTATTCTTTATTCCTAGAAATCAGGTCTTGTGTTGCTCTGGATTGGGTCAAAGTGAAATGTTTCAGTTGTGAGGTGTTGTTTAGACACTTAGTTTGAAACCCTGAATAGGTCTGGCTAAGATAACCGGCGGTCACGCTGTAGCTTGGAATGTTGATGGGCCTTATCTCTGTTCACTTCTTCCCTTGAGGTGTGTGGATAGCGTCTGCTTGTATAGTTTGTGTGTTTGTGCGGTTGCAGTGGGTTAGAGATGCTGACCACAGTGTTCAAATTCCAACCTTGTTCCGCACATGCACATTAGACCTGTGTTTTGTAATGCAAAACTTGCAAATAAGCTACTTTTTAGGGTGAACTTTCCCTTTTATGCTTTTTCATTATCATATTAAAACTTTTCTTTATTTTGCCTTCATGATGTTTGTTTTAAGCTTTTTAAATTCCTTTAAATCATTTATAGCTTTTTTTTTATCTCAGACTTTTAATCTTTCAAACTCTAACCCTAATAAAAGTTTTATCAAAACTTAGTGTACTTGTCTCTTTTGTAAACATCAGTGAAGAGCTTGGGATGAAAAATGAGACGTGTGAGAGGAAAAATCAATGTGAATATAACTTATGAATCAAATTGTGAATTTTGACATAATGCTGGCTATAAAAGTAGCATTAGCAAGACTATGCTAATGTCATTCCACCATTTTTCCCCCCAAATTGTTAAAATGTCATTTTCATCATTGTCATTTCCACCACACAACGCTTTTGAACACAATACATCACTGGAGTAGTGGTGAAAAACTTGTTTTCTGAGTTTTCATGACTAAACTAGAGAGAGTGTGAAGAGTGCATTTTTACAGAGTTTTTATGTGTTCACAGGACCAAAAGTGAAAAAATAAACACCCATGACTTCCTGTTCAAAAAAAAAAAGAAAAAAAGATTACACGTTTTATTGAATTTCAAAAAGAAAATGGTTTGGAGGTCAGTAGTGCTTTTTTTGGAAACATTAATACTTTTATTCAGCAAGGATGCATAATATGTTGTTCTTTTGCACTTTATATTCATCAAATATTCCTAAAAAAGGCGTCACTGTTTCCACAAAAATGTTATGCAGGTTTCAGCATTGGTAATAGTAAGATTTTTTTTTTTCTTGAGCAACAAATCAGCATGTTAAAATGATATCACAGGAGCAAAAAACATTTAAAAAGAAATTAAAACCGAAAACATTTGTGACAGTAAAGATTACATTGTTTAAAACATCTATTTCAAGAATTTTCTGTTCTTCTGAACTTTCTAGGCCCTATTCATTAAAAAATAGAAAGGGCAGGAGTAATGATTTCTGAAATTCTGCTTTGCATCATAGGTACATTTTATTAAAATTGTAAAAAGTTGTAATATTTTTCAGTATTTCTGTTTTTACTGTATTATTTTGATCAAATAAATTCAGTTGAGTATAAGAGACTTATTTCATAAACATTATTTTACCGAAGACCAGGCATCTGAAACATTAAGATATCTTGGAGTCTCTGAATCCTCACTGTTACTGTAACTGTATCTATGTGCTGGTGTCTCAGCTCCTGTATCTTACAGTAGCGTTACAACTGGCACGTCTTCCACACTGAAGCAATAACATGAGCACACACACACTCCTGTGAAAGCTGTTGTGTCTGTAAGATTTATCCAGGAACATCTGGGATAAGCAGGAGTCCTGCTGGATCCTGATACTGGTATTGTTTGTTGTCATTGTTGGATCTTATCAGTCGGCAGCAGGTTTAATCTCATCAGGAGAGGATCTGTTCTGCAGCGGAAGAGGAGATGTGATTTCATGCTGCTAACATTCATACCTGTCCTGTGTTCTTCACTATATGTTGGATATGGAATTTCATTAGATTCTGCTGATGAGGCCTCCCCATGTACTTGTAAACTTCCTGTGTCTTGGATTGGTGGAGCTGGATATTGTATTATGTCAACACTGTTAGCAGAAGCTACAGTTTTGCTGGAGAATCCAAGAAGTTTTGCTTCAGTATTGTGTGTGTGTGGCTGGAGGCAGATTATAATGTCTCCAGAAGAAGGACATATTACAACTTTCTCTTTTTAGACCTGAAACTTTTCTCAAGAATGATCAGGTTTCTCTGACACCTGATATTTACATACATTATCTTTTGGTGTAATTTTACATTTAAAGGATAGTGCACAAAAATCTGTCACCATTTACTCAGCCTCATGTTGCTCCAAACATACTTTCTTCTGTGAAACACAAAAAACAAACTTTTGACAAATATCTTGATCACTCTTTTCAAAACAATGCATTTAAAAAAAAAAAGCAATGAAATCTTGCTAGAATTTAACGTGATATTGTAAACAAGGCAAACTGTATTTAACAAACATTTTTTGAGTTAAATCTTTTCAAATAAACTTTTGATCAAATTCACAATGCTAGGCCGAAAGATTTGTTTTTCGAATCAACTGATTCACTTTTAGAGTTAGACTCACTGACTCAAGGTTAAATATTATCAGTGAATAACAACTTGATATCAAAGCTATCAGAAGAGTTTAAAAATATCATCCACTCATATGGACCACTTTTATAAATTTTTGATGCTCATGCATGCTTTTTGAAACTTCACTGCTGTAGTCTTTGTTCTTTTTTTAAGAAATTCAACTATACTTAAAGCTTTTATGTATAATGCATTATAAAGAGTTTTTAAGGGGTATAATGCATTATAATTATTCATAATGTGCATTGTAATACATTATATCTTGTCGTTAATAATTAAAATGCATAATGTAACAAATTGATAAGCATTATAATGTATTTACTGTGGTTACAAATTTTTCATGAGATTGTACAATGCATTATAAGGTGGATAACAAGGCATAATTAATGCATTAAAACTACTTTTATAATGCATTATACATAAAGGCTTTAAGTAAAGTGTTACCAAAAAGTCTTATTGGTTTGGTACATGATGGTGAGTAAATGACCACAAAATTTTTATTTTTGGGTGAACTAATCTTTTAATGAAATATAACTTGTTCTATGTTTCTGAAATATGGTTTCTGTGAAAATATTGGGTTGTCAAAAGGTTCTCGCTGAACACCTTCCTAGAATAGAAATGGTGACTGAAATGAAAGGTTTGGCCAGTGTGGTTTCTTTATACCAAACCTCTCGGTATAAAATACCAGAATGCATCAACCACATTGAAAACTGACCAACAGTGGTTTCAGAAGTGATTTGAGGGCAAATGGAGCGTCACTACAAGATGTATTTAATGCAGAGCTTCATAAGCAGACAGCAGGATGTACACTGTAGTCCAGTCTAATGTTCATCAGGACTGCAGCGGTATTTATGTTGTTTTATGGTATGGTATTGTGCTGCAGAGAAGTTCCACACCCATGTTGTGCGTTGTCATTAAGTTTTATCTGATTGCCATGGTGGACGTGAGATGTGTCATCTTCAGGAGAAGATGTTTTGAAGACCTCTGGTAGTGTTGAAGGAAAACCCTCATTATATATTGCATTTATTTGATAAAAAAATGCAGTGAAAATGGTAATATATTGTGAAATATTACAATTAATATATAACAAATAAAGTAAATATTTAGATTTTGAATTGTAATTTAAATCTGAGATGGCAAAGCGGAATTTTAAGCAGCATTGCTCCAGTCTTCAGTGTCACATAATCCATCAAAAATAATTTTAATACACCAAATTAGTGCTCAAGAAACATTTCTTTATTATTATCAATGTTGAAAACAGTTGTGCTGCTTAATATTTATGTGGAAACTGATACATTTTTTTTTTTTCAAAATTCTTTGAATAGAAAGTTTAGCTGTATGTTAATTATAAAAATCTTTTGTAACATTATAATGTCTTATGTTTTCACTGATCATTTTCAGGGCTCGACATTAACGCTTGTCCGCTTGTCCGGGACAAGTGAATGTTTTGAACGGGCAAGTGAAAGAGAAATTTACTTGTCCAATCGGACAAGTAACTTGAAAACCAAAAACAGTAATGACTGCCTTTATTTATGATATAGCCTTTGTTATAGGGGTGTGCGATATATATCGTTTGTGATAATTTCGTAATTGTTGTTTCAACGAGTGCAAGAATCAAACAAAACACACCTACAGAGTGCATTAGGGGTGGGACAATAAATCGATGTGGCGATATATCGTGATCCTTCTCCATGCGATACGATAATCGATATCTGGCGCCAAATATCGATATTTTAATTAATACAATAAGGTGCTCTAAATACATTTTCCTGCTCTCAGCATCTAAAAATGCGTGGAAATCGCGGCCGCGCCATTTCCACATTCTTTCCGAGAGCGCTCTGAGCAACTATGAAGCGCGTTCTCTATGAAGATGGGGAAGCACGAGGAACCGAATGATAAACAGATTTTCAGCCACTGTATTAGCTCTACTGCTATATATACACGTTTATGGAGATGAAAACTAAAAAACTGCCCCGGAACAGTTATCAGCCTGGACCATAGGCACCGATCACGTTATTATTGCAGAGCGCATATTCAGTTCATGAGTAGCCGAACCTCTCCGCTCGGATCGCAGGTGGATTTCCTTCACTATATGAGTGAGAGAGAGCGCCGCCGGTGCGTCCTGTTTTATGTGAACAAAACTGGATGCTCTCCCTCTCTCACAGATATTACAAGTGCGCGTTATGCAGTGTGAACAGTGGGCACCGACCGGCAGAAACATAAATCTGCACCTATGGCATGGAGGACGAGACAAAACACTGTCAGAGCCGTAATGTGGCGCAGAAGTGTGCAGTGTGTGTGTGCTTGCCGCGCGTCTACATTTGAAATAACCAACCTGAGCGCGCAAAAGACGCGATGTGAACGGCTATTTTTCCATGCGGGGCTCCGTTTTTATGATGAGAGGAGTAGAAAGGTTGAGAAAGCACTCCAGGTAAATTTTGAAATGTACCAGGTTTATTATATATATTACATGGAGGGAGAGAGAGAGTTATATAAGTTAAGCAGTTAAATGTGTTTGTTAACACACAGAGAAAAAGAAAAGTGTAAGCTTTTAATAAGTCCAAGAATAAAATTATTAATTTACTCAACATGTTAAAATTGATTTGCAGAACTTTTTTTTTTTGCTGTTTTCTAACAGTTTGGACTTGAATAAAGAAAGAAAACTTGCACTTAACCTTTTCACAGGCATTTTGTTTAGACAGATATCGCGATATCATTATAGGATTTTCTAGAAATATATCGATTATCGCAGAATCGCTGTATCATGATATTATCGTTATCGTGAGCCATGTATCGTGATTATATCGTATCGTGAGGTACCCTGTGATTCCCACCCCTAGAGTGCATGCATACATTAATAAAGTCTAGGTTAGACTAGCGCGCGTGCGAGTGCGTTCTTTCACTGCGTGATTCAGTATTACAATGCATGAAGAATGATCAGAAAATTCAAGAGATTTGTGCAGAAAATGTATATACAGTCAGGTCCATAAATATTGGGACATCGACACAATTCTAACATTTTTGGCTCTATACACCACCACAATGGATTTCAAATGAAACGAACAAGATGTGCTTTAACTGCAGACTGTCAGCTTTAATTTGAGGGTATTTACATCCAAATCAGGTGAACGGTGTAGGAATTACAACAGTTTGCATATGTGCCTCCCACTTGTTAAGGGACCAAAAGTAATGGGACAATTGGCTTCTCAGCTGTTCCATGGCCAGGTGTGTGTTATTCCCTCATTATCCCAATTACAATGAGTAGATAAAAGGTCCAGAGTTCATTTCAAGTGTGCTATTTGCATTTGGAATCTGTTGCTGTCAACTGTCAAGATGAGATCCAAAGAGCTGTCACTATCAGTGAAGCAAGCCATCATTAGGCTGAAAAAACAAAACAAACCCATCAGAGAGATAGCAAAAACATTAGGCGTGGCCAAAACAACTGTTTGGAACATTCTTAAAAAGAAGGAACGCACCGGTGAGCTCAGCAACACCAAAAGACCCGGAAGACCACGGAAAACAACTGTGGTGGATGACCGAAGAATTCTTTCCCTGGTGAAGAAAACACCCTTCACAACAGTTGGCCAGATCAAGAACACTCTCCAGGAGGCAGGTGTATGTGTGTCAAAGTCAACAATCAAGAGAAGTCAACTTCACCAGAGTGAATACAGAGGGTTCACCACAAGATGTAAACCATTGGTGAGCCTCAAAAACAGGAAGGCCAGATTAGAGTTTGCCAAACGACTTCACAGTTCTGGAACAACATCCTATGGACAGATGAGACCAAGATCAACTTGTACCAGAGTGATGGGAAGAGAAGAGTATGGAGAAGGAAAGGAACTGCTCATGATCCTAAGCATACCACCTCATCAGTGAAGCATGGTGGTGGTGGGCATGTATGGCTACCAGTGGAACTGGTTCTCTTGTATTTATTGATGATGTGACTGCTGACAAAAGCAGCAGGATGAATTCTGAAGTGTTTCGGGCAATATTATCTGCTCATTTTCAGCCAAATGCTTCAGAACTCATTGGACGGCGCTTCACAGTGCAGATGGACAATGACCCAAAGCATACTGCAAAAGCAACCAAAGAGTTTTTGAAGGGAAAGAAGTGGACTGTTATGCAATGGCCAAGTCAATCACCTGACCTGAATCCAATTGAGCATGCATTTCACTTGCTGAAGACAAAACTGAAGCAAAAATGCCCCAAGAACAAGCAGGAACTGAAGACGGTTGCAGTAGAGGCCTGGCAGAGCATCACCAGGGATGAAACCCAGCGTCTGGTGATGTCTATGGGTTCCAGACTTCAGGCTGTAATTGACTGCAAAGGATTTGCAACCAAGTATTAAAAAGTGAAAGTTTGATTTATGATTATTATTCTGTCCCATTACTTTTGGTCCCTTAACAAGTGGGAGGCACATATGCAAACTGTTGTAATTCCTACACCGTTCACCTGATTTGGAAGTAAATACCCTCAAATTAAAGCTGACAGTCTGCAGTTAAAGCACATCTTGTTCGTTTCATTTGAAATCCATTGTGGTGGTGTATAGAGCCAAAAATGTTAGAATTGTGTCGATGTCCCAATATTTATGGACCTGACTGTATTTATATAATTTCATATAGTTTCACTCAAAGATCGAGCGCCGTTTTTTTTTTTTTGCTCCAAAAACTATCGTGATTACAAATGTGATTTTATGCAACAGTTCAATAAACAAGAAGTTAACATTAAGAGACTTACGTTTTAGACACCATGTTTTCTGTTTCTGCTCTGTTTCACCAACAAAAATAATTCCAAACACAGCCACAGCACTGTTTTGCGTCTCTGAGCAACATGACGGCGTTTCGTGCCTTGAATGAATCAACCGTTTAAATTATTCGGTTCAGTCGCAATGACTCACTTATTAACAGTGACTTGATGCCACCTACTGGTGGCATTAATTTCACATTTAAAGTATCTTTTCATTTTTTAAATAATTTCAAATATCAGTATTCAACGTTTTATTAATCAAAACATTATTTATTCATTTGTAACTGCAGATTAACGCATTCCATGTCCCTCAGAGCTGCATTAAACAGTGGGTAAATATATCTATTCCACTCCAGATGCAGCTTCTGTGTTTCCTACATTGCAAAGATGAATTTTGTTGATACTGATTTCATTTGTTTGGTAACAGCCCAAACGTCTTATTATACTAATTGTCTGATTAAATAGAACTAGTTAAAAAATTAAAAAATTTAAGTTTGAAAATTCATATATAAAAAAAAAAAAAGTAGTAAATGTTAGCATTTTATTTTTAAGTTTAATATAAAATAATTATATTTGTAATTAACACTCCCTTTTTATTTTAAAATATAACAGTGTTATCACACTTTATTATTTTATTAAAAAGAAAAATCTAACTAAATAAACTAAATGTGTTTTGTATAACTACAATAAATAATTATATTTATAACTCAATTAAAAAAAAAAAAAAAAAAATTCTCTCCGGGCAAGTAACTTTTATACTCGGACAAGTAAATGACAAATTTACTTGCCCGAAGGACAACCACATAAGAATGCTTAATGTCACTGTTTAATTGATAGTAGGAAAAAAGAAAAATGGAAGTCACTGGGGACCAGCAACTGTTTGGTTTCCCACATTCTTCAAAATATCTTCTTTTGTGTTCAGCACAAGAATAAAAATTAATACTTTCTTCAAAAGAATTTTTATGCTTAACAGAAGAAAGAAAAGATTGAGTAAACGATGACAATTTTAATTTATGGGTGAACTATTCCTTTAATGTTAATAAAATAAAACACAAAGAGAAAAATAACTCCCTGCTCCTGACTGAAGAACTTTAATACAGTTGCTAAAGTTCAGCAGTAATAAAATAGCTTAAAATTTTCAACAACTTTTCACATTATATCTTTTTGCACCAAATACTATCGATAATGGTATCGATAAGCCGTATCGGTATCAATAAAATGTAAACGATACCCATCCCTATTTATGATTATATTATGATTATATATATGATTATTATGAAATAATTTAATTTTGAAACACGCTATTTGGCTCTGATGCAGCCTGTCGGAACTCACCACTCTGTGGCCTAGAGCAATCTCCGCCCACCGCCCATCTGATTTGTTGGGAGTCATGAGTCCGACCAATCAACGTGGAAGGCTAAAGTCACTGAAAGTTTTTCACTCTCACACCGAAAGCGCTTGCTAACTAGAGCTGCTTCAGTGATCATCACGCATCAGTTGTATCTCAAGGCAGCAGCAGATGTTGCTGAAGTTGCAATAAATCACAATCCACTACACTGAAGTTGCAAAACACCTCAATATGATCTATTTATGGTTTCCGCAATGGGGAAAACGCGGAGGGAATTGCGGAATCCAGTCATATAAATGGAATTTACTGTATAACGTGGAATGTCACGGAATTTGTCAAAGTTTGGATGAATTAATCAAAAGTAGGTCAGTACACTTAAATCAACTCGCGCTATGGACTAGTATCTGTAAATATTAAGCCGCAAAAAGACTTTAAATATGAATCCTGCATGTTCTGTGTGTCTCTGTATATGTGAATGGCACAGACGCACGGTTTTGTTTACTACACATATACTGAAGTGTGCGATGCTCGTGGTGTTTTCAGCATCTGCCATCTCACTAAATGAGGACATAAATACATGAACAACATCCTCAGAACTGCTCTGAGAGTTACTTAATGAGCATTTGGCCGTTTCATTTGAGTAAAACTATCGTCATATCATATACATAGGCTACAGAAACTTAAAAGGTCCTCATGGGAACCCGTCAAAATAAAAGTTCGGTTTAGCTACTACTACTACAACAATTATTACAACTTTTGTTTAAAAGAATAATCACACAATACACTATTTCTTCCATGTTTTAATTTTAATAGTAAACCCCTTTGTTTGCCAAAAAATAGTTTAACTTTCATCTGATTAAAAGATAAATGAAATTAATGTTTTATGCCTTCATTTTCACTGCACTGTAAATTAAAAATAATGGACATTACTGTCACATAGGCCAAGATTAGGATGACAAAAATTGAGACATTTTAATAGGCTATTGAACCAAGTGTGCCTATAATAGGCTATAAGTGTTATAGTTTCATTAAAATAGTTGCAGTCTTCTTAACTTCTACAATGGAGCTATGAAGACAATTAAATTATTTACACTTACATTGTGCTTTTTAAGTCAATCAATTAATGTGCATTAGATGATGAATTGAATAGTCACCTATTGTAGGTTATGATTTAGTCATCAGAAAAGAATTAATGAAGAATTATGAGAGGTTATACTATTACACATAGGCTACATTTCTAACATGTAAATTATTGAAGCCAAATACTTACATTTCCCCAAGCTGTTTAGCTGTAGTACAGTATTCATAGGCTTAATCATGAAGCATACAGTGGCCCCACTTTTAATTCTCTCTTTATATTATCCTTATTTTAGATGGATGCACGGAGGAAGACGAGTAAGAAGTGCAACCAACACCAGGGAAGGCAGTTTTTGTCAGAGCCCTTGTTATTCTTAATTTTGACATTAATTTTCATTTTTACACCAGACATGTCTGTTCACAATATCGGTTATCGGTCTACTTGCTCTGTAATAGTCGGTATCGGCACTGGCCCTGAAAAAAACACATATCAGTCGACCCCTAATGATAATAAAAATAATTGTAATAATTAGTAATTGCAGTTATTTTAATAATAATAGTAGTAGTAGTAATAATAATAATAATAATAATAATAATAATTATTATTATTATTATTATTATTATTATTATTATTATTATTATTATTATTATTATTATTACTAAATAAAAACTTAAATAGGAAATTACTATTAGATATCACTAGGGGTGGAACAATAAATCGATATGGCGATATATCTTTGTCCTTCTCCATGCGATATGAGAATCGATATCTGGTGCCAAATATCAATATTTTAATTAATACGTTAAGGCACTCTAAATAGATTTCCCTGCTCCCAGCGTCTAAAAATCGATATGTCGTTGTCCTTCTCCATGGGATACGAGAATCGATATCTGGCGCCAAATATCGATATTTTAATTAATATATTAAGGCGCTCTAAATAGATTTCCCAGCGTCGCGGCCACGCCATTTCCACCTTATTTCCAAAGTGCTCTGAGCAAGAGCAACCATGAACCGCGTTCTCTATGAAGATGGGGAAGCACGAGGAACCAAAGGATAAACAGATTTCCAGCCACTGTATTAGCTCTACTGCAATATTATGTATGTTTATGGAGATGAGAACTAAAAAAAAACTGCTTTCAGCGTGGACCATAGGCACCGATCATGTTATTATTGCAGAGTGCATATTCAGTCCGTGAGTATCCTCTCCACTCGGATCGCAGGTGGATTTCTCTCACTATAGGAGTGAGAGAGCGCACCGCCGGCACGTCCAGTTTTATGTGAACAAAACTGGATGCTCTCCTTCTCTCTCCCTTCTCTCTCAGATATTACAAATGCAGTTGCAGAGCCATAATGTGGCGCAGAAGTGTGCAGTGTGTGTGCTTGCCGTACGTCTACATTTGAAATAATGAACCTGAGTGTGCAAAAGACGCGATGTGAACGGCTATTTTTTTCCCTGCATGGCTCCGTTTTTATGATGAGAGGAGAGGATAGGCTGAGAAAGCACTCCAAGTAAATTCTGAAATGTACCAGGTTTAGATATAAAGTTGATAAGCAGTTAAATGTGTTGGTTTACACACAGAGAAAAGTAAGCTTTTAATAAGTCCAAGAAAAAAAATATTAATTTACTTCACATGTTAAAATTGATTTACAGATAGAGCTGGGCGATATGGCCAAAAAAAACTATCACGATAATTTTTTTCATATCAGTCGATATCGATAATTATCACGATAAATGTCAAATCTTTATTTCTTTCAAGTTTAAAGCCAGAATTTTGCTCCAAAGTGAAAGTTGTAGAAACCAGACCATTAATTTTCCTTAAAATAAATATCTAAATAGAAAAATTTGTTTCTGCAGGTTCTAATGAGTGATATTGTTTCAAATCAAGAAACAGGTTTGGGTTGCCTGATAATATTAATATTAATATTAATAATAATATCACTTTTGTCTGTTAGAAATGCACATTTGATAGTAGCTTGAGTTAGGATGCAGAAGTAAATTTTTGTTCATTTTTAAAATCAGAAACATCTGTAAAAATTGTACCAACCTCAGTTTTATATGGTTGAATTTGTTCTGACCAAGTGTTTTTTTTTTTTTTTGTTTTAATTAAGCATTGGTCTTCCATAGTAGCATACATTTAAATCATGATAAACACAATTAAAACCACAAATATAGCACCTCAATAGCATGGTAAAAATATAAATATATATATTTTTAGGTAAGTTAGCCTATTTGTATGAAAAATAGTATTCTAAAAACATTCAGTATAAATGCACACATGCTATAGCTTAATCACAAATACATACACTATAAATATATACCATTACTCTTGTAATAAAATTCAATGTGAATTTCCCACGTTTCTGCCACAATACCATGGTGCAGTGAGTGTTACTACAGTAAATCCATGGTAAATGATGGCGATGTGTAGATTGAAAAGCCTTCTGACTGTCTCGTTGCACACAGTGTTTCTCCTGTTTGGCTTTAAACTAGTTTAAATCACAGAGACATTTGTGTTCTTTGCTGAATGCAAGCGCTTCACACTGGATCTCACAGTGCGGTTTAGTGCTTGCGTGACCGAGTAAACGCATCTGCTCTAGAAAGCTCGCGCCGCGCGGCAGTTTGAACTTTGATCCGAGCGGATCCGTGGCCCGTGTGGCGTGATTCAATTGAGTCGTGCTGTTTCGTTCCGCTTTTGGCGCATAAACATTATATCGAACATTTATCGAACTCTTCATATCGTTTTATCGAGGAAAGTTATATCGCAGTAATTATTGTTATTGAATTATCGCCCAGCCCTATTTACAGATTTTTTTTTTTTTGTTTTTTTTTTTTGCTGTTTTCTAACAAATTGGACTTGAATAAAGAAAACTTGCACTTAACCTTTTCACAGGCATTTTGTTTTCATAGTTAGATATCGTGATGCATCATTACACTGCGTTTCAAATTATTATGCAAGTGACATATCAATAGGATTTTGATACAATAAAGAGTCAGATTTTTGTTTGTGGTTTTTCACATCTTTTTAGATAACTGGTATCAATCTCACACAGGTTTGTTCAATAGTTTGCCAGTTCTTCTTAGGTAAATGAAAGTCCTACTTAAAGAGGTTGTTCCACATTATTAAGCAAGTCACAGTTCTCATGACATATGGTGAGGAAAAAAGACCTTTCTGAAGATGAAAAGTATGAAACAATGGAATGTCTTGCAAAAGACATCAACACAAACAATATTTTGCGAAAAGCAAATGGAAATTATTTAACTGTCAAAAGATTTGAGAGTGACTTAGAGCACAAAAGATCTTGGTCAGATAAAGATTTATTAAGGAAAGTTTCTGTCAAACAAATGAACTGTATTGTAATACCATCTGTAAAAAAGCCACTGCTGAGTAGCAAGCAGGTGTTTGAAGCTACTGGAGTCTCAAGATCCTCTTCATGCAGACTGGCAGTTGTGTGTAAAGCTGCGTTTCAGTCACTGCTAACCAAACCTCACAAAGAGAAACTTGCACAGTGGCTGTAGAAACACATGAAGACTTGTTTTTAAATAGTTTTATTCAATTACGAATGCTGCAGTACAATGGATGGTCCAGATAAATGGCTTTCTGATAGTTGATGAATGGCCATCCTATTCCAATGAGACTGCAACATCAGCAAGGAGGTGGTGGGTGATGATTTGGGTTGGAATATTGGGAAGTGAGATGTAAGGTCATTTTAGGGTGTAAAAATGACTTCTGAAGATATGTCGAGTTCATAACTGACCATTGTCTGCTGTGGTATAAAATGAAGAATAGTGCTCTCGGAAATAAAAGGATTTTCATGCAACACACTATGCCATGCTGCATAAATACTATGGTGCTAAACAGTTTGAAAATGTATTTCTACAACCACCGTGCAGGTTTCTCTTTGTGAGGTTTGGTTAGCAGTTATAGCAGTTATATCGATTATCGCAGAATCGCTGTATCGTGATATTATCGTTATCATCAGCCATGTATCGTGATTATATTGTATCATTTTTTGGAGCCATTTTGTTCTCCTAATTAAAAAAGCAAAGTTAAACCTACGTCACGAAAAGTGACGTATATGCGTTAATTCGGAGTGGTGATTTGCTGCCGTGGCTAATGAGTACATGTCTACGACATCAGTTTTCCGAGCTTTTCTCCGTATTATTCATGAGAATGAACTCATATGATCCAATCACAGCGCTGTATTGTGCATATACATGAGGTCGTCTTTAGAGGTCGACCGATAGTGGATTGTACCGATACCGATAGCTAGGTTGGACCACGCTGGCCGATACCGATTAATTAACCGAGAGTTTTTAAAATGGATACTGAACGAAAACTAAATAGAGTTTTACTATTTTTAAAAAAACAGTAACAGTACTGAACCATACTTTGTAAATTAATAAAAATTTTGTATTAATATTAATTACTATATTGATTATTAAAGTTATTTCATAGTTTACTAATGTTAAAAGAAGAAACTCTAAAATTTAAAGATGAAGCCTATTAATAAGAGTAAATGTTGAAATGAAATGAACACACTCTAACAAGGAACAATACTTCTACAGCTTTCATTAATGTTACAAATGGATTCTTATTAAGTATTACCATTTCATTTCAACAGTCATGCTTAAAGATGGCCATCTTGAAATACCTACACAAGGCCATATTAAAATTATATGCACAGGCTATTGATATTGTATGTGTACTCTCACATTTTATTTGCTGCTATTTTAGAACACTGCATGATTATCTAATCAAAATATAAAAAAAATATGCAAGTGATACACTGTGCAAAAGCGCAGCGCTGCGTCTTGGAGAAGTCATGGGTTTCACACCAGACACGTGACGTTCAATTCAAGCATAAATGTGGCATAAATGAGTTTGAAGTTCGGTGTTTAAAAAAACAGAGCAAACGGAAAGAGAAAGCGCGATCTGTATTACAGCTCTCTATATGAAGCATACAGACTGTATTAGAGCCACAGAAGGACAAATGTTTTGTTGAAAAATGCGCAATACATAATTTATAGCATAGGGTGAAGTCATTATGTACATTAACAATGATTTGAGAAAAATAGGCTATAATGTTATTTAATGGAAAACTATGTGAATGGCGCTCTGTTCCGCAGCAGGATTTTCTGTCGGCTGCATTTAAATGCGCGTTTGAAGTTTCCCGCTCTCTGCGCAGTGTAACATGCCAAAACAAACAACAGGTGCTGTCAGTGATTTCCGCCTCTAGAGGCCGCTCTCCTACTGTATAATGACAGCAGACCATTCTCAACCACTCCAGCAACAGACACAACACGGAAAACTATCGGCATGGATTTTTGCCGACAACCGATAGTTCCGCAAATCAACTATCGGTGCCGATTAATCGGCAAAACCGATGAATCGGTCGACCTCTAGTCGTCTTACAGAGGAGAATTCAACTCATGAATGAGCTTCTGCGCTGTCAGTTCATCTCTGTAAACATGACCGTAACAATATTTAGTATGTAACAACACGTGGAGGCCATGAGAGAGCGGTTTCTGCGCGGAAAGCTTAAGAACACTCGCTGTGCGGATCATAGTTCGTATCCGGACCGGAGCAAGCTTGTTTCAGGTTTCTGTGAGTATATTTCATATTCTCTCGTGCTCCAAACATGAACTAGCACCGTGTTCGCGCACATATCATGTCGTCTTCAATGAAATATGCGCAAAATGCACGTCTGATCATGAATGCGATGATACGACAGAGTATTGTGATACACAGCAAAAACAAGGATATAGACCGAAAAATTAAAGAAGAGTAAACAAAAAGTAACTATGCGATTATTAATTATTTTTTAAACTGATGTGTCATTTATTCTAGGAATGTAGTGCTGGTAAACGTAAAAATACATACATTTTTCACATAGACCAATATCTCTGCTCATTTATTTCAAATAATAATTAATCAAAACATATTTGATTTATTCATGATAGTTGTTAGTCTCTAATGATAATATTTCTTGAGAGTTCATTATCATTATATTTTAACACATATCAAGGTGGCCCATGTCTCCGTTGTTTATTTTTTCTTTCTTTCTCTGCTCATATTTTAATATTCATTTGTCTGTATAATGAGTATGTTGTAGGTCTGTGTTTTATTGGTTGTTTTCTCCCGTCTTCCCACCCTCTACACTCCCACTTTTCCAGTTTTACACGCCCATTTCTTGAGTCTTTTTCCAATCTGAGGTATGAACAAGCAGTGCTGAAACGGGGGTTGCATGGCCCTTTAAATCAACAAGCTTTTTTTTTTGGTAGAAAACTGCAGGAAGACCATGAAGCTTCGCTTTTGTTAAGAACAGTCAATTTATAAGCTCTTAAGTTTGGCAGGATGATTGTCTCCTGAAATGAACTAAACAAACTTCATTTTGGCCTTATTTTTTTTAAGTGACATCACACCATTTTGTTCTTTGATTTTGCTCAAAGTATATTAAGGTTTTTAAAATGCTGCCTACATAGGCAGCTCATTATGTTTTGGAACGCAGACAATATTATTCATTGTTTTCCACAGGTGGATATTGCACTTCTTAGGACAGGAGCAGGAACGCTGTGTTCAGTTCATCTTCAGTACATTTTAATCCACTGAATAGCCACTACAGGATAGATGGACTGATAGATGAGTGGAACACTTTATTTTTGTTACTCAGCACAATTGTGCTTTTACTTTAAGAGAGACCCCACCACAAGTGAAAGTGGTTTGTTGGACAATTATCAAATTACACTTCAAACACATGAGTTACAAGAACCATTTGCAGTTCTTGTCCTAAAGGTGCTCAGATAATGACTCTGACTTTGACGGATAGGAATGTGTACAGTCTGTTTTGACAGGTCAGTTTGAAATCAAGTGGGATTGCAGCTGATAAAATTCTCAATGGTTACAGGAAATTCAGAGTTAACTAGTTAACTAATACATGTGCTCATAATGGTTTATAAGAATGCAAATGCAAGCATACATGCATAAGATGTTTGTATATTCATGAGGAAGCTTTGATATCTGTTTTGACAGATTCTAAGAAGGAAACCCTATTTGCTGTGTTGCATGCCATATTTGTGTCTTGAATGAAAAGATTAATATATAAAAGTGTCTTGTAAAGTTTGACTTTTTAATTCTTTCCAGAACTTATCAGGTCCCTCCCTCCTTTCATTCGCCCTCTCTCTCTCTGTCTCTCCCTCTCTCTCTCTCTCTCTCTCTTTTCTGTGGGCAGATAGGAGAAACACAGCCATATAAGGTGGTGTGATAGTGGCCTTGTCCATTTTTTTCTCGGGAACAGCAGCTGTTCCTCTCGCCCCCTCAGTCAAAACAACCAGGAAACCTTTTCCCAATACTTTCTAAGAGTTATAGAAATCCTGCCCTCTGTGACACTATCTGCCTGCCTATTGTTGGGGGGGGGATTTGGGGGTTCTGGTCAGAGAGAGAGAAATGTGTTCGACCAAAGTCCCTTTCTCAGGGCTCGACAGTGCTAGCATTTCACTCGCATTTGCGACCAAAAATAGATGTGTGCGAACTGGAAAATGTATTTAGGGGCATGAGTGCGAATACAATACAAAATACAAAACAGCTCAACTTATACAGTAGCCTATAACAAACGTATTAATTTCTTCAGTTTATTTATGGAAAAATAGCGATACAGCCTCATATGATTACTGAACTTTAAAAAGGCAACGGTTTAGTTTAAATGAGCACAGATGAGAAGAGAGGCGGAGCAAGTAAAGGAGACGCGCTGAATGAAACATTCGCTGCTAGAGGGCGCTGATGCTGCCGTTACCCCGGTAACCCTGTAAACACAGCAGCTGTGCTACTTTCCTGACTGTGTAAATATTGTTTCACAGTAATTTAGATATTTATATTCGCTTTAGTCTCCACGATAGCACCAGATAATTAATACTTAAAGACTTAATGAGCTATTTATTTTCAAACTTTTTTTTTTCTAACCTAAAACATGGCCTATCCACTGATCTATAATAGACAACACTGGGCCTATCTATATATTGACTGATTTGTTATTACTGTTCCGTAATACTTTACAGGTTCCATTAGTTAACATGAAAAAACAATGACTGCATTTATTAATCATGTTCATGTTAATTTAAACATTTAATAATTCATTATAAAATCAAAAGTTGTGTCTGCTAATATTATTCAATGGAGCTAACATTAACTAACAGTTGTATTAATCAACATTAACAAAGAATATTAACTACTGCAACAATTAGCTATTGCACATTGTTAGTTAATGTTAACCTGCTTTAACTAATGTTAACAAATTGTAAAGTGTTACCTATTGTTCTTTCGTTCATTTGAACAATCTTTTGCACTCTAATCTTACTTGTTTACTCTATATTTTTGTGTATTTTTTTTTTTAACAAGTCTTTCTTTAGTAAAGGATCTTTAATAAAGTTATTTAACCTGTTAGGAGGACTTTTTTTCATTTTCAGAAATTATATGTTGTGATTTAAAAAAAAACATATACCATGACAAAAGCTTCAATGACTATTGTGAAAATTTGATACTGTCACATACAGTGCCCTCCACTAATATTGGCACCCTTGGTAAATATGAGCAAAGGCTGCTGTGAAAATAAATCTGCATTATTTATCCTTTTGATCTTTCATTCAAAAAAATTCACAAAATTCTAACCTTTCATGGAAGTAAAACAACTGAAAGTGGGGAGAAAATCTCATGATGAAATAAATGTTTTTCTCCAATGCATGTTGGCCACAATTATTGGCACCCCTGGAAATTATTAAGAGTAAAATATCTCTGAAGTATATTCCCATTCATATTTACATTTTTTGGCACACAAGGGTGACTAGGAGCATGAAATTGTCCAGCCACGACTTCCTGTTCCACAGGATTATAAATAAGAGGAACACAAAGCCAAATTCCCTTAATCATCCATCACACAGAGTTAAACCAAAGAATATAGTTCTGATGTGCAGAACAAGATTGTTGAGCATCACAAAATAGAAAATGGCTGTGAGAAAAGAGCCAAAGCATTGAAAATCCCCATTTCCACCATCAGGGCAATAATTAAGAATTTCCAATCAACTAAAGATGATATGAATCTGCCTGGAAGAGGACGTATGTCTATCATCCTAATGCACGGTTAGGAGGAGAGTTTGAGTGGCCAAAGACTCTCCAAGGATCACAGCTGGAGAACTGCAGAGATTAGTTGAGTCTTGGGGTCAGAAAGCCTAAAAAAAAAAAAAAAAAAAAAAAAATCAAACAGCCCCTACATCAGCACATGTTGTTCTGGAGGGTTTCAAGAAAAATTCTCCTCGCTCATCCAAAAACAAACTCCAGCATATTCAGTTGTCGGACACGACTGGAATTTCAAATGGCACTGGCTTCTATGGTCAGATGAAACTAAAAAAAGAGCTTTTTGGCAGCAAACCCACCAGATGAGTTTAGTACAAACAAGGATAAAAAGTAGCCCATGCCCACGGTTACATATACTGCTGGATCTTTAATAATGTTGGCCTGTTTTTCTGCTAGAGGTCCTGAATATCTTGTTCAGATGCATGGCATCATGGATTCTCTAAAATACCAACAGATAAAAAATCTAAACCTGACTGCCTCTGTCAGAAATCTTATAATGGGCTGTGGTTGGATCTTCCGTTGGGACAATAATCCAAAACAAACATCAAAATCAACACAAAAATGGGTCACTGAGCACAAAATGAAGCTTCTGCCATGGCTGTCTCAGTTCTCTGACCTGAACCTTATAGAAAATGAGTGGGGTGAACTGAAGAGAAGAAGTACTAACATGGAGCTGTGAATCTGAAGGATCTGGAGAGATTCTGTATGAAGAAATGGTCTCTAAACCCTTATCAGGCATTCTCTAAACTCTTCAGGCATTATAGGAGAAAACTCAGTTGTTTTCTTGAGAAAAGGACGTTGCAATAATTGGGTGCCAATAATTGTGACCAACATGAACTAGAGAAAGCATTTATTTCACAATGAGATTTCCTCCCCACTTTCCATTGTTTTACTTCTACGAAAGTTCAGAATTTTGTGAATTTTTTTTGAATGAAAGATCAAAAGGATAAACAATCCAGATTTATTTTCACAGCCGCCTTTGCTCATATTTACCAAGGGTGCCAATATTAGTGGAGGACACTGTACCTAATGTACATACAGTTTAATAGGACTATAACTAATTCCATAATTATCCTATTAAATAGAGTCTGAAGCAAAATTATTTAAAAACCTTGTGTACTTTCTGTATTCTGATGAATTAAATAATTGTGCTTGTAAATGTGTCTTTATATCCCCTTATTAAGCTAAAATGCCTAATTTGAAACATTTGCATTGCGCCCCTAAATTTTTTTAATGCACTCCTAAATTTTAAACTTAGGAGCACATGTGCTCCTTGGGAAAAAGGTAAGCGTCAAGTCTTGCCCTTTTCTTGGTTCGACTTGAAGCAGCGCCGCGCAGACCGATCAATGTATGACATCAGAGTACCGCGAGAGCTACAGAGAGCAGATTGCTCCGCATGCTTTCGAATTGCTCTCGCGGTACTTTGATCAGGGATGTGATTTTCAGGATGTGATTGATCAGGGATTTCCGTATTTTCAGACCTCTGAAGGACGACCCATGTGATTCGCGTAAATCCAAGTTTTTTTGTTTTTTTTTGTGGGTGGGGTGGGGGTGGGGGGTGGTTACTGCATGATGATTGAAATCACGCAAATGGCCTTAAGCTATTACCGAAATAAACTGCGAAAAGATTTTCTAAATGGACTGAATGGTCCCGAGAGCGCTGTACGAGCTCATGGCACCATCTGCAGGACAGTTAAAAGTGTTCGAATGAGTCAAAGTGCCAAACGCGAGTAGAATCAGCGCTGAAACGTGTTACTTTATATATGGCGGTGAGAATTTGAGATTGCAAGTGCTGTCATAAAATGCGCAACGGTTGTGATGTAATTTATATAATAGGCTGTAGTCTGATGCGCTACACGTCTGCTGTTACAGTACTGTGTTTAGTTTCGAATTATTGTTAGTGCTAGCTGCGCTTGGTTTGAGCCGCTTTAATTTGCATTTGGGAACGCAACATTCGTCATTAGAAGCGTTTATAAATCTGTTGTTGTTTACAAAGAGAAGTTTCAGTGTCACATAATCCTTCAGAAATCATTATAATATGCTGATTTGCTGCTCAAAGAATGTTTCTCATTATTATCAATGTTAAAAACAGTTTTGTGGCTTAATGTTTTTGTGGAAACAATGATACCACTCAAACATTTGTATAAGATTTAAAAAAGAGAGAGAAATTAATAATTTTATTCATCATGCATGAAAGTGATAAAAAGTGAGTGAAGACATTTAAAATGATTTATATTTAATAAATGCATTAACAAATTTAATTAATATATTTGATAAATGCAAATAAATGCTGTTCATTAAACTATATATTTATCAAAAAAATCTTGAAAAAAAAAGTGTATCACCATTTCCACACAAAATATGAAGCAGCAAAATTGTTTTCAACATTGATAATAATCAGAAATGTTTCTTGAGTCAAATAAATTGTAATGATTTCTAAAAGATCATGTGACACTGAAAACTGGAGTAATGAAGAAAATTCTGCTTTGCATCATAGGAATAACATTACATTTTATAACAAATTAAAATTGAAAACTTTTTTTAAAAATTTGTATATAATATTTCACAATATTGCTGATTTTTTACTTTATTTTGATCAAATAAATTCAGCCTTGATGAGCAGAAGATATTTATTTCAAAATCATTAATAATTGTAATGTTTCCAAACTTTTGGCAGGTACTTTAATAATAATAACAATTCTATATACTTTGCTATAATATGTTATAGTACTTTATTGTAACAAATTATATTATGATTATTAAATGCTGCTTCCTATTTTTACAGGACAATAGTATGTATTATTACAATATAAGATATATCTTTTAATGTGCCAAAATATATATTTTTTTATAATAAGTGCTGGGGGTGTGGCTTGTGGGCGTGACTTGGGGCATGGTCAGATTTTCCTTCTTTTTTGTCTCTAGCTGATCACATCTGCGCTGCTTTAAATCGAATACACCTCATCTCATGAGCCGGTCCATTTTGACGGCACACTTACGCTTACATCCGCATGTCGTTGGCGTGGAAGTTCTTCATTCTTCATTGTGAGTGAGGCAGACACAAAGTTCGCAATTTGTAATACAATATTGACTGTTTTTGTACAAGTTCACTGACGAAGTTTCAATCAAAGCCACAGCAGAAGTGTTATGTCTCCTAGCAACACACAGCGGTGTTTCGATATTGAATGAATCCATGTTTTTGAAAGAATCAAGTGAGACAATGATTCAGTAACCATTTTATAAAGGCAGACGCCTTGATTCTGAATGAATCAGCCATTTGAATGACCCCCCTACCCCCCTACAAGGTTTATATTCCAAACTGTCACCTTTGTGACCCCTTGTGAGTTTGCAGATTTGTCTCCATGATTGTTCAATTTTGCAATAATCCATGCCTGCACTGAAAAAAAAAAATTCCGTAAAATTTACGGTAGAAAACTGGCAGCTGTGGTTGCCGGAATTCTACCGTAAAAAATACGGTAGCAACATTTTAGGTTTTACGATTTTAACTTAAATTTACAGTTAAATACCGTAATTTCGTTAACTGATATAATGCTAATATACCAACCTATCGAAGTACTAAAATCTGTTTTGTACCTTTGAAATACACTGATAACCACCAAATGCAGGTGGTGATGAGAAAGTCACATGATGAACAAAAGCCCATCACAAGCAGCTTTTAAATAATAACATGTATAGAAGGTGCACAGTGTCATTCACACAAACACTAAACACCATCATAGTGAGACTCATTAAACTGAAATACGCAATAAACATTAATTTAACAACATTAGATGTAACATACAACCCTAATAAACATAACTGATAAGAAAAAAACTAAGAAGAAACAGTTATTTCAAAGAAAAAACGTCAAATTCAAATAAAATTTTAAATGCAACACAGGGAATTCTGGGAACATCAATTTACGGTTTTTCCCTGTAAATTTTACATTCTTTGTCACTTCCAAAAATGGTATTTCACCATAGAATTGTCTGAAATTTCTATTACAGTTTTTCACCGTATATATTAGGGGAACTTACTGTTAACCATTTAACAGGTTTTTACTGTAGCATTTTCACAGTTTTACTGTTAAAATCATGGTCATTTTTTACAGTGTGGTCTGTAAGGATAACAGATCAACTACCATCCTAGAATAAACTGATTTTGATTTTAAATCTTTGAGGTTTTGATTTTTGCATTGATAGTTTTGAGAAATGTGTTATAGGTTTCAGGAAATGACTCTTAGCAAGTGTGAACAACTGTAAAATTCTGATGCTAGCAATGCACCAATGTATCTGCCAGGCCAATTAAACAGCAGAATGTTTTATTTTGAGACTATCTGCATAGATTGAAAACTGCTTGGTGGATTTACAGAAGTGGTTGTTCCCTTTTTGTCTGTTCCAAAATCTGCCAACAGCTTTGTCAATGGATAATAAAAATTTTCTGATCAAATGTTTGTAGTTAATGTTAAGTAAATATTGTGCAGCATTTTACATTTAATTTTAGCATATCTCATTGCCATCATAAAAGTTTATTAGATATAAACATTGATGTTATATCAGCCATCTGCCACCCTTCTCTCTAGATACTGGCGTTAGCATCTGTTCAGTTAAAGTGTTTGGCTTCCTAAACAGCTCTTAACTAAATACATCAGGCTGCATGATGGTGAGAAATGATTACAGAATAAAGATAGTTTAGCATGCAGAAGCAAAGGATTTCTCGTTTCTACAGTAAACTGTGTGCAATGAACTTACCAGGTTGGCACATTTGTATTGGGGCACGTTGTCATGTGTAGGGCTGAAACGATTCCTCGAGTAACTCGAGTAATTCGAATACAAAAATCATCGAGGCAAATTATGTGCTTCGAAGAATCCTTTATTTATTGTGAATGCACTGAATTTTCGGCCGCCGAAAATATATGCCGCGCCGCACTGCCCAGCAGTGTTCAGGTTTCACTCTCATCACTGCGCCGTGTGACGCTCCGTTCAGTATTCCGCTTTATCAGTGTGCATTCTGCTCAGTTACCGCTTATGCTCACCGGAAAAGCTAAGTCTGCTCAAATAATGCACTGACAAGAAATTTCTATGTAGTATACTTGTTCCTGTTTGCAGTAGCGTTACTGTGCTGTGGCATGATGTAGTACAGCTGTACTGGGCAACGCTGGTCAAATCTCCTTCACTGATCTGCTCCCCGGTATGCTCTGCTCACATGCACTGATAATAATAGCCTTGCCAGGGTTTTTATATTTTTATCATCATCATTTCAGAATCATCATTTCTATTCATTTCCCACTGATTTACGCGATCTGATGAGCATTAACTCATATTACGCGATCATATCTCTGTATGAGTGAATGGCAGAGATGTGCGTTTTCCTTTACCACACACACACTGAAGCGCACGTGAGCTCGCGGTGATTTCAGCGTCTGGTGTCTCAATGAGGACATAAATGCACGAACAACATCTCCAGAACTGCTCTGAGAGTCACTTTATCAGTGTTTCACCGTTTCATTTGAGTAAAACTAGCATCATATCATATACGCACAGAAATTTAAAATTTCAAAATAAAAAGTCCGGTTTAATTTGAAGACATTGCAGCAGAAATATATTACTATTGTTCAGCAGAATGTACATACTACTACTACTACTACTACTACTAAAAAAATTATGAAAACTTAATTTTTTTAGGAATGATCACACAACATTTCTTCCATGTTTTAATTTCAATAGTAAATCCCCTTTGATTGCCAAAAAGTTTAATTTTCAGTAATTTAAAGATATATGAAATTAATGTTTTATGCCTTCATTTGATAACCAGATACATGACACAGAATTTCTGAGGAAAAAGAAAACATTTCATAAAGCTATTTTAAGAATAAATAACAAAACATTAGGTGAGAGAAAATAAAACATAACTTTATAATTGTCATTTTCTTTAATCTTCTTTAATCATAGCTATAATTATTATAACACCTAAAATAAGTTGCGTGTAAAAAGTGTTTGTTTCAGCCAGTTGAAGGGTGGGTACATTGTGTGCACATGATCAGGATGGTACCACCTCCGTCGCATTTTGAGAAAGGAAAAACCCTGTTTGCAGGACTATACATTATTTGGATAATTAGTCAAAAACAACAATAACAACAACAACAACAACATCAGTTATGTCTGATTCTGTTGCATAGAACTGAATAAAAATAATACATTGATATTTAATATTAATATATTTTCTTTCCAATTTTCTTTAAATAAAAGTGTGGTTATTTTATTGGCTTGTGTTTTTTAAATTCTGTGTCATTAAAATTGAGTTAAATTAAAAAGTCTTACAAAATTACTTTATATTATTTAATAAAATAAATAATTATTACAAAGCATTTTTGGTTTCAGTTTTCAACCAAGCATATCCAGAATTCTCAGTTTCGGCCCAGAAATTTTCATTTCGGTGCATCCCTACCATTTACTGTAACATACAGAGCGCTGTGTTTGCAACCACATGCTCCTTTAAAGGATTACACACACACACACACACACCAGTTTGCAGAGAGACATTTAAGAGGGTTTATTTTCCAAATAACTTTAAATTCATGTTGCTGAAAACTGTGTTAATAAATGTTATGTTTATGGACTCTTGTTTTTGTTCCACGTTAGCTTCCTGCCCACTAATTTTTGCCTCTTACAAAAGCCACAAAGCCTTCTAAGAAGACAGTAAAGGCTTATGTCATGCCTGAGCTGTATTTAGGCTGAAACTTGAAAGTTAAGTTGCACAATGTTTAGGTTTTATTATTATTTTTTTATTACTATTATTTTGATTTATGTTGAGTTTTAGGTTGTACTATGTTTACCTTTTTTTAAAGTAATTTGAAAATGATTTTTATGTTTGTATATATTTGTATTTGCATTTTGAATGTAATATGGCAATTAAATGCACCAAATGGGTTTAATTTTCACAGTTATGCAATTTCAGCAATAAAAATGTTAATTTTTCTAAAAAGGAAACAAATTACTTGTTCTTTTAAAGAGACCTGTCTTATTTTCTCTTGTATATTTAGTATTGCTCATTAATAAAGAAAAAGTTCTTCTTATCTGATTAATCGATGGAATCTTCGGTAGAATACTCGATTACTAAAATATTCGATAGCTACAGCCCTAGTCATGTGCTTTACATTTTGTGATGTCACTTGCTGTTAAATGAACTCAATAATATTTAACTTCTGTTTTCCACTTTCCTTGATATTTCATTTTATGTTTAAATTAGCCACATATTTTTGCAAAACCCTGTACTCAGTTGTTCGAACTTCAGATTATTTTATTACTGAGTGATGCTTATTTCAAATTTCCAAATATAGGTCCACTAATCAGCATGTTGAATCAGAGCTGCAACAAACGATTATTTTGATAATCGATTAATCTAATGATTATTAGAACGATTAATCGACTAATCAACGATTATTTTACTGATTAATCAGTAGACTTTGGTTGCTTATTCAGCTTTTGCAATTAGTTAAAATATTGAGTTATACATATTCTAACAAATAAAGGTCACTTCAGCTTTTGAAAATCATATTATGTAATTACAATTATTAAACTATTAATTTATACAAATAGATACACTACCAGTCAAGTTTTTGAACAGTAAGATTTTTAATGTTTTTAAAGAAGTCTCTTCTGCTTACCATGCCTGCATTTATTTGATCCAAAATACAGCAAAAGTAGTAATATTTTGAAATATTTTTACTATTTAAAATAACTGTTTTCTATTTGAATATATTTTAAAATGTAATTTATTCCTGAGATTTCAAAGCTGAATTTTTAGCATTATTACTTCAGTCACGTGATCCTTCAGAAATCATTTTAATATTCTGATTTGCTGCTCAATAGAAAGTTCAGCAGAACAGCATTTATCTGAAATAGAAATCTTTTGTAACATTATAAATGTCTTTATCATCACTTTTGATCAACTGAAAGCATCCTTGCGAAATAAAAGTATTAATTTCTATAATTTCTTTCCCAAAAAAAAAAAAAAAATATTGAATGGTATAGTGTATAATGTTACAAAAGCTTTTTATTTCAGATAAATGCTGATCTTTGGATCTTTCTATTCATCAAAGAATCCTGAAGAAAATGTACTCAGCTGTTTTAAATATTGATGATGATGATGATGATGATGATGATGATGATGATGATGATGATAATAATAATAAATGTTTCTTGAACAGCAAATCAGCATATTAGAATGATTTCTGAAGGATCACGTGACACTGAAGACTGGAGTAATGATGCTGCAAATTCATCATTGATCACAGGACTAAATTACATTTATAAAATATATTCAAATATAAAGCAGTTATTTTAAATAGTACAAATATGGCACGATATTACTGCTTTTGGTGTATTTTGGATAAAATAAATGCAGGCTTGGTGAGCAGAAGAGACTTCTTTAAAAAAAAAAACTTTAAAAATGTTACTGTTCAGAAACTTTTGACTGGTAGTGTATATTTGGCACACAAAATGAGATGACAGACAGAGAAACTCTCTTATTCACCATTTAATTAGCTATATGAAAAAGTAACTGAATGACATCATTTGGCCTAACATCTCCTTTAGTATGTCATATGGATAAGAAACAAAATAAAGATAAGTGATATGATGCTTATTTTTGGAAACTATTTTATTTGCAACATAATCTCTCTTAAAATACCTTATATGGTTATGATAATCAAAACAATCCTGAGCTAGATCAAGCTTTGATCTCTGCAAACCAAACTATCACTTTAATGATTTTATTTTTTTTCCCCACTAATAAAAATATTTTATCATTAGCTATCTCCACACTGGAGAGCTGCTTTATAACAGAAAATCAAGTGTAATTGTAACTGAAAGCGACACTCACTGACTCTGATTTATCATGTTTAATACTGTACAGCTGCTTGATTTAAGGCTATCTATTGCATAAAGTATACTAACGTTATATAAATAAAAGTGACATGACTGCTTTAATGGAGAACCGAACTGCAGATATCGTGCAAACATCCACATCGCTAAAATCAGATCTTAACTGCTACTTTCACACCGCTGTCAGTTTTTGTTGTGTTTATTTCGTTATTCAGAGAACAGCGAGCAGCATAGGCTATATTTACATCCAAACGCTGCTCAGAAGCGCTGTGTGTTCTTCTCTTGAATTGCATCCAGGAGAGCTGAATTACAGTCGTGCGTTACAGCGCCACACTGGCCAAACCGCATTACTGCAGGCTCTTACATTAGGTCATACGTGATAGAATGACTACTCGACAACAAAAATATTTGTCGACAATTTTTTGTCGACGTTGTCGATAATGTCGACTAATCGTTTCAGCCCTAGTGTACAGCTAATTGTTACATACAGGGGAGCTAATAAACTGAGAGGTTGTCCGAAACATGAGGTTGAAAGTGTGAGAAAAAGGGGTGTGAGAGCCAGAGGATATCTGCAGATTTAACTGAAGCGTGGATAATCATTTGTCATTATTGCAGTTAGTGTTGGAGGTTGTGTGTGTGTAGGTGGGAGTGACTCACCATTTGTGTGTGTGTGTGTGTGTGTGTGTGTGTGTGTGTGTGTGTGTGTGTGAGAGTGAGGTAATGTTAAAGTGCCGAGATGCAGTATTTTTAACTCCCACTCATGTTTCAGTGTTTTCATTTGCCTTTTGCATTAACATGAATTTCATGCATGTTTCATAACAACAATGTTGTTGTTGTTTTTTCTTCATTAATGTGTGAGTCTGTAATTCAAAATTATACATGGTCATAGTCTGTCATAGGTCACTTATAGATTTTTTTTTTTTTTTTTTGCTTTATTTTGTCTGTAGTATGTTTTTTTTGTTGTTGTTGTTGTAAATTTACAGTTTTTGTAACCTGTTTTCCCAATGTAATGAGAAAATCACAGAGGACTTGTGAGTCAAACAGATTCATGGAAGAAAAACAATCTGTATGCATCTGTTTGAATGACACCAAAAGGGTTTTCTCCCACCGTGTGTGCTGGGCAACTCTTTAATACTTTAATGGTGCTTAGACCCTTGGACACGCTTAATATTATAATAATAATTGTATATGCATTTTTAACCTTTTTTCTTTTATTTGGCCGTGGTTGCATGCCCTCATTGACCTAATCAGAATTATTGAAGTCTTTAAAGAAAGGGTATTCACAATCTACAGTGGTTTTAATATGTTATTTTAAATGTTATTTTAAATGTTTTGTTTTGTTTTGTCCTGGCCTGTAGAGGCTGAAGGTCAAGTCTAACCTTTTGCACCTCAACAGAGGTTTGTTTAGCTCTGTAAGAACATTCAGTTAAAGGTTAAGTGTTAAAATACTTGTTTCAGGTTAATGAGCAAAATGGCACATATTTAGTGGTGCAAAAATGACACACTTTCAAGTTAAACTTTAAGCAAAGCACAGGCAAAAGTTGACACTCTGCGTGTGTTGGGTTGAAAATGGAGCCACAGTTTTAAGCTGAAGATCCAGTGTGGTTGTCCTTTGTGGGTGTTTGTACAGATGGGTTACATGTAGGGCTGTGCGATAATTCAATAACGATAAATATCACGATATAATTTTCCTCGATAAAACGATATGAAGAGTTCGATAAATGTTCGATATAATGTTTATGCGCCAAAAGCGGAACGAAACCGCGACTCATTTGAATCGTGCCACACGGACCGTTTATCCGCTTGGATCAAAGTTCAAAACGGCCGCGCAGTGCGAGCTCACTAGAACAGATGCGTTTATTACTCGGTCACGCAAGCACTAAACAGCGCTGTGAGATCCAGTGTGAAATGGTTGAATTCAGCGATGAACACAAATTACTCTGTGATTTAATCTAGTTTAAAGCCAAACAGGAGAAACACTGTGTGCAATGAACGAGACAGTCAGAAGGCTTTTCAATCTACACATCGCCATCATTTAACATGGATTTACTGTAGTAACACTCACTGCATCATGGTATTGTGGGAATTGTATTGCAGGAGTAATGGTATATAATTATTAGTGCTGTCAAATTTAACACGTTAATAACGCGTTAACGCAAATTCTTTTTAAAGGCACTAATTTTATTAACGCGTGATTAACGCAGCGCGCATTTTCTGTTTGACCCCTGGCCTAACCCGTACTACTATAGTTAGAGAAATGGAAATGGATGGAGATGCTGACAGTGTTGCCAACTTAGCGACTTTTCAGACCACTTCAGCGACTTTTTAAAAAAAAAAAAAAAAATTTAAAAAGCGCCTAGCGACCAATCTTTATAGGGTTTGCCCAAACCTTATTTAGTTTCTTGTTGGTACTGCCGCGCGAGCACGAGTTCTCTCTTTCCCGCTGCGCACACACCTCTTTCTCTCTCCCTCCGCGTCTGCTCTGTTCAGCGCGCGGATGAGAGGAACAGCGCTTTCAATTAAAACAGATATTATGTTGCTTCTCTAATTTAACATGCAAATATAGTCGAAATCACAGCACAGCTATTGTCTTTATCTTACGTATAGCCTATTTGATTTTATCAGACGATGGCTGGATTATAAATCTGGATTTTTGTGCAGATTAACATCTTGGAAGTGAGAGCTGGTTATTTAGTCCTATGGGTCGCGTTTCAGTCACTATTTCATATTCATTCCGTTGTCTGACAACAGAAACAGTAAAATATATCAATGTAAACAGTTTTATTGAGAATTTAGCTGCATCAAAATACAGTATGTGGGCACAGAGAGGCAAACAAATGTAATAATAAATAATAAATGTACATTTTGCATGTTCAGAAGAAGTGAGATGCCCTGTCATGCAGAAATGTAAACAGGTTTGTGTAAGTAAATTGCTCAGTGCAAAGAAAGAAAAGTAATGGGAACCTGGTATTTCTTTTTTTATGTGTCTAATAGACATGAGCAAGTTCTTTGAAACACATCTATGATCTTTGAAACATGTCTAGTCTTCAGGCTCTGTTAACTATGGTTTCACTAATAATAAACATATATTGCATAAAGCATCCATATTTGTCATTGCCCATGTTGATTAGAGTATTTAAAACATGAAAAGCATTAATTTAAGGTACATTTAGAACAGATAAAAATGTGTGATTTAAATTGCGATTAATCACGATTACATATTTTAATCGATTGACAGCCCTAATAATTATAGTATGTATTTGTGATTAAGCTATAGCATGTGTGCATTTATACCGAATGTTTTTAGACTACTATTTTTCATACAAATAGGCTACCTAAAAACTATATAGTTATATTTTTACCATGGTATTTAGGTGCTATATGATTTAAATGTATGCTACTATGGGAGACCAATGCTTAATTAAAAAAATAATAATAATAAAATAAAACTTGGTCAGAATAAATTTAACCATATAAAACTGAGGTTGCTACAATTTTTACAGGTGTTACTGATTTTGATAATGACCAAAAATTTCTCTCTGCATCCTAACTCAAGCTAATATCAAATGTGCATTTCTAAGAGACGAAAAAAGTGATGATATTATTATTATTATTATTATTATTATTATTATTATTATTATTATTAATATTATCAGGCAACCCAAACCTGTTTCTTGATTTGAAACGACATCACTCATTAGAACATGCAGAAACTAAGAAATTATTTTTTTCTAATTAGATATTTATTTTGTTAAGGAAATTTAATGGTCTGGTTTCTACAACTTTCACTTTAGAGTGAAAATCTGGCTTTAAAGGAAAACGCCACCGTTTTTCCATATTCCAATATGTTTTTCCCTCAACTTAGACGATTTAATGCGTACCTCTCCCGTCTCAGTGCGTGCACTTAATCACGCGGCGCCACTATGCTAGCGTTTAGCTTAGCACCATTCATTCCTTAGGATCCAAACAGGGATGAATTTAGAAGCTACCAAACACTTCCACGTTTTTCCTATTTAAAGACGGTTACATGAGTAGTTACACGAGTAAGTATGGTGACACAAAATAAAACGTGGCAATTTTCTAAGCAGATAAAAATGATAACTATAATGTATGGCGGAAAAGCACTTTGCAGCATTTCGACCTCGGCGCAGTAATATTGGTTCTATTGATGTAAGTTAGAGGGAGAGGGGGAGTTTTCAGGAGTGATGATATTACTGCGCCGAGGTCGAAGTGCTGCGAGAAGAGAGAAGTACTCTTCCACCATACATTATAATTATAATTTTTTATCCGCTTAGAAAATCGCCACTGTTTATTTTGTGTCACCATACTTACTCGTGTAACTACTCATGTAACCGTCTTTAAATAGGGAAAACACGGAAGTGTTTGGTAGCTTCTAAATTCATCTCTGTTTGGATCTTAAGGAATGAATGGTGCTAAGCTAAACGCTAGCATAGTGGCGCCGCGCGCTAGAGCAATTAAGTGCACGCACTGAGACAGGAGAGGTACGCATTAAATCGTCTAAGTTGAGGGAAAAACATATTGTAATATGGAAAAACGGTGGCGTTTTCCATTAAACTTGAAAGAAATAAAGATTTGACATTTATCGTGATAATTATCGATATCGACTGATATGAAAAAAAATTATCATGATAATTTTTTTAGCCATATCGCCCAGCCCTAGTTACATGTGTGTTCATGGGTACTGTTGGCCCCTTATATTTTTGGGCTTTTCAGCACACCTCACACCATCCTCATGTTTTAAATGTTTACTTTGGTGTGTTTTGGTATGTTCTGTTTCATGTCTCTGATGGCTGTATAGGAGAGGGGGCCACAGAAAGAAATGATGTCATCTCTAAACTGCACTATGACATTACAGCGGTTTCACTGGGGCCTCTGGTGGCAGGTGTCATTTCCTGCCTGTGTTTGCTTTGAGATAGACGGTGTTTTTCCTTAAATAGAAGTTTTATATTTGAAATGCTCTGTACTGGGAAATGTGCTGTTGATATGATGAAATGTAACGGGCACACACAAGAGTTCAATTAAATGTCAGCTCTAGTCCCATGATGCTATGCAGTGTTTCCTACAGAATTCAGCTATTGAGTGGTATAGTCACATGTTTAATATGTCAAAGCAGTTACTGAATTAACAGGTTTAACTGATTCATAGTTTGAGTATTTTGGACTGATTCATTTAAAGAACTGACTCTTAAATTGACTGTGTTTTCAGTGGCAAACAGTAAGCTTTTTTTAACAAATACAATATTGGTGCCACTTTATATTAGATGATTTTAACTACTATGGACTTGCATTAAAAAAACTGTTAAGTTAAAAAAATACTTGGGTTCATGTTGTATTGCAAATTGCTTTTGATTCTAGTGAGGTGGGGTATGGTGAAGTTTAGGAACAGTGTTATGGTCTTGTGTTATGGTTAAGGCTGGGTTAAGGGGTAGGGGTAGGGTCAACAGTGTAGTTATAGATGTAATTGCAGAAATTATGGATTTAATTACATTCAAGTGTATGTAATAAGTACAATGTAAAACCCTGTTTGTGAACAGTAAGTGCAATGATTTAAATAGTTTAAATTTTAGTACACAGTAGCAAATATCGGCATCGGCCGATAAGTTTTCCTGTTTGGCCGATGTGTTTGAGGCAGGACTTTTATTTTGACGGTGCGACGGACTTTAATTTTGACCAGTGTTGCCAACTTAGCCATTTTGTTGTTAAATTTAGCAACTTTACAGACTACCCTAGCAACTTTTTCTTCCAAAAGCACCTAGCAACAAATTTAGCTATTTTTAAAATTTATTTGGCAACTTTTGTTCCATCTAAATTTCACAGAAAGAGGAAACCAAAGATTGCCTAGCATGAATTAAGTTAGCTGCATAATTGTTAATTTATGATACACCTTGTAGCTTGTACCTGTGATTGTTATCAGTTAGTACACTGTAAGAAAAATATCTAGAAAAATGGAAAAGGTGCTAGAAATTTTCCAAGACACATCCGTTATCCATTGTGTACCCCGAAAACACAAAATACAATATGTAATTTAAAATGCAGGTAAAAAACCTGTGAAAAATCAATATGGAAAATTTCTTTATATTAACATAGTAGATTATGCCCTATTTTTACAGACTCTTCTTGGTGTAACATACTAACTTACTGCTAATACACTGCTTAAAAGTATAATTGTTCAGAATGTATAGTTTTACTTGTTTACTTGCTAATAAAAAAAACTTAAATGGTTGAAAAATGTAAAAAAAATTCACTTTTTTAGTATTTTAGTATTATATTATGCATTTATATCATTTATACAAACTAATATAAATGAACATATATAAAATATGTTTTTGCTGAGATTTTTGATGCAGTGACGATTTTGCGTAGTGACGTCATCGTGCAATGACATCACAACGTCATTTATAACTTTAAGCAACAAATTGACCTTTTAGCAACTTCCCCTGAAAATTAGTTGGCAACACTGATTTTGACAAACGCTGAGAATTGGCAGCGCCTGAGCACGCAGCGCTTACATTCTCTCTCGTTCGCTGTTGTCGTTAATAGTTCTGTCTAATACGGATAGAAGTCTGTTTAATAATCAGATAGAACAGTTAAAGAAATTAAAATGTATACAAAAAGTATTATAACGATTGCTTTTATATTATTAGTAATAGAAAGGCAAACATTATAATACTTTCTTGTTTGCTGTCAGCATTCAGCAAATACGCATTTATATAGTTTAAACAAATCTTTGAATGACTAATGAACATTTAATTTCACAAATCTTGCAAACTTCCAGTTGATCCAGTTGTGAGATCTTGTGAAGTGTGCATTTTTAACCTGCATGATCGCGCGTGCTCTGCGTTACAGTCGGTCCGTGAGAATTGAATGTGGACAGGAGGAGAGTTCAGCTTCACTGGAGATGCACGATCGACAAACTTTAAACTTGTGATTTTAAATTATGCTGCGCTTTATGCATTTGCCCACTGCCATATTCATGTCATTTCCACTCTGTGCTGTATGTAAAATGAGTGTTCTCTTGGCTTTATTTGAAAAAATATGATTCCCAATTCACACAATCTTCCCAGAATACTGAGTGCCCTGTTGGTTACAGTGTTTACTTCCTTTTTAATTATATTTTTATTAAATATTTATTTATTTTTGAAAAAATACTTTGTCATCTAAAGTATAAGTATTTTTATTTAAAGTACTTATTTTTTAATCCATTTTCAAATGATTTCAAATTTCTTAAAGGGGTCATATGATGCGATTTAAATTTTTCCTTTCTCTTTGGAGTGTTACATGCTCTTGGTGCATAAAGAAGATCTGTAAAATTGTAAAGACCAAAGTCTCAAATCCAAAGAGATATTCTTTATTAAAGTTAAGAGTCAGCCACACCTACCTAAAACGGCTCGTTCTAACACACCCCCACATCTCTACGTAACGATGTGGGAAGATTTGCATAACACCGCCCAAATGTATACGCAAAGAAAGAAGGTGTAACTTTCTCGCTCTATGTTGTTGCTTCCGCCGGCGCCATGTCATGGAGAGGTGCTGTGTGTTTGGATGCGAGTAAAGAGGACATAAGAAATCTGTGGCTGAGTTTTATTTACAACACTGTCCCAGAGCAGTACAACACAAATATTGGAGTTTGTGCTGCACACTTCACGGAGGATTGTTTTCTGAACATGGGAGAGTACAAGGCCGGTTGTGTGTAACCGGTCCTATTCACCCCGCTCCGAGCGAGTATTCGAACCGCGGTCTAAGCGCCGGAGACGGGCGCTAAGAGTCACTAGATCAGGGGAGTGAGGTTTACTGGCTTGCTGGACATCACGGCTGTTACATGTAGAAAGACTTTTACTCAAAAGTGGGGCAGTTACAACCTTACAAGGACTGTCTGGCGCTTCTGACTCACAGCCTGTAAGTAACGTTACATTTTATTATTTAAAAAATCTGCTACTTACTATTCAAACGCGAGTGTAAGTATTGCTTGTTGTTTGTGTTTCTCCGATCACAAATGCAGACATGGTGTTGTGTTTACGCGGCGCGATGCAACGCGAAGCATAAAAAGACAGTATAAGTCATTATAATCAGTAATTATGTCCCCATAATGGATGCAACAAATGCCTCGTTTGAAATGGCTTTTAAAGTTTTTGTGTCGTCGTGGGGATGTAGCATCATATTATGGTAAGGGGCGTAACATTTCCATCACACGCTTGAGGTATTCGGCCAATCACAACGCACTGGATCGCTGGCCAATCAGAGCACACCTCGATGTTTTACACCGATGAGCTTTGTAAAAATCGACCCGTATCAGAAAGGCGGGGCTTAGAGGAAATAAAATAATGTAAAATATGTGGAAAATGTTTTTTTTTTTTTTTACTTCACGTAAACACATTGCATTACACCAAATACACATAAGAATGTTCTTTTTAGCACCATCATATGACCCTTTAAATATCAATTAAAATAAATAAAATTATATCGGCCATCAGCCACCCTGCTTTCCAAGATATCGGCATCGGCATCAACTGTCAAAAAACCAATATCGGTCGACCACTAGATACTTAAAAACACTTAATATAAATTTGGTCCAAATTATTTATTTATTTAATAAACTTTATAAATAATTAATATATAATTATTTAAGTAATATCATCATGCACCGAGGTCGAAGTGCTGCGACGTGCTCTTCCACCATACATTATAGTTATCATTTTTTATCTGCTTTCAAAATCGCCACGTTTTATTTTGTCACCATACTTACTCGTGTGACTACTCATGTAACCGTCTTTTAAATAGGGAAAACATGGAAGTGTTTGGTAGCTTCTAAATTCATCCCTTTTTGGATCCTAAGGAATGAATGGTGCTAAGCTAAACGCTAGCATAGTTGCGCCGCACGCTAGAGCGATTAAGTGCATGCAGTGAGACGAGAGAGGTACCTATCAACTCGTCTAAATTGAGGGAAGAACATATTAGAATATGGAAAAACGGTGGCGTTTTCCTTTAATGTTGTGGGCCTATTTTTCTGCAGGAGGTCCTGGACATCTTGTTTAGATACATGGCATCATGGATTCAATTAAATACCAACATATAAAAAATTTAAAACTGGCTGTCCATGCTAGAAATCTTATAATGGGCCGTGGTTGGATCTTCCAACAGGACAGTGATCCACAAACAAACATCAAAACCAAAACAAAAATGGGTCACTGAGAACAATACCAAGCTTCTGCCATGGCTGTCCCAGTCCTCTGACCTGAACCCTATAGAAAATGAGTGGGGTGAACTGAAGAGGAGAAACACCAACATGGAGCTGTGAATCTGAAGGGTCTGGAGTGATTCTGGATGAAGGAATGGTCTCTGATCTCTTGTCAGATGTTCTCCAAACTTATCAGGCATTATAGGTGAAGATTCAGAGCTGTTATCGTGGCAAAAGGCGGTTGCAAAAAGTATTGAATAAAAGGGTATGATTAATTGTGGCCAATGTGTATTAGAGAAAAACATTTTTCATAATGAGATTTCTCTCCCATTTTAAGTTCTTATTCTCCAATGAAAGGTTAGATTTTTGTGAATTTTTTAAATAAAAGATCAAAAGGATTAATGATACAGATTTATTTTCTCAGCCGCCTTTGATCATATTTACCATGGGTATGAATAATTTTGAGCACAGCTGTGTGTGTATATATATATATATATATATATATATATATATATATATATATATATATATATATATATATATATATATATATATATATATATACAGTGGGTACGGAAAGTATTCAGACCCCCTTCACTTTTTTCAATTTTGTTATGTTGCAGTCTAATACTACAATTGTTTAAATTCATTATTTTTCTCATTACTCTACACTCTGTCCTTTATAATGACAAAGTGAAAACAGAATTTTAGAAATGTTTGTAAATTTATTAAAAAGAAAAAACTGAAATATCACATTTACATAAGTATTCAGACCCTTTACTCAGTACTTAGTTGAAGCACCTTTGGCAGCAATTACAGCCTCGAGTCTTTTTGGGTATGACGCAACAAGCTTTGCACAACTGGATTGGGGGAATTTCTGCCATTCTTCTTTGCAAATCCTCTCAAGCTCGGTCAGGTTGGATGGGGACCGTCTGTTGACAGCCTTTTTCAGGTCTCTCCAGAGATGTTCGATAGGGTTCAAGTCAGGGCTCTGGCTGGGTCACTCTAGGACATTCACAGAGTTGTCCCTAAGCCACTCCTGTGTTGCCTTGGCTGTGTGCTTAGGGTCATTGTCATGTAAGAAGGTGAACCTTCGGCCCAGTCTGAGGTTTTGAATGCCCTGGACTGGGTTTTCATTAAGGTTATCTCAATATTTTGGTGCATTGAGCTTTTCTTCTACTCTGATGAGTTCCTCAGTCCCTGCCGCTGAAAAACAGCCCAACAGCATGAGGCTGCTACCACCACACTTTACTTTTGGGATGGTACTCTGCAGGTGATGAGAAGAGCCGGTTTCCTTCAAACATGATGCTTAGAATTGAGGTTCATCAGACCAGGTAATCTTGTTTCTCAGAGTCTGAGGGTCCTTTAGGTGCTTTATTGCAAATTCCAAGTGTGTTTTCATGTGTCTTCACTGAGGAGAGGATTGAGTTTGACCACACTGCCATAAAGCCCAGATCGGTGAAGTGTTGCAGTGATGTTTGTCCTTCTGTAGGTTTCTCCCATCTGCATATATGATCATGGAGCTCAACTAGAGTGACCACCAGGTTCTTGGTCACCAGTCTAGACAAGCCCCTTCTCCATCAATTGCTCAGTTTGGCTGGGGACCAGCTCTTGGAAGAGTCCTGGTTGTGCCAAACTTCTTCCATTTGAGAATTATGGAAGCCACTGTGCTCTTTGGGAACCTTCAGTGCAGCAGAATTTTTTTTTGTAGCCTTCCTCAGATCTGTGCCTCAATACAATCCTGTGTCTGAGCTCTGCAGGCAGTTCCTTTGACCTCGTGGCTTGGTTTTCGCTCTGATATGCATTATCAGCTGTGAGGCCTTTTACAGAGAGGTGTGTGCCTTTCCAAATCATGTCCAATCAATTTAATTTACCACAGGCGGACTCCAATCAAGGTGTAGAAACATCTCTGCAATGATCAAGAGACATGGGAGGCACCTGAGCGAAATTTCAAGTGTTGTTGCAAAGGGTCTGAATACTTATGTAAATGTGATATTTCAGTTTTTTCTTTTTAATAAATTTACAGACATTTCTAAAATTCTGTTTTCACTTCATAATTATGAGGTACAGAGTGTAGATTAATGAGAAAAAAAATGAATTTAAACAATTGTAGTATCAGGTTGCAATATAACAAAATTGAAAAAAGTGAAGGGGGTCTGAATACTTTCCGTACCCACTGTATATATATATATATATATATATATATATATATATATATATATATATATATATATATATATATATATATATATTAGGGATGTCAATTTTCGAACATTTCCATGATCGATCGTCGTTTAAATTAATGATCAATTAATCGATTAATCGTTAACCTTAATACTGCGAAATGCATCTATTGCAGTGGCATATATTCACCGGCATGACAGGATGTGCAAATGCCACTCAAAACACAGACTTTCTCACCCGAATTAAAGGGGTTTTAGTCTAAATAAAAGGCTAGTAGCAGGACTGTAAAATGAATAGATGTGATTATGATCATTTGATAAAATGAAGAGAGCGCGCCGTAGTATGGATCATTTTACTTTGTTGGCTGTTTCAGATCCCGTCACGGAGACCGCTGAACGCGCTTCTTTAAATGGTTTCATTGTATTCGTTGTTGTATTTTAAAACACAATCGCAATTTTTGCAATTGACATTATTGGCATTTAATATAAAATGATCCCAAACATAACTGTGGCTCGTGAGGCTACGGCGCGCGGTCAGAGAACAGCTTCCACCGGCGGTGCTACGACAAAACACACTGCTGCTCACATGAAACATTTCAATGTGAGTAGGACACAAGTGAGGTACAAAGCTTTGTTTAGAAGAGAAATAATGGGTTAGCAGGCAAATGTTACATCTTGACTGTGCGTTTGCATTCATGCTGTTCGATACCTGTACATTTAAAGACATACGCGGCATTATGTTCTGTTTTGAAGGTTGGTCATGAGTTTCCAGGAATTTAATATTTATTGTTTCTTTTCCCAAATCCTCACCGTCTCACCCTCTAATTTCGCAGGTTTATTTTATTGTCGTTCACTTTTAATCATTATTGTTATAGTGGGAAACATGCGTGGGGAAATGAAAGATTTTGTGGCCTTGAATTAAGAATTCGACTTAATTCGTTGCCTTATTTTAGTTAAATTATGGGTTTTCTAGGGGACAAATTAATGAAACATAAGACAGTACCCACAAATTATTAAATCGAACATAGAAACGAATTAAATTACGAATTATAGCCTAAGCCTATATAGCCTATATATAGACCTGTCCTGCTTGTGTCCTGCATCCCTGTCGAAGCACAGAGCCCGGTATGAAACAAGTATATCTGGGGAAATTATAATTAAACATGACTTAGTTACTACGTTTCAATACAAAATAAATTTATATTGTTTCTGTTTTAATGTACTTTTAAAGTTCGGATCACATTAAAAGCGTAATTTGTACGTTAGTGAATTATTTTTGCCAAAGATCCAGCACCGTCACTCACAGCCGCTTACACATGTTTTGCGCATGAGCCGCACACACACCAAAATTAAACTGCTTAATTGACCATCGATAGCTTTAATCAATTGCATCTCTTATCGACAATTAATTGATAATCGATTAACCATTGGCATCCCTAATAAATAAATAAATAAAAATAATATATATATATATATATATATATATATATATATATATATATATATATATATATATATATATATATATATATATATATATATATATATATATTAGGGCTGTCAATCGATTAAAATATTTAATCACGATTAATCGCATGGTTGTCATGAGTTGACTCGCGATTAATCACAATTTAATCGCACATTTTTATCTGTTCTTAATGTACCTTAAATTAATACGTTTCATGTTTTAAATACTCTAATCGACATGGGCAATGACAAATATGGATGCTTTATGCAATACATGTTTATTATTAGTGAAACCATAGTTAACAGAGCCTGAAGACTAGACATGTTTCAAAGATCATAGATGTGTTTCAAAGAACTTGTTTATGTCTATTAGACACATGAAAAAAGAATTACCAGGTTCCCATTACTTCTCTTTCTTTGCACTGAGCAATTTACTTACACAAACCTGTTTACATTTCCGCATGACAGGGCATCTCACTTCTTCTGAACATGCAAAATGTACATTTATTATTTATTATTAAATTTGTTTGCCTCTCTGTGCCCACATACTGTATTTTGATGCAGCTAAATTCTCAATAAAACTGTTTTCATTGATATATTTGACTCTTTCTGTTGTCAGAAAATGGAATGAATATGAACTAAATAGTACGACTAAATAACCAGCTCTCCCACATTTTAGAGTGGCCTTTTATTGTGGCCAGCCTACGGCACACCTGTGCAATAATCATACTGTCTAATCAGCATCTTGATATGCCACACCTGTGAGGTGGATGGATTACCTCGGCAAAGGAGAAGTGCTCACTAACACAGATTTAGACAGATTTGTGAACAATATTTGAGAGAAATAGGCCTTTTGTGTACATAGAAAAAGTCTTAGATCTTTGAGTTCAGCTCATGAAAAATGGGGGCAAAAACAAAAGTGTTGCATATTTTTTTTATTAACTTGCATTATGTAGAATCCAGTCTTTTTAATTCACTAAAAACTTTGTTCCCCCCAAAAAAACGAAGCATCATCATTATGATGTAAAATCATCACGATGTAAAAGAACCATCATCATTAGATGCTGGTAAAATATGAAATAGTCATATGCCATTAAAATATCTTGTACTGGCACTTAGTCATGTCAAGGAGCAAATGTGGCCTACTGGTGCAGTCTAATGGCCAAATAAAAAGTGCATTAAAATCATCACTATGTTAACAATGGTGGTTCTATCTGATATATATCACCCTACCCTGCTACAGAGTAAAATGAGACAGAACAGAGGCATTTATGAAGAAAGAGAGTGAAGATTTGTGTCCATAAAGATTTCACATTGTGCAGTAAAGGGTAGAGAACTTTTGGAAGTTGAAGGCAGGGCAGAGGAGAGAGTGAAAAAGGGAGAGGAGGGGGAGAGGTGTGGCTGCTGGACATTCCGAATGCTTTTCCGGTAAGGGTTTCCAGCGAGACCATGCCTGGTATGTCGGTCACAACAGACCTGGTCTTGCTTCAAAGCGCTTTACAAGCGTAGCAGTGTCGTAACTGCCAGCCATCACCTCAGTCTGCATGTGCAGGAACAAATCCATGGGCCAGGTGGCCTCAATGTCTGCTTAATTGTTTTAAATGCATTTCTGTTCATTATACGCTACATTCCCTCAGTGCAGAACATCATCTAGATGCCCAAAAAAGGTGGTGTGCTCTGGGTAACAAAGGCTGTAATAAAAAAATGATGAATGACTTGTCAGATCAGGCTTCATCAAGAGAAGTGGATGTTCTTTTATTATCTACTGACTGTAAAGCCTTGCTGACTTATCAATCTTAATTTCTTCAGGCTGGAAGTTCTGCCTAGCCATTAAACTTCCTGTCCTTGAAATATGCCTGTAGCTCATTCCACTCGGGGTTTAAGTAAAAGAGATATCGCTTAACATTTGTTTTTTTTCCCTGACAAATAAACATTTCCGAAACAGTAACCAGATTGGATTAGTTTTCTAAATTGTTAAATTGCTTAACTACAATTATTTACATAAAATGCTTCTCATTTTATGTACTGGTTCTGATTCTCTAATGTTTTTCTGTTGTGTGGAGTGGTTGTGACAAAAGTTTATATGCATGTATCCAGAGCACATGCAATTTTATATTATTAAAACATTGTTTAGAATTAAGGAAAGATCTGAATTAAGATCATACTTCTAAAAGTAGTACTTCTACACTGGCCTTTCATAGCAGGTTATGTGATCGGACCTTCATTGATTTTTACATCGTATAATAGGATGCCTGCAGCACTTTTAATACACACCTATAACAAAGGTGCATTGGGTGGCAAACAGGTTTTGACAAAGGTTGACATAAATGAGAAGTATTGTAAAAATGAATGGAATTAGAAATGACAAAAAAAAAAAAAAACGGATAATTTGCTTCACAAATTTTCCAAGGTTGTGTAAGAAAAACACAGACATGTTCGCTTTGAATAAATGCTATTTACAAGGAGACTGTTATTTTGATGCATTACTCAAAGTGTTTGTCTTTCTGTTTCAGGATTCCATGAATGCCCTGGTTTTAGATTTGGACTTTCCGGCCTTGCGTAAAAATAAGAACATCGAGACCTTCTTGAACAGATGTGAGTATCTGCTTTTAAGAGGCCATGTTTTTCTCTGATTGTTGTTTTGGTGGTATTCTGTGAGTAAAGGAAATACTTAATGGTGGCATCAAGTTTTACAATGAGGCTGCTTCCTGCTACAACATCAACAGCATTTATTTGAGTTGAATTGAGTGGCTCTTCCTAATTTGGGTCCCTCACTTTACAACACTGACGCTCATTACATAAATAATGAACTGTCAACACAGACTGTGAAAACTGCATTTTTGTGTGTGTTTGGGATGAAGAAATGGCTTGGAGTTGATGTCATGTAGGATTTTAATGCACTTTCTGTGCAGTTCATTGCAGGACACTTGTGGTTTTTATTTCTAGGTCTCACACATTTAGCATTTTGACTGTACAATTCTGGATGTGCAAATTCTCATAAGCTAGTTTTGGGTTTGTTAATATTAGAGACCGTATGGGAATACCAGATGCTGTAATATTAGCTCTGTGATGGACTGGTCATCCAGTCTTCCTGCCTGTGGCCCAGTACCTTAGGAGAGGCTTCAGCATCACCATGCCAGACCGTTGGGCAAGCAGTTTGGAGAATGGTTGGATGGATGCTGACATATATTTTTCAACACAGTTAATCTAGTATGACATTTGTTCCCAATAATTTAGTATTCAATTTGTTTTCTTACGTTATCAATGATATTTGTTTAGATTCATTAGCCAGTACCATGTCTGTGTGAACGCATCTGTGTTTGTTCTATTCATGCGCTATTAAACTTTTGACTAATTATCACATTCTGTCCCGATTTTGTTCCTGATTCTGCCTGTTGTCATGGAGACCAGTAGGGCTGTATGGACATTATAATGTTTGGTTTGGAAGAGAGAGTGTGACTCAACAGTCCTCTCATCCAGACTGTGCCAGCCTTTGATAATTGTCATTCCTGATGTTGATTTCACACTAAACATGCTTAATGTTTTGATGAATAACTGCTGAACTTTACAGTATGTACTAAAGATTTGTTGGTTGGGGGGTATATATAATATATATATATAGAGAGAGAGAGAGATGTGTGTGTATAGATATATCCATTGTCATTTTTCCTCACAAAAAACTAGAATGATAACATTAATGATAAATGATATTTATGCAAAAAATTACTCAAAAATATTTAAAAACACTTCAGTTAATTGGCCAATAGAACTTAGTCAGGTTAGACGTCATTGAATTTAATGGAAATGAAAATGAGGCAGTGAGGGATAGATTTAATGTCTTTACAATGGCTTGCGCTGTATAAAGGTCCTAAATCATGTAATTTTCCCAGCTCACAACTTTCAAAAGGAAGTCTGTTTTATGGAGTCTGAAATCTAAAAAGTTTTTCAGAAAGACGTTTCGTCAACAGTACAATCCATTGAATGAATGTACTTCCATTCCTCACAGTCTCTCTTTCATTCCTGTCAAAAATTAAATATGGCACTATCCTGATTAAGGGTTATTATGGATAAATACTTGCCAATTAATAATTTTTATATTATTATTATTATTATTATTATTATTATTATTAATTATCATGTAAATTTTATATCAGTCAGTCATTACTATTAACAGACCTGACAGGTCACTGGAAAATTAAATCTGGCTGTTCATGACATGACCAAGGAAATGTGATTTTGATGTGTTGTGTGTACAGATGAGAAGGTTATGGGCCAAATAAGGGAGCTCCAGATGAAGCCAGATGATTTTGACCGAGTGAAGGTGATCGGTAGAGGAGCATTCGGAGAAGTCCAGCTGGTAAGGAAACACTGTGTTTTTGAAAGAATTTCAGGATGCATTTAAACGTACAGCCTATGTGTTGACTGCTAAGAAAACTTACAAATCTTTCCCACTGTTTCTTTCTTTTGTGTCTGATGTTATAATCCTGTAGCTAGTTAATTAGTAAATTTAGTGAAAAGGCAATTTACCTGTGCATATAAGTCGCACGTACACTGCTAAATCAATCTGCGGCATCAATATGTTTGTCTGTATGGATGGGTTAAGTGTGTGCACATTCATCCAAATGCTGCAAGCAGTTCTGTGTGGTTCCTGTCGAATGGGACCTCAAGTAATTGTGTATTTACATGTCAGATATAAAAAAAAGAAAGAACATGTGTAGTTTTGTATTGTGTCGTCACTCTGGGTGTGTGTTTGTGATAGTCAGGGGAGAGATGCAGTGGGATACGTCTGGACAAGCCTGCAGACAAACAACATGATTACCCAGTATTCTCCTCTGTCAGTTGTCTGACAGGGGCTGTGTGGGTGCGTCATGCCTAAAGCACAACAACAGAGGGTGCTTTAAAATGTGGCTTGTCTGTGTTGAAGGCAAAACAGCCTCTCACAGAATATTTAGTAGTTTTATTTTTAAATCGTTTTGGGAGTGAGGCACAAGTTCTGTTAGAAATTAAATAATGTAGTTTGTTAGTAATGCATTAGTGAATGTCTCACTAGTATTCTCACAGAAGGTATGTGATGTAGTTTGTTACGATCTGGTTGTGTGTTTGTGTAGGTTAGGCATAAGGCCTCTCAGAAGGTGTATGCAATGAAGGTGCTCAGCAAGTTTGAAATGATCAAACGTTCAGATTCTGCCTTCTTTTGGGAGGAACGTGACATCATGGCGTTTGCTGACAGCCCATGGGTCGTGCAGGTAAGATGCACATCTTTTTTTGAAGCCAGAAACTTGTCCTTTCACATGTGCAACAATGTTTTTCACACAAATACTCAATATGGTTTGATCTATGAATATAAGGAATATGCCGTTTCCAAGCGTTAAATATCATGACTATGCAACATGCACATTATCATTCAAAAGTTTGAGAAGAGTAAAATTTTTATGTAAAGAAATTAATACTTTAATTCAGCAAGGATGCATTAAATTGATCAAAAGAATCATTATTACAAAGAATTTAAATATATCATGCAGCACATGAAGCATATCATACAGTTTTCAACATTTACTGTATAATAACAAGAAATGTTTCTTGAGAGCCAAATCAGCATATTAGAATGACTTCTGAAGGATTATGTGACACTGAAGACCTGCTGAACATTTCAGCTTTGCCATCACAGGAATAAATTTTAAATTATATTAAAGTAGAAAACAATTATTTTAAAGTGTAATTAATTATATTTCATAGTTTTGCTGTTTTTACTGTAATTACTGTATCACATAAAAACACCCTTTGTAAGCAGAAGAGGTTTCTTTCAGAAACAAACAAAAAAAAAAAAACATTACAACCCCAAATGATAGTGTATGTTTTTACTGATTCCTATTATGATTATTGCAATCATATTTCTTAATATCAAATGGGACACTTAATTTGTCAAGAAAGTATTTATGAGTCGGTGCTCCAGTTAAAATGCTAAAAGTTAAATTTATGGTCCAGTTATGTTAACTGGACCATAAATATATCAGGGTATCTCTAGTTTGAGCACAACACAGTCACAAAAATAAATAAATCAATAATAATATTTCTCTTTCTCTTTTCTCAATTCTTCCTTGTTTTTCCCTCAGCTGTGCTGTGCGTTCCAGGATGACCGTTCCCTCTACATGGTAATGGAATATATGCCAGGAGGAGATCTTGTCAATCTCACCAGTACATACGATGTTCCAGAGAAGTGGGCAAAGTTTTACACTGCTGAGGTTGTGTTGGCTCTGGACGCCATTCACTCCATGGGCTTTATTCACCGAGACGTCAAACCAGACAACATGCTGCTGGACCGCTACGGACACCTCAAACTTGCCGACTTTGGAACATGCATGAAAATGGATGGGGTAAGAGGATAACCAGTTATTACAATGCCAAATCTCAGTAGTTCACAGACTCTCATCAAAACCTCAGGCTCGCTCTGGTCAGCTTTTGACTGGGTGCTTTCACCCTGAGTGCAGGGATTTTTAGGTCGTGTTGTGTTTGATGCACTGAAGGTTACATTGTCATCCTGTCCTCTACGTTTTCTGCTTTATCTCTATCATATGTGGTAATTATAGAGCAATAGCTGTAAAATATTGGATATATGGGTCTGGAATACTTAAATGTTATGAGCTTGGTGGAGTCATGAAAAAAGATCCAAGCCATAAAAACACTGAAGGTGAACACCAATCTTAAATTTAAAACAGCAAAGATATCAGTATATTTCTAGTTATTCAACAACGGTCATCTCTGAGGTTTTAGGTATCTGATAGCTACTGTGTCTGCAGGGGCATTGAACTCAAGACTAGATAGGCCTAGAATAGAAGGTTATGAAATACATCAAATGTTATGTAACAGATACTAATTTATGAAATTCACTACAGGGACATGTTTTGTTTGCTCCACATTTTGCATATCTGGGGCATTTTTGTCACTTTTATTGCCAGTTATTTCCCCCAAGTCCTGGTTAAATTCTGACCCTGCCGTTTAGTCCCACATTCCAGCCACAAAAACTAGGCTGGATATAATGCTTAGTGATATTATAGTGCCATCTAGAGTAGAGAAACAGAACTACACACTAAGAAAATGTTTGAATTACTGCCAGTACACATCAGTTTGTTTAATGTAATGTAATGTGATATTACTTTTTGTAAATTGCATATATTGCTATGTAGAGTCTCTAGACCTAGATCAACAAAGATCCTATCGGTTGACTTGATTGGTTGATGATAGACAGGGATGGTTCATTGTGACACTGCGGTCGGAACCCCTGATTACATCTCGCCAGAGGTTCTCAAGTCTCAGGGAGGGGACGGATACTACGGACGCGAGTGTGACTGGTGGTCAGTGGGAGTATTTATCTACGAGATGCTGGTTGGTGAGTCAGGAATGTGTGCGTTTGCCTAAATTGTGCATTCATGGTATTGATTTATTAAATGAGATACATGTTTGCGGGTGCAGGTGATACACCGTTTTATGCCGATTCTCTGGTGGGGACCTACAGTAAGATTATGGACCATAAGAACTCTCTTAACTTTCCTGATGACGTTGAGATCTCTCAAGAAGCCAAAAACATCATTTGTGCCTTCCTAACAGACAGGTGAGCTTTTACATGCACAGATAGATGTACGTGTATTTCTATATTGATGGTCAACTGTCAGGGTTCATGCCTGTCTGACAAAATGTTTTTGTGGATGTTTTCATTTGGTAGGGAGGTTCGCCTGGGTCGAAATGACGTAGAAGAAATTAAAAGACATCCTTTCTTTAAAAACGACCAGTGGACCTTCAGCACCATTAGAGAGAGTGAGTAAATGTCCATTATACTTGCATATGTTTTACAGTGTTTTACGTTTTAAAGTAATAAAAATGTTTATGGAATTTGTCATATCACTGAAAAAAAATTAATAAAGTGAGTATATGTATTTCTCAAACACCTTCTTGTCTTTATGGAACATTGCCCTTGCGGAAAAAGAGTGCACAAGTGAACAAATCTTTAAAAAAAAAAAAAAAAAACTCTTCATGCAGGTAATATAATATTAACGTAATAAATGTCATTAAAGTGGTCATATGATGCGATTTCAAGTTTTCTTTTCTCTTTGGAGTGTTACAAGCTGTTTGTGCATAGATAAGATCCCTGAAGTTGCAAAGACTAAAGTCTCAAAACCAAAGAGTTTACCATAAATCCTTTTCAGTACATTCAGCAGTACACTTAAACCATTTTTAAAAGACGATCGAAATACTTATTACATATTAAAGTGGGTCAAAAGAGCTGAAAAAGTTCAGCTGATTGCATTTAGTTTCAACTAACGTGCAGTTAAGTGTCCAAAAACATTACATTTAGTTAGTTTGGATGTTGTGCGAAAGTATAACACTTTATTTATTTTATTTTTAATTTTGTACTTTTTCACAAGGGTATTGATATCATTCTTTGAATAAGAAATGTTCTTTCAAAAGATCCCTATTTAGAAACTATGAAATATTGCAGAAAATATTTTTAATATTAGTGTTTATTATTAATATTAGTGCACGCCTCAACTATTTATGTGCCATTAAAACAAACCTATTTAACTAAATTAAATAAAAAAATGAAAAAGAAAAAGTTCTAAAACTATAATAACTGTGCTCAATACACATTCGTATTCCAGTGTTACCCAACTAAAGACAAAGCAAGACTGTGAGGTAGAAGTGTACATTTATGAGCAATATTATTATTATTACCATCTCTACTATCAGAGTTGTTTACATCAGCTGTTATAAATGCACATTGAACCTTTTTTGTCCATTCTCTCTCCAGCTGCAGCACCTGTGGTTCCAGAGCTGAGCAGTGACATAGACACCAGTAATTTCGATGAGATAGAGGAAGATAAAGGAGAAGTGGAGACCTTTCCCACAACCAAAGCCTTCGTTGGCAATCAGCTGCCATTTGTGGGGTTCACCTACTTTAAAGAAGACCAGTAAGACCAGTTTTTTTTTTTTTTCACTTTTGTACAATAAACTATTTCTTGGTACAGTGTTGGATCTGTACTTCTTGTCCTGATGCAAAACCAGTTGATAACTAATGTCACAGACTACCTGTGTTTGTGTAGGTTGTTGAATGCTGTTAACAGTTCAGCAATGAAAAAAGATCACCTAGCATCCAAGACAGAGGTACGACACAGATACACTCCCACCTTCGTCAGCTTATACATTTAATTTAACTGTATTATGCTCTGTAGAGACTGGATTTACATCATACAGTAGTCCCTGGTGGTTAGAGACTTAATATGAGACTTGGACTTAAACTGATTAGTGCTTCTTGCAGCATTTGTTGTAATATATATTTTTTTCTTTCTTTCTATTTATATTTCCCACAGGACAATTTAGCAGTAAGTATTCACTTTCTCTCTGCTTAATATACAGATCTCGTTAGGTAATTTATAAAGTTAAGAGATTATTCCATATTTAATTGCTTGATTTTTCCACTCAGCTCCAGAAGAAACTTCACTCTCTAGAAGAGCAGCTCAACAAGGAAATGCAGGCCAAAGATGAGCTGGAGCAAAAATACAGAAGCAACTGTAGCCGCCTGGAGAAGATCACCAAAGAGCTTGATGAAGAAGTGAGTGGGTGTTTCATCTCTGAAATCTACATTGTGTGTAGGAATATACAGTAATCTTTCCACATGTGCTCATAGATAAATAGCAGAAAAGGGTTGGAGACGACTCTGAGACAGTTGGAGAGAGAGAAAGCTCTCCTACAGCACAAGAACGTAGAGAGTCACCGCAGGGCAGAGAGTGAAGCCGACCGCAAACGCTGCCTGGAGAATGAAGTGAACAGTCTGAGGGATCAGCTGGATGAAATGAAGAAGAAAAACCAGAACTCGCACATCTCCAATGAGAAGAACATTCACCTGCAGAAACAGGTTTGTGTGTTAGAGAGAGAAAACAAAAAACAGTTGGGGGTCAGTAAGGTTTTTTTTTTTTTTTTTTTTTTTTTTAATTAATGCTTTTATTTAGCAAGGGTGCATAAAATTGATCAAAAGTGTCTGTAAAGACAATTATAATGTGATATTAAAAAATGGTATCTGAACTTTCTGTTCACATAGAATCCTGAAGAAAATGCATAATTTCTGAGTGATCATGTGACACTGAAGACTGGAATAATGGAAGCTGAAACTTACCTTTACCATCACAGGACTAATTTACTTTTTAAAATACAGAATGCAGTTTTTTAAATATTAAAATAGAAAAGTTATTTTAAGTTGTAATAATTTTTCACTATTACTGTTTTTACTGTATTTTTGATCAAATAAATGCAGCCTGGGTGAGCAAAAGAGATTTCCGACCCCAAACGTTTAAACTGTAATTAATATAATATATAGTAAATATGTGTATTATATAATAAATATATAAATATTTAGTTAACATTTGTATTTTTATGGTTTGGAAATTAAAAATTAAACAAGTATTTTATACTTGTGACATTTTGTTGCATAATCTTAATCAGATTAATACAGCGTCTGTTAAAAGCATCATTCAGTTACTTAAAAGTAGAGTTCCCAGAATTTCAGTCTTCCTGGAACAACACGAGGCTATGTGTTTTTCTCATGTGTGATCAAGTAACAGAGTGATCCTAGAAACATAGCATCATGTCCCCATTATAAACTCTCTCTTTCTCTCTCCGGCAGCTGATGAGGCAAATGCGTTTACTGCGGGCGGAATCCGATGCTGCTCTGCGCGGCTGCGTAAAACTCAGACAGAGAGCTCAAAACAGCTGCAGCAGCTGGAGGCTCACGTGAGAGAACTGCAGGACAAATGTTGCATGCTAGAGAACAGCAAACTCACGCTAGAGAGGGAGAACATCAGCCTGCAGGCCGCGCTGGACACAGAAAAACGAGAGCAAACCCAGGGCACCGAGACAATCTCTGATCAACAGGGTAAGCGCATATCCTCTGCTTTGAATGTGTGTGTTCATTTCACACTCAACCACATTCATCCACATTCCACTTCTTGTTTGCAGCACACATCTCTGGTTTGGAGGAGGAAGTGAAACAGGTGAGACAGGCACTATCTAAAGCTGAGACGGAGAAGAGGCAACTTCAGGAGAAGCTTACAGACCTGGAAAAGGTAAACAAATCATTCTGATTTCCTCCTTCCTTGTTGAGACAGTTGTGACATCATTATAGGCTAGGGTCGTGGGTTCAAACGTCATTAATGCCTTCCTCGCACAGTATTGATCATTCCCAGCATTCCCTGCTGAAATAATGTTGTGCACAAATGGCTATTAGAAAGCTACAGACTTGATTTACTGGGGTTTACTCACTGTTAATTGCATTTTATGTCCAACCACTCCTCTAATGTCCCTCCCCCTCGGTTTATGCACCCAATAGGAGAAGAGCAATAACCAGATTGACATGACCTATAAGCTGAAGATGTTGCAGCAGGGTTTGGAGCAGGAGGAGGCAGCACACAAGGCCACAAAAGCTCGACTTGCTGACAAGAACAAAATCAGCGAGTCCATCGAGGGAGCTAAATCTGAGGCTGTGAAGGGTATGAGAGTTTAAAAGAGATTAAAGATGAATTGAAATTAACATTTTTTTACATGTGTGTTTCCATATTTCTATTAAAACAGGAAGCTTGACAGGAAAGTTTACTTTTAAATGTTGAATGGATAATACAGTGTTTTAGATTTAGACTTGGTGGTTTGGTCAAGAGTTACATTGAAGGAGATTTGATTGAGGAATTTCTGGTTTTCTAAAACATTTAACAAAGATTTTATGGCTGGTTAACATGTCAGTGTGTGTGTGTGTTCACCTAGAGCTGGAACAGAAGCTGCAGGAGGAGCGTTCCTCTAAACTGCGTGTGGAGAACAGGGTGTTAGAACTGGAGAAGAAGAACTCCATGCTTGACTGCGACTATAAACAGTCACTGCAGAAACTAGAGGAACTGCGACGACACAAGGAGAGACTCACAGAAGAGGTGCGTGGAGGATGTAACTGTATTTTTGCAACAACTGCAGATGACCAGTAAATTGAGAAAATTTACTGGCTGTAAATGTCTCTTACTGGCCATGAAACTGTATTTTGCATTTATGTATTTATTTACACTACTGTTAAAAAAAATCAGTTGGGGTCAATATGTTTTATTTATTTATTTTTTTAATTTATACTGCAGGGCCAGCGAAGCATTAACATGATTAAAAGTGATAGAGAAGATATTTATGGTGATCCAAAACATTTCTGTTTCAAATGAATGCTGTTTTTTAACTTTTTATCAATCAAATAATCCTGAAAAAAGCATCATGGTTTCCACTAAAAGATGTTTTCAATAGAAATAGAAAACATTTACATTAAATTGTAATAATATTTCACAATTTTATTATTTTACTGTAGTTTTAGTCAAATTTATGTAGCCTCGGTGAGAATAAAGTGACTTTCAAAACCATTAAAAACCTTACTGATCCCAAACTTTAAAATAGTAGTGTATCTATTTATTTTGAACTATTATTAAATATACATGTTCCTTAGTATTATAATGGAAAGTCGTTTTTGCTTGTGTATTTTTGACATGCAGAGCAGGTCATTTCACTTGAAGCATTATGTTTATCATATAAAACAAAAACTTGTTTTTTCCATCACAATAAAAGTTGTTGCAAAAAAGTTATATAGACTCTCCTGCTTTCTCTCTCTCTCTCTCTCTCTCTCTCTCTCTCTCTCTCTCTCTCTCTCTCTCTCTCTCTCTTTCTCTCTCTCTCTCTCTCTCTCTCTCTCTCTCTCTCTCTCTCTCTCTCTCTCTCTCTCTCTCTCTCTCTCTAGGTGAAGAATCTGAGTCTGAAGATCGAGCAAGAGATTCAGAAACGCACTTTGACTCAGAATGACCTGAAGGTTCAGAACCAGCAGCTAAGCACCCTGCGAACATCAGAGAAACAGCTCAAACAGGAGATAAACCACCTGTTGGAAATCAAACGTAGCCTGGAAAAACAAAATATGGAACTGCGCAAGTATGCAACGCATGCATATGAACTCATTGAATATTCATTACCTTACACAAAACTTAAGATTGTGGTTGGGAACCTCTTCTGTTTTTGCAAAAACATTGATATTATTCATATATTAAGTTAATTTTCTGTGAATGTGATCGTAGGGAGCGTCAGGATTCTGATGGACAGATGAAGGAACTGCAGGATCAGTTGGAGGCAGAGCAGTATTTCTCTGTAAGAAGTCTAAACTCTCTTTCCCTCCAGAAACAAACTGAACACTCAAAGGTCTAACATAACTTTGTGTGTGTGTGTGTGCGCATGTGCGTTTGTGTGTAGACACTGTATAAGACACAGGTGCGGGAGCTGAAGGAAGAGTGTGAGGAGAAAAATAAACTCTATAAAGACATGCAACAGAATCTACAGGAGTTTCAGGAGGAAAGGTGAGATATATATTCAATAATAAGCAGAAAAAACATAACCTACTAAGCCTAGTGTGCAAAATATGTTAATTTTTCATTAGTAAAATTTAATTGACAGGATTTAAACCAAATTTTCGTTACATGTCAATATATATACATTTTTTGGGGGGGATCAAAATGCCAGCATTTTTTAATCACATTGCAAATTGAAAGTATGTATTGTGTATATGTTGGTTTAAATTCAGTATACCTTTTTTCTCATATCTTATTCTCAGGGATTCTCTTGCGGCCCAGTTGGAGATCACACTAACGAAAGCTGACTCAGAGCAGCTGGCGCGCTCCATTGCGGAGGAGCAGTATTCCGACCTGGAGAAGGAGAAGATCATGAAGGAGCTGGAGATCAAAGAGATGATGGCCAGACACAGACAGGAGATCGCTGAAAAAGACACCACCATCACCTCAGTGAGTTACACCACACTTCAGCCATTAGCCGCTGTTACAGAAATCACATTTAGATTTGCAGCAGTCTTGAGGACATTGGATGGTGTTGGGTTTAATTGTCCCATCCTTCCACAGTTAGAGGAAGCTAATCGCACATTGACGAATGATGTGGCAAACCTGGCCAATGAGAAGGAAGAACTCAACAACAAGCTAAAGGAAACACAGGACTGTAAGTTACCCAGATCTTACACTAATCGTGGCTAAATACGTAAACTCTTATGTCTTTTCTATTCTACATAATTTGATCATTTTAAAACAAAAATATTTTAAAATATTTTTTTACATAAACACATTAGATTTTTAGATTTGTTTGCACAGGTTTACAGCTGAATAACAGGTTTCACAGGGGCTGAATTTGGCTTTTTGTGTCTCTGTGATGACTGAGAGAATTTTTCATTTTCAGACCTGCAGAATCTCAAGAATGAAGAGCAGTCCATTACTCAAGTGAAACTTGCCCTTGAGAAACAGCTTCAGTCAGAGAGAACTCTCAAAACACAGGTACACCATAATGTTGCAGCAGATGTGAATCAAATTGAGCTTGTTGATTTTTATTTACTGCCTCGGTTACTACTATTTCTTAATTTTATTGACTTTTTACTCTAGGCAGTGAACAAGCTGGCAGAGATCATGAACAGAAAGGAGGTCAGAGGTGGTGGAAGTCGCCGTGGAAATGATACAGACGTGAGGAGGAAGGAGAAAGAAAACAGGAAGTTGCAGCTGGAGCTGCGCTCAGAGAAGGAGAAGCTCAACAGCACTATCATCAAATACCAGAGAGAAATCAATGACATGCAAGCGGTATGACTGCTAATAAGTCTGAAGAATGCTACACTGCTTGACATATAGCCAGAATGCTTGTTTCTTACTCTTGTTTATTTCTTGCAGCAACTGGCAGACGAGTCTCAGGTGCGTATCGAGCTGCAGATGGCTCTGGACAGTAAAGACAGTGATATTGAGCAGCTGCGCAGCCTGTTGAACTCTCTTAACGTCCAGTCGCTCGACTCTGCCAGTATGAGCAGCGGCCCAGACATGGACACTGACGAGTCACTATCAGGTACTCTGAAGTCCTTTTCCAAACTTCTTTTCATTCTGTTTTCCTTTTTCATAACTTTTCCTTTTAATTCACTTTCCTTGTGTTTTCTTCACATCGTTCCATGTCACCCTCGTTTCTTTCTGCATAGTTTTGGTCTGGTTCTCAGTTCAGCTTTTGATCTTTCACCCTTCACCTCACTGCAGAACCTGACCCTACAGGTGATCTGCATGGCGTTCAGTGCATGACCTTTTGACCTCTTAAAACTTGCGTGGACCTTATGCTGTCCCTTGACAGACTTTTCTCTGATGTAGTTTTATAAGACTGCTCTGTTTTATTATACATGTCTTTCTCTGTGTTGTACAGAGACAAGACTGGAGGGTTGGCTGTCTTTACCAGTGAGGAACAACACCAAACGCTTCGGGTGGCAAAGGAAGGTATGTTTTAGACAGTATTGCATTTTTAAAACAAGCAGTTAGCTAAGGATGCTGTGATGCTATGTTGTTAAAAAAGTTCAATAGTATTAACATCAACATGATATTAAAATGGACCAGTCAATTAAGTAATCAGTGCCTCATTTTTTTAAAACAAAGATTAAAGGTCAGTAAGAAAATAAAGAAGAAAAAAAAACCAAGTTACAACAAAATGAACATATAATAATAGTAGAACAAAGATACAAATGAAGTAAACATGGGAATGCAAATTAGTGATTAATTAAGCTAAGTTAATGTGTCCAATTTTGTTATCTTGAACCAAAAGTATTAAAAATAATTTTTGGTAATTTAAATAAAGCTGAAATAAAATAAAATATTAATATTCAATGAAATTAGAAATGTTGCCTTGGCAAGTAACTGAAATAGAATTTCAATTGAAGTATTAAAATTACTGAAACAAAAACTGAGGTAAAAAAAATTAAAGCTAAATATAAATATAAAAAAACAATAGTTGCAAGCACATAACAAAATTAACTGTAATTAAAATTAATATAAAAATAAAAGATTTCAAAATATTAAAAATAATAAAAATATATCAATAATACTAAAATGACACTGTTGTTATAGGGAGTGAATAAACTACTTAACCATTTGATAAACCTGTTCTGTTTGAATTATTGACTCATGTTGACTGCAACCACGTGACAAATACTCATTACCTGAACTAAACCTAAACTTCAAGTGACTTTGCAAACAAGAGCTAAAGCACTAGAGTTGTAGTGCTAGACACTGATACCCTTGCATCAGAAATCATGCAGGATTCAGTGAGTCTTTTGTTTCTTTTCTCTCCTCTAGTATGTTGTGGTGAGCAGCAAGAAGATTCTCTTTTACAACAGCGAGCAGGACAAAGAGCATTCCAATCCTACATGGTGTTGGACATAGAGTGAGTCTTTTAATCTTTAATCCACTTGTTATACAAATTCATTTTGTCCCAGTGTAAAAAAGATCATTTATCTTCTGACTGACTTGGGTCATCTTGTCATTGTCTTAATTTCTCTGGTATTCCCTTGACAGTAAACTTTTCCATGTGCGTTCGGTAACCCAGACGGATGTCTATCGCGCTGATGCCAAAGAGATCCCAGAATATTCCAGGTATATTGGTACCACAGATAACACAGGCAGGGTATCAGGGAACTTTGAAACTTGAAACCTGTAGAAGTTTTATAAAATTGTATTTGAATCCTAAGAATAACTGCTGTAAGCTAAGGAATCATCGCTTATTATTGCTTCCCCCAGATCTTGTACGCTAATGAGGGTGAGAGCAAGAAAGAGCAAGAACTGGAACCTCTTCCTGGGGACAAGTCCAGCTACATTTGCCATAAGGGTCATGAGTTCATTCCCACCCTGTACCACTTCCCCACTAACTGTGAAGGCCTGTACCAAACCCCTGTGGAACATGTTCAAACCACCTCCAGCTCTCGAATGCAGACGATGCCACATCAGTGCCACAAAGACCACATGGACAAGAAAGAGGAAGTTATCGCTCCTGCAGAGGTGAGAAGGGCTGTCTTCTGTACTACCTGAGTCCTGGAAACCTGGGAATATAGTCATAAATGATTTTTTTCAGTTCTAAAGTATTATTCAAGTAAGAGTTACTTTTTGAGAGAGCAAAAGTACTATGAAATATATAAAAGTCAGTAAGTGTGAAAACCATGAAAAAAAAAAATTTAATATATATATATATATATATATATATATATATATATATATATATATATATATATATATATATATATATATACATACACACACACAACACACACACATATATATATATATATATATATATATACACACACACACACAGACATATATATGTTACACATACATATCAGTTGGATTTTTTTCTTCTATTTTAACAGTATTGTACGTTTAAGTAAATTGTCCCATTCACTTGTTCTCCTCATCTGCTCTTCTTTTCTGCGTCTATCTCTAGTGAATTATGACGTGTCTACGGCTAAAATCTGCTGCTGCTAGCATCGTCTCAGGAGGACCAGCAGAAGTGGGTTAGTCGGCTCACGAAGAAGATCCCTAAAAAACCTCCAGCACCAGAAGCCCCTCACCGCTCCTCTCCCAGAGTTCCTGTTAAAGTACAAAGCAGTCAATCCATGAGGAGACCCAGCCGACAAATACCCTCCGGCAAACCCAGGTGAGCACCAAGCACTGACATGACTTTTTAATGCAAAATTCAGTTAATCATATGGCTGTGTCCAGTTTATCTTGTGACTTCGTGAGTTTACGCTGTTAGTTCATAATACATTGCCAGGTTGTTGTTCATCAGAGTCAGTCTCTAGAGTAGAGGATTACATAAAGGCCTGGTTTTCGTTCACAGATCCTTTCAGACCAGTTTGTTCAAAAATGAAAACTGTCATCATTTATTCATTCTCAAGTCATTCCTGTATGACTCATAAAAGTTTAGCAGAATGCCCAAACTGCTGTTTTACATACAATACAACAACAAAAAAAAAAATCTGTAGTATGTTTAAAAACAGAAAAAAAAGCTCTTTTGAAGTGATTTTGCAATTACATGTCCATTAGTGTATACACATGAATCCATTTTTTTTTTTCTCTTTTTTTACCTGAAAACCGTGATTTTATTCATCACAGTGTAATTTCTGCCACATCTTAAATTGTGTATTTCATGGAAGCCCATTTCCAATACTGAATAAAAAATAAAAAAAGGTAATTGGGAGTTTTTACTTCACAATTCTGACTTTTTTTCTCGCAATTCAGAATTTTTTTTCTTAAAATTCTGACTTGTTTTCTCAGAATAGTGAGATATAAACTCGCAATTACGAGTTATAAAGTCCAATTCTGAGGGGAAAAAATAGACTTATGTTTTCAGGATTGTGAGTTTATATCTCACAATTCTGACTCGCAATTGCGTGTTATAAAGTCAGAATTGCACGCAATTGTGAGGAAAAAAAAGTCAGAATTATGAGATAAAAAGTCACAATTACCTTTTTTGTTTTTATTCAGTGGCAGAAACGGGCTTCCATATTGTTGTTTTCATTTTGCTGTCAAGATGACATTTTTGGTACACTGAAAATAAATCTGCGTAGGATTTAGTTATAAATCTGCGTAGGATTTAGTTTGAAACAATTTTCAGAAAATGTAATAAATTTTACAAATTTCACAGGAAATCTCAAATTTTCGCAAAGAAACAAGTAACACATTGAGTTTTATAAAGTAAAAAGTCTGAAATAGTATTTTCTGGAAGACGTTACTTTAGTTATCTTTGCTCAATTTACAACTTCAAAAAATAATTTGCCGGTTCTTGGTCACTGTCATCTTTCATTTTATAGAAAAAAATGCATCTTGGACATTGTAAAATATCTTTTATGCAGTATGGAATAAATAAAGTCATACGAATTTGGAACAACATTAGAGTGGGTGAATGATGACAATTCACTGTTTTTCATTTTGAACTGTGAACTGTTTTTACCATCTTGTTCTGTAAAGTCTGATTCTAAGATGGCTGTTCATAAAATCAGTGCAGAAACGCTAGACACGTGTTTGGCACCGGTTACACACTAGAGTGCTACTAGAGTGCTACTCTATATGATACACAGGTCTGTGCACAACGTAAAGGAACCAACAGCGTGTCCGGAGAAATCTGGCTTCATCTACCACAAGGGACATGAGTTTATTCCTTTATTCTACCACTTTCCTGCCAACTGTGAGGCCTGTACCAAACCCCTGTGGAACATGTTCAAACCTCCTCTGGCTCTGGAATGCCAGAGATGCCAGATCAAATGCCACAAAGAGCACATGGACAAGAAAGAGGAAAGTCTCAGACCCTGTGCTCCAGACCCGTTCAATCCCCAGTTCAACACGGGGTGAGAGAAGAACATGGCCGACCTGGAAGTTGGATGGAGGATGTATTGAAGTTTCGCTTTAGCATGCTTCAGTAACATCATTCAAATGCTTTCAAGGTTTAAATCGCAGTGCTTGACTAGCAGAATAACATTTATGGTCTTTGCTAATGGTGGCTAACTGGATATAAATCTTAAACAGTGTTACGCAGGGCTACTTTTTGTAACTTGGGATGCAAGATGACAGCTTGGGCATTAACAAAGCACTTTTTCTCTTTTGTAACAAACTCAGGTTTTTGATTGTGATTAGGAAGTGTATTTAAAGGCTAAATACTGAAAGTATGCATCAAACTTCTCACATAGAGGCCTGTATCTTCAACTTGATTGCATATTTAGCACCAAACTCAAGATGCATACAGATGTACAGCCTTTAAAGCTTCAGCAGACATTGAGCGGTGGCCAGTCTTTTTTTAAGGTTCTCAGTTATTGTAATTACCTCTTATGTGCCAAGTTGTAGCTTCACCTTAGCGAACTACCTCCAGACCTTACTGAGACGATCTGTAGTGAGGTTGGTGAAGGCTCGGCTGAATGCTCTCTCCTCCACCTGCAGGCCTCTGGATTCGGAGCTTCAGGACTGGCACTGGGCTCTGGATGACGTGGATGATGTAGATTATGACCATACGTTTAATTTCTGAGGAGCATGTGTAGGGTTCAAACAGGGTAACTACTTACATAGGGGCTCTGTTCCAAAACCTCCTAACCCAGATACTTTAGCAGCATTTCGATTATTTGCTGTAATGTAATACACACGAGGGGAATCTTTACAGTCAGTAATTCCAGTAATTTGATAACATAAATGTTATCGAATGCTAAATATAATCTGTTTTATATACAGTACATTATAATGTTGTGATGCCTAAATTCACTTGTAATGTGTTTGTTTAAACAAAATAGAATTTTAACATTAGACATTTATCAGTTTGGGGTCAGTAAGATTTTTTTTTTAAGCCTCTCATGCTCAACAAAGCTGCATTTATTTGGTTAAAAATACAGTAAAAGCAATAATATTGTGAAACATTTAAAATAACCATTTTCTATTTGAATATAATTTAAAATGTAATTTATTCCGGTGATTGCAAAGCTGAATTTTCAGCAGCTATTACTCCAGGCTTCAATGTCACAGGATTGTTCAGAAATCATTATAAATTATGCTGATTAAATTCTCGAGAGATATTTTATTATTATCAATGCTGAAAACCGTTGTGCTGCTTAATGTTTTTGTGAAAACTGATATGGTGCAAAGTTTAAAAGAACATTTATTTGAAATAGATGTATTTTGTAACGATCTAAACTTCTTTACTGTCACTTTTGTCAACTTAGTGCTTTCTTGTAAAATAAAAGTATTAATTTTCTTTAAAAACTAAATAATAAATTCTTGCTGACCCTAGAATTTTGAATGGTAGTATATGTCTACAATAATCTGTACATTATTAAAATGGGTTACACTTTATTTTAAGGTGTCCTTGTTACAGTGTAATTATATATTTAAGAACTGAGTAATATTAATTAATTACATGTACTTACTACATGGTTACGGTTAGGATTAGGGTTGGCTTAGGGTAACTTGCATGTAATTATTCATAATTTATTGTTATTATAATAGTAATTACATGTAACGTGTAACAAGAACACCTTAAAATAAAGTGTTACCATACAATGATATTAAAGTGCTGCTAATTATAAATGTAAACGAAATTTATTATAAAAATTGATCAAAACCAGTTAAATCCAATTGAAAATGCTATATTATCCAGAATTTGTATGTGTAGGCTATTATATGTGTAAATATTTTTGTGCTAACACTAAACTCTAGGCTGCTCACTTGGTTTTGGAACAGAGTCATGGAGTGCCTATTTTTTTGTGTGGAGTGGGATTCGTTTGCTGTTGAAGCAAATTTAAGCATGTGAGTGTGTTAACTATTTGTGTGAAAGATTTGGCCAAGATGGGATATGGAGAATTTGGCATAATCCAACAGAAGTTTCTGTACCAATTCTCATAAACACCCTCTGCCCTCCAATGCAAAGCTGAATCGTTCTCCAATCATTTCTCATTTACTAATGTAGGAGAAGAGGTTTGTTCAGAGAATTGGTATTTGGCCTGCTTGTTTCTTATTTGACCTTTGACCCTCTTGCCCTAGTTCCCCTCGACTGGACACTCGAAAGATGAGGCGAGAAGACTCCATCAACAGCCTTCTGAACAAATGAGTCCGTTTGATTACCGTTTACAAACTCTTTATCAAGAAGACATTTCAGCTGTACTGTAAAAGGAAAAAACTAAATGAGAATGTGTATCAAAACAGTATTTTTAGGTCTGTTTTGTTCCCTTTTGCAATAAAAGTTTGCGACCTGTTGTGTGTTTGCAGGTGTGTTAATCTGCTTCTTTTGAGCATGATGGCACGCTGTGGTGCTATTTTTTATTTATTATTTTTTTAAATTTTTCTTTCCCCTTGGGTTAAAATGTGGTGAAACTAACTTTCTCTTTCTCTTTCTCTTTCTCTTTCTCTGTCTCTTTCTCGATTTCTCCCTCATTCTCTAGTTAACCTTATATTGGGATTCTGGTGCTGCTACATGGTGATTTGGGGTTCTTCCTGTCACACCAACAAAAGACCTTTGTCGTAACTTTTCGCACATTTTGGCAAATCCAAAAAAAGTGAGAGATGCACAAATATTGATGAAGGCTTTGCTGTCATGATATGGCTTTTATTCTCTGGGCATACGGTTGCTTCGACTTCAAGAGCACAACAGATCTACACAGAACTGAAGGGTCAGCGTCACACCAAACTTCTTATTCATTCGAGGCCAGAGTTGACCTGAACGCTAAGACTGAACCCCACTGGACCGGCCAGAGAATGTGGACGACAGCTGGGTCTGACCGTAGTCTTTTTTTTTTTTTTCTTTTTTTTGTTGTCTTTAATGGCTGAAAATAGACAGTAGTGCAACACACTACATAAACGGCTAGAAAACCACTACATATGTTTCTCATTCATTCATAAATGCAATCAAACTGTAGTGTTTCTTCTTGCAGTGTTTTTACCTTTGTTTACTCCACTGTGTGATCAAAGCTTGATTAAACCTTCTCTGATCATGAATGCATCCCATAATGCTCTCCTGGACACCTGTACTGCTCACTCCCTAGTGTGAGTCGAATGTAATCTGAGGAGGAACCTTAATTAACGGGACATGATGGTATGATTAACAGAGATCAGCATCTAGATGTGAGCTTTGCATGTGGGCAGGAGTTTCTAAAATGTTTCCAGCAGTCAGTTTTTGGCCAGTCGTCTTATGAATTTGATCATCAGCTGTTAAAAGTTGAAATTTTGGGTCTCATACTATGACTTGCGCCAAAAACTGATTCATTTTGAAAGCACATAACTAAAATGTTCATAAGACGGTGTCTGAATGTCTGAAAACCACATTTAAATTCACTAAGTATTTTGTAGATTTTTTTTAATTTTGTGATTTGAAGTGGTCAGTTTTTTTTGTGTATCTTCACCCTAGCAAACAGTGTGTATCTCTGGGTGTGCTGTGAATGCATATCCGTGTTGTTTTACACGTTATATATATATAAATATACAGCGTATATTTGACCTGCCATCTTACCAGTTGGTTTGCTATTTATACAGGTCTGGGCACTTTTTTATTTTAAAGCGCGCTGCCTCCAGATTTGCATGTTTTATATTGTTGTACTGTTTGACCATAAAATGAAAAGCATATGTAGCTGTGTTGTTTGGAAACCCTGTATAACATTTGCTTATTTTTGTAAACAAAAGTAGTGAGTTAAATAGGTATATAGCTGTGAATGTAGTAAAAGGAAGTAAAGTTTTAATATAAACAATGTGGTCATACTTTTCTTTCCGCTTTAATCACAGGAATAACATACTTTCTGAATACACATATGACAATCTGTGCTGATAGTTATTGCACTCAAAAATGACACTTTATTATCTGGGGTGTTCATTTGATTAACATAGAATTCTGAAAATTAAATTTATAAAACATGATCACTTTTTTTTTTTTAATACTATTGAATTCTGCAACTAAACAAATCCACACATTTTCACACAAAAGGAATGTTTATTGATTTATAAAATACAAACAAACATCTATTAAAGTACTCACAAAAGAAACATTAGTTGTGCTTTAGACCTAATAGTTATTGAAATCATTTTCTAAGTAATAATCTTCTTGTACTAGAACATTGGAGAGTTCAAAAGAGTCCTATGGTTTATTGTTTTTGCATTAATTACCATATGTTCATTATATTGCCATATATAGATGAAGCTCAATTTAAAAAGTGCATATTTCAGCATAATATGTAAACATCACCCCTTTATGAACTACAGTAAACAGTCTGTTCAGCAAACTGATATTATTAATAAATTTTAACAGTTCTTTAGCTTGGAAATTGCTCAAAAAATATTTTCCTTTCCAAGAAGAAAAAGACTACTACTAGAAAACTACCAGGAATTATAAGAAAGTGTTAGAATCAGCAAAGGATAGGAATGTTTTTACTGTTTCATAACACTATTTGGTCAGACTTCTGATATATATCAAATATGATTCATCATTTGTGAGTCTACAACATTCATATCTGTTTTCCTTCATGGGAATATGAGATTTAAAGCAATTATACTGAAAAAAAAAAAAAAAAACTGTCCCACATCCCAATACATAATAGATTTGCATGTTCTGAAGAAAATACCAGTGCTTGCAAGGCAGCAAAATAAAAGTGTGGAAAACTTTAACTTTAAGCTGGCCATAAGTATCAAAGTGTAAAGCCGGCTAAAAATGGTCTGAAAGAAGCAAGAAAGACAAGACCAATTGCAATTCATTATGCAAATAATATTATGTCATCATTGTTGCATTTTGAATTAAATAAATATATAACAAGCACACCTAAGATTAAAGTTTTCAACAAAAGAGTGGCTTGCAAGCACTAAATCAACTGAGAAACCCAGATCATTATAAGATTTTTGGTTGTACTCACTTACCCAAAGTCAGTAAATCTTAAATCTTTTAAACTGCAATATAGAAAGTGTTACATCCAAATAGCACCTAACCTGAATCTAATTTAGTTCTTCTTCTTAAAAAAAACTCCCAACAGCAGACAGAGAATACATTGAGATAAACTGTATACAGAAAGTTGCATCCTCTTAATCCTGTTTTACTGCAGGAGGTTTATAGTAGATGACTGTGACCGTGACCCACATGTTCAGAATGCTCATGACGACAAACCGTATGAGAACTGGAGAAGAAAAAAAGGAAAGATGAAAATGACAATCAACACTTCACTTCAGTTCACATGCCATCAGGAAGCTCTTACAGACCTTGTGTGTCTCCTGTGGTGACGACGGTAGTGAAGATCCGTGCTGACAAACAGAGCAAACACTCAATATCAATACGACAGACTGGAGAAGTGCTTAGTTTTCCTTTCATGTCACTTACCCAGGCATGTATATGTGGCCAGAGCCCAGGTGAGAGCGCTGACCTGCCCAGAGTCCTTTGAGTGCCACAGACACTGAAGCTGTGCCAGTTTACTGCCAGCACTAATGAAAGTGCACAAACTCTGAGACAATGGCAAAAAAAAAAACTCATTAACATTAAAACATTTGTAAGATTTTTTTTCAGAGAAATTGCAAAAATGCTTTATCTTTAATCTGAATCTATTAATCTATCTATATATCTGAAACTAATGCAAATGCATATCAGTGGTGGCATGTTCTCACCATGGCCAGATCAATCACCCACTTCTGTACTGTAAGCAGCTGCCATCCACCCACAAACCTGATTCTTACAGTAAAGGAATGAAAAACTATCATATTCATTAAATAAATAAATAAATATATATATATATATATATATATATATATATATATATATATATATATATATTGCATAACCTGACAGCCTGGGTCTGAAGGATACAGGGCTGCGTATATGAGGCTGTGTTTCATGTTCCTGTTGTAGTGCAGGATTAACAGGAGCACAATGACATCTGTGGACACAAGACTGAAATTACAATTGAGACTGGATTGTTTTTAGTGTTTAAGCATCAGAGTCTGGTCTGTCAGCTGTGCTCACCTTGTGCAATGAGGATGGGATACTCCAGGTATGTGAGCGGTGGGTAGTCATAATACATCTGATAGGACATGAACACTATAAACCTACACACAGGAAGAAGAGGAAGAACTGGGTTGGACACTTTTTGACCATCCATAAAAACATACAGCTGATATTTAACACCGGGGTCCACCAACTATTATTAATCGACCTCTAAAATCTGATAATAAATAATTTAATATGGTAGTATACAATACACGTGGGTTTTCAGGCCCCTGTTATTTTAGTATAACTGATATACTGTTACAGTTTTTGTAAATATTTAAAATTTTATTTTATTTTTATATTTTCTGTTTTCACTATAGTTTTGGTCATTTTGTTGTTTTTGTCATTTTTATTAGTTTTTTTTTCTTTGAATTTTTATTTTATTAGTTTTAATCTGTTTAGTTTGGATTATTTTAGTACTTAAAGATAAATGAAATATCATTAAAGTAAAATAAAATAAGTTATACATACATATATATATATATATATTTTTTTTTTTTTATTTCAGATAATTTTTTTGTTTCAAGTAAAAAAAAAAAAAAAGATTTTATGGTTTTATTTAACCCTGTTTTGTTTTTGTGTTGTTAACAATTAGTCATAACCATAATGCTAGCCATAAAAAAACAAATAATGTAAATTCATACAACTGTAAAATGTAATGAAGTCAAATGTTTTGAAATGAATTAAGGTTACTGAAATTTATAAAATTAAAAAAGATTTAAAATAGAACTTAAAATAGAATTTTAGATATTTAAAAAAAAACTAATAAAAGTGAGAAAAACACAATTACTAAAGCTTTAACAATTATAAATTGTGGATTGCTATGTGAAGAAGTACGAGTAAAAAACATACAAATTAATTTAATGTACACACACACGCACAATTATAGTGAAAAAAATTCTAAAAAAAATATATATATATATATATATATATATATATATTTACTTATTTATGAGTGCCTTCTTTTTTTCTTTTTTTTTTTTTTTTTTTGGAGTGCAAATATTTTTTACAATCCAGTGATTACTGCTGTTAAAGTCACGGTTTGGGAAACCCTGCTAAATACAATATGTAACAATGGGTCCCTCTGTACATCAGAAGGTCCCTGGGAAGCAAAAGTTGAAGACCCCCATCTAGGCTACTAATGTAATACATTCACAGTTTATTCTTTAGTGCATAGTGCACTAGTGTTATGTATATGATAAACTTTGGATTCATTTAATTAAACTTATGGTGAAAATGATTCTAAAACACATTTAAAGCAACATCAGAACATATCAATAACCCCTGTCCATGCACATACACTTGTCATATGCCGCTAGAACATCCATACACTGTATTTGTATGAATGACAGGATGCAGCTCAATCCGGATGTCTCTCCTGCAGCAGACTGATTTCAGAGATGAGTCAGTGAGGGTCTTACCCGAGCAGCTCGAGCAGCAGACTGTTCAGACTGACTCC